>OW796106.1:10761817-11199345 GCA_941860345.1 Chrysodeixis includens | reverse complement strand
ATTATGTTAGGTTACGTGACCTAAGCTGACTGTCGTTAACAAGAGAATAAACGCTTGATAATTAGGAATATAATATAAGGTAAAAGGTACATAATAAAATGAGAATACGTGAGAAAACGTGGCTTTGGAATAGTTAGAAACTTAGAACATTTTAGGAATCAGTTAAGGTTAGGCGAATATGAGTAGGTACTGGTTTCAAAAAACGCTACAGTAAACTTGTTCTAAAATGAAAATGAAGTTAATGATATATTTTTTTACGAAGAAAAAATATATTCTAATATTGATATAATTTTGATGCTTAGTCTTTTTAACAAAATTGTAAACGTTTTTACAAAAGAAATATTACTGTCCGTAACTTTAAAATAACGTGAAACGTTTCTAAAATAATGTTTATTATTGTAATAACATAACGATAGGTACTTATTACACGACTCCACCACACAAGGTTACAACATACCATTAGAAAAGAGACATGATCGTTACAATCTATATAATGAGCTTTCCAATGATGTAGTGCACTTGTAATGATGTTGTCGGATAATACACAGATAGTGAAAACGCCATTAGGCTTATGCTGGCTGCTTTTCACTTTCAATATGACGTGGTTTTTGAGTATAGTCTTAGGGGAGAGTATAAATACTCTTTGGTCGGATTCTTTGCTCTCAGCATCGGTTGTTTCCCCGACTTCTGTGTACAGGCATGATGAAAGGACCATGAACACAAGGAACAACTGAAGATTTGAATTTTTTTTTTTCAGATATACGGCGAGCGCTTAAGCCTCCCCATATTTCAATAACTGTTTCCACATTTTTGCCACAATTTCGTCTAAAAAAAATACATCAATCAAACCCTATAAATGTGGATGCCTAAGTAGACGACAGACCATATAAAATTAGGTCATCAGCTAACGAAAATGTATTCATGCTTCTATTTATTTTTTAACCAACTTCAAAAAATTGGCGGATTCTCAATTAAAATATATGCTTTTATTATTCACCACCATCCTCAAAATTAGAGAGGAAATAGTAACTAAGCTGCGACTAGACAGTATCAAACATTCAACTGACAAAGCGTCGTAGCGAGCACGTCTTAGTATTGTCTGCCTGTGTACCACACAATACTGAATGAATTTGACACAGAGGTCAGGCGCTGATACCCGCTGCGTGTGCGCATACCCGTCCGGTACTTCATATTTATAGAACGGTATTGTAGGACTGAATGGTACATTACCATAAAAATATGATTGTAGAGTATAACTGATGTATGACTTGGTTGTAAATTTTTTGTAATTTGGTGTTTTGGGCGGTATTATAGAATTGTTTTTTTTGGCTGAAAACAGATCTCAGTTGCGTGTACTTGGAGAGACCTATATCCAGCAGTAGACTGCGACAAGCTGATTATGATGATGATATTTATTTTTACGTCTATGATTTTTTGGATACAACTTACAATGCATGTTTACATAATTATTTAAATTTTGCAATCACATATTTGCAAGAGGATGTAAGGGATTCAATTTTGTTTTATATTCCGTTTTAGAAGAGCACCTTACTACTACAGACAGTTCAATGTGTTCATACATGGGATTTCAAAACAGCTTATTACCTTAATAACAAGCACACTATAATCCAGCAGAGACCTAACCTGCACCGTTACCACATTTGATTACTGCACGCTGGAATTAATTAGATAATCTTAACTGATACTAATTATCCTTTCTTTGTGAAGACAATCGTTTAAGATCAACGTCACAAGAGCATTAATTTAATTTTATGAGATATTTGATTATGAACCTTGCACTCACTTAATATAGTTTATTTTGCAATAAAGACATTATGTACATATGCCTTTTTGCGTTTGATGTAGGTGAGCAAAAAGTGTAGTTCTCAGAGCTATTGTAAAGTATATCAAGGCGTTTAGTGGACCGATTACAAGCATAAAATAGTGTCCGCCAATGACAAATTTAGCAACACATAATTGAGTCTTTTGTAAAAAGTTTTTATGTAGAGACTAGAGCGCCTTGCAACGCAGATTGAAATCATCGTTTGAGAACTCTTTGCAATGACAACGTTTTGCGATGATTTTACGTATGAATAATATTGTGTGATTGTTTATTTTCTTTTTTGTGTTGCATATGTGTATACACCGTGATTTTTAGGTCGTTTTAAAAAAGTCGTCCACACAATGTATCCGTCATAAAATACCTCTAGGCGCGAATATAATTTTTTTATCATTAATTAAAATAATATGCATGAAAAAAATAAATAATACATTGGAAATATGAAACATCCTGTTAAAAATGTTTACGTATCAAACTGTTGAAGATACATGCTACATACTTACTGCGAACATTATGATTGCAATAGTAAGACAGCTGTTTTACGCTAAGGTGAATGACCTGTGATAAGACGCCGCCGCGCCGCCCGCGCGGCCCCTTTGGCACAAGGTTCGGACCGCGCTCACTACAGAGTGTTCGTAAAACTGCCTTGTGTCATAATAATGAATAATATTTTTATTCATTCAAATCTTAAAAAAAACATATTTTTTTATTATAAACGTTTACTAGTCATTGGATACATGAACTGGGCTGCTTTTTTAAAACGACCTAAAAGTCACGGTGTATTTTAAGCAAATTTTTATTTAGCAAGTGGTTGGTAAATTGTATGCACACAATGCTATGACGTAGTTACGGTTCGGGTATATGTTAAGAGACCACAAGAGGTATTCGTGAACGAATCATGAGATACATACATATTCTTACTATTATCTAGCAACCTGCCCCAGCTGCTCACGAGTGAAATACTGATGTGATACACATACGAACCCTTCTTTTAAATCACTCTATCTGTATAAAACCGCTTCAAATTTCGTTGCGTAGTTTTAAAGATTTATGCGAACAGACAGACAATGACTTTGTTTTATACTATGTACTGATGATTCCTGAAAAAAAGCAACTTTAATATACCTGTGTAGCGTATGGTACAGTACCTATATATAGGTTAGAGAACTTAGTAATGCTTATAGTTAACCCATAACCCGCGCACGTAACGCGAACCCAACAACTTTTACTTCCGTCCCCGCGTTAAGCTGAACGTAACTTAATTACTTCAAACGCTGGGAATAGAGACTTGGTATAATTGCTATATTCTTGAGATAATTACAAACAATTTTATTTTCTTGAGACGAAGATTTTGATTAAGTTTGCGTTTTGGCACTAACGTCTTAAATAATACTAAACCAGCCGATACACGTCCTACCGCTTGGCACAGGCCTCTTCCTATATACGGAAGGTTTGAGCATTGATCAACATGCTAGCTCACTGCGGATTGGCGATTTCAGATTTCAATATTTAGAATCCAGGTTTCCGTACAATGTTTTTCTTCACCGTTTGTTAGTAGTGTCTTAGAATAATTAAGAAAGTACATATAACATTGAAAAAAAAAACCGTGCAGTTCCCGGTGCGAATAGGGCTGACCCATATCGACCAATGGGTGTCGTAAGAGGCGACTAAGGGAAACTACAACCCGGTGCATACCACCTAGCACCTCGGGTCAACCTCCTGGTGGGGAGTAAACCACCAGCAACAGCATTCCCATGGAGGGTTGGCGTCAGGCAGGCGGCCGGCCGTAAAATACAGCCAAAACTTAAGCAGCATGAGTAAAGTCATGCTGCGCCGACCCCAAATAATAATTGGGAGAAGGGCAGGGGAATGATGAAATGATATAACATTGAAAAAGTCACAAATTGGTTATAATAATATAATATAATGTCTGTTATGTTTTTTCTCGTAAACTGAAAGCTAAATAAATAATATCACAATCTAAAAAGTAAAAGCATATCCTTAAAATTAATTATCTCATTTCCTGAATGTATTTGGAAACATACAATAAAATCATATTATTATGTGAACGATCACTTTTACAATACCTACTGGTAAAGCTGAATGCAATATTTTTCATGTTTATTGGTGTTTTATGCAATTTACATTTAAAATAATGATACTCAAATTCTCCCAAAAATCCTATTCCTTTACTCTCATAGTCTGTTGAGACAGCAATCCGACACGACCGGAGAGAGATCATTTGCAGAACCCATGTTTTTATGTGTCTTCCGAAACATGGATGCTGTGATATTTATTTCTAAAACGCACACAACATTCGAAAAGTTGGAGGGCGCCACGGGTATCGAAGTCGAGACTTTTGACTTGGCAGTACTGCGGTATTACCACTAGGCTACCACAGCTTCAAAAAAAAAATAAACCACAAAACTAATTAGACAAATTCAAATACACAATTACTCACTTTCAAGTCATAACTCATACAACCAAACATTAAAAACCACTAGTTCACGATTGACATCTCACACGTGACGTCGCAGTGGGCGTCTGCCCGGACCGGTTCGCGTCCCGGCCGCCATGCCGGTGACCGACTGAACCCGAAACACACTGGCAAACATGATTCATGTACAAGGATGTACAATAACATAACTGTGCTTATATGTACTAATATCACTGTTGTTCTTAACTGTACGAGATTGGTTTGCGATGCAAATATGTATAAGAGTGACACTGATGCATATTTATGGGAGCATTTTTGGACAGTCACGCTTGGTAGAATTTCTTGAGAGTACGTACTGTTAATAAATTGTTACTGGTAACGGTTGTCATAATATGGGCATGTCATGCGGAGGAAAAAGGATCACGTGGTAAGGAAGGTGCTGGACATGAATGTAGATGGATATAACGGAAGAGGACAATCAAAGAAACGATGGATGGATTGTGTGAAAGATGAAATGGCTGCAAAGAGTGTCACTTGCGAGATGACGTCATATAGGAACGTATGGAAGAAGAAGACATGCTGCGCCGACCCCAAGTAATGATTGGGATAAGCAGATAATGGGCAGGGGAATGATGATGATGATGATGACTTACTTTTAATTGTTACTATGAGAGCAAAGGAACAGAGAGTGCACCTGTGTTTGCGCACACGCTTGTGCACTGTAGCGCTGTCCCGGGTAGCTGGTGTCATAGAAACACTAGTCGCCGTGGCCGGAATTGGTCCGGACATTTTAAACATGTTTAGAATATTCCTAATCAGAGAATATTCAGATAGTTTTTAGTAATTTTAATACCAAAGTTATTTTACCTGTAGTCCCTACAACTGCGTATAATGTTTGATTGAGTGTTTCAAGAATTGAAATGTTACACTTTTGCTGCTTATTGTACAATCGCCTATGTAATAATAAACAACATTTATTTTTAGGATTTAACAAAATCAAAATAAAAATCAAAAGGTTTTTTATTTCGGGTAGGTCTTTTCAGTCACTTTCAAAACGTTACCTAATCTAGTTGCGCGTTCCAAAATGGCATTTTTATGGAGAAGAACCGGTAAGAAACTCTTAGAACCGGCAAGAAACTCCACTACAACTGTCACACAAAGGTGTTAAAAGTTATTGTCAGACTTGGTGACGTAAGATATCACTTTTGCTGCGGCAGCATTGGATTTAAACCTTATACTAGTGCGGTACGAGACAAATACTGCCCGTATCTATATTTCCTGCTATGCGTTACGACCTCTATTTTGCCGTACCGACACCTGACTTTCAAAGACCATACAGACGTGGAAACTCCCCATATCAATGGTTTTTTTTGACAAATCGATAGGCTACCTCCTCGTGTATACCTAGCTGCGGTAGCCTCGGGTTCTCTATGATATTTCGAAAGATACAGAGATTTTACAAAACCAGTCATTCACGGCAATATATATGCCGTATAGCATAGAAGTGAAAAAAATCTAGTGATGGGGTTTACTTTTGAAATAACAATCGATATTTTAAATATATTCTTTATTATAGACACAAAATTAAAATTTAACAGTGTATAAATCAACATAATTCTTCTTAATTAGTCAACATAATAATTATTCTTGCAGGTATCGGCAATTTCAAAAATATTTAAACATAAAAATAAAAAGCAGTCACATGTACATACTAAGTACAAATACACTAATTAATAAAAATGGATTTTCTAAATTTTGGTCCATATTAAGGTACTAAATTATTATAATTACTTTTGAATCTATAATGAGATCACACAATATTAGGAACATTAATTTGACGTCTCATTGCTAGGTAGCCGCGTAGTCTTTTGCATAAAAAATATCGAGCGCTTACGTACGTCTCACTTACGACCAGCACTAACGCAAACTGAGGCGCCGCGCGGACGCATGCAGTAAGGCGCGGGGTTGGGGGGGTACGGCAAGATAGTCGCCGTACCGCACTGAATAAAAATACTTACCGTACTGTGCGTTACGGCAACTATTTTGCCGTATATTATTAGTGTACAATATTATTATATTAAAAGCAATAATATTGAAAAGATCACTGTCTCTTTCCTACACGTACGGGAACATAGTTAGATCACTCCCGCACCGCGCGCAAAACAAGGACACCGAGCTGTCGCACTGGCTGACCGTCTAATACGGCAAAATACTTGCCGTAACGCAGCGAATGTGATATGCATTGAATTTTTGAGGTCTTGAATATTTTTTTAATAAATCTTTGTTTATTTAAAAAAATTAAAACTTGTTATCGGTGACGTATTTTTTAAGATACGTTTATTTACCAGTATTGTCAAATTAAGGATACACATATATTTTTTAAATTGTATTTCATTATTCTTGGATGTAACTGTAAATCAATGTAAGCACTAGCCTTATATTTTCTTATTTTAACTTCCAAACATTAATATAAAAAAAGAATACTGTCATCATCATCATCATCTTCCTGCCCTTATCCCATTTCACTTGGGGTCGGCGCAACACGTCTTCTAGACATGTTGCTTAAAGATTTGGCTATGGTTTTATAGTCGGCCGCCTGCCTGACACTAACCCTCTTTGGGAATGCGTTTGTTGATGGCTTACCCGCTACCATTCGGGTGACCCAAGGTGCTTGGTACAGTGCACTGGGTCTTAAGGTCCATTAGTCGCCTTTTACGACACCCAGTGGAGGATATGGGGTGGTGCTATCTTTATATCCGGACACCACACGAAAAAAAGAATACTGTAATAACCTACCAATAATTTTAAAACAAAACACTTTAAATTAAATCAAATTCTCAAAAAGTCTTGACTCTTCAAAAAAAATTTATTCTGCATATTTAACGGAACCGTCTTAAATCGAGGTAGCTCGGAGCTCTGACCGATATTACGAAAGGCGTGAAAAGTAAGAGATATATCATAAAACTTCAAGGCGAAGCAAAAAGACAAGGTCGCATGCAAATAACTTAAAGACTTAACATCTATAAACCAATGTCAAAAAAACAACTAATTTTATTACTTACATCTACATCAAGTATCTATTAATCATATTTTTTATTAGTTACAACTATTCACAACTAGCTTATGTATCTATTTATCAAATAAACTGGAACATATAAATCTTCGACTAATAAAAAATGAATCATCATTCGATCGTAGTAAAAAAGTTATAAAAGTAACATTATGTATGCATAAAAAGGTAACAGGAAAGTCCGGTAGATATTATTGAAAACAAGACGTAATATTTACAAGTTTTTTAAGAGTTATCATGTATTAATATTGCTAGTTTTTTACGCATGTTATTTTTCTATCAAAAACTATACCTTTTCCTTATCATAGACAGCTTTATTTCGACTTTCGAAGAAGTTCAGTCTTGTTTAGTACTTCAAATGTTTTTGATGTACTAAACAAGCAACAATAGTTCTGAAGAATACTTTTAGATCTTCATAACAGGTATGCAAATGCAGAACACTCAATACTCAAATAAACAGTTACATCTTGCAACGATCTAACTGTACAAAAACACATCTATTTGTATTACAACAATAAGTAATAAACGATTATTACACTACAGTACTAATAAATACTATCCATTTCACGCTTAATAAGGTTTGTATCAAATGAGTGCACTTGATTGCGCGTAATCTACACTTTCCAACAAAAAAGTCCTCATTGCTCCACCTTCAAGCTTCAATCGAGATGAATTTCGTACAAGGAGGGTACGGTCCATCAAATACAGATAAAAAATAACCTTTCATCATCTCCCAAAGACTAGTTAATTGGGTAAACGATTCACATGATTGAATCGACATTGAGAGGCAAGTGAATAGATTTTAAAGTATCAATCGCCATGTTTTTTGTTTATGTCAGGCATTGTAAGGCGCCTTGTGAATACACGTGATTCAGTAGTAGGTATTTCAAAGACAGTTTTTTGTAAAATGTAAATATAAACGGAGTGCGCTAGCAGTTTTTATGTAGAAACATATATTAGCAAAGGCGTTAAAATTGTTGATACCAATTAAAAGTTTAAAAATATAACCAATTAATATAATATGACTGATGACGAATAAAACGAACCCTACCAACCAATCCTAAATTGCAGTAGTATTTAAATAGGTTTGGTACGGTCAGCATCAAAAGTCGATTAACACATTTAGATTTTTAAACGAACTGTACACAACCAAATTTAATCAATCACTGTTGTGCTATTAGGTAACCAAATAGGTTTGACACCTGGTACGTTTAAAACAAACTAAGCAGTAAGCATCAATTCCTACATGTCATAGAACAATAATGACACTTTGTAAATCGGTTTTTGCTAACCGACTTCTGATGCTGGCTGTAACTACACCTTAAGAAACCTTTAAACGACACCTTTTTTTCTCATCTTTGTATAGTCTTTCATAAATGACCTTTGCAGTCAACGAGCCAGCAAGACAACAAATAGACAATAACATTGTTTTATTTTGTCGAGGCTCGCTCCATTGGCTGAGCCCGCAATAACTGGTTAATTGTCATAGTTATTTAATTAATATTGGCTAAATTGTTTTCGCTTATTGTGTAAATGTATTGTCTTACTCAATCTGCAATTATTAAGGCTTTGTTAGCGTTTATCGCGTATAATATCAAGCTACCGGGCATTATATTGCATCTATTGGGACATATTAACGTTACATGTTGTTTTTTACACGATTCTGATTTTATGGAGTCCTCTGTACCATGAAGCTAGTATACCAAGTTCCGCATGTTTTAACATTTTTCATCGCAATTTACACTACCGCAACGAACAAGATTAATAACACAATTACTATGTACAGACCCCTTACAAGAGTATTGTTATTAATTGTCGAGAAGAAAAATATCAGTTTTATTTCTACCTCTCATTTTTTTAATACCTACAGCATGCATGCAATACAATTAACCAGAATCATTAGAACTTAAATACCGCTATCCCTTCGTCTTCACAAGTCTTGCGTAATGGGGGCGAGTCTATTGCCAATAAATTATTTCACGGTATCATAATAATTCCGTCTAAAAAGCATTTCCTCGTTATATAACTCCATTAATACCACAAGGTAGGCCATAACGTGCCTTCTACGACGTGATAGACATTTGAATGTGTAATTAAATCAGTTTTGTACCTACCATTATACTCGATTCAAGTACATTTAAAACACAAAGATCTATTGTAGTTTTTATGGACGCTGAATTATACGTAATGTAAGATAGAATGAACCATTTTGGTCTTGATATTACTTTTTTAAGGTTTACTAAGAATGGAACCTGAAATTTTGTGACTGGAGATATGCAGTACTGATGATTATAAAATCAAAATCTGAAGACACACAAAAACGTTTCTGTTTCAGTCAATGAACATGTCAGAAATTATAATTACGTTTAATTAAAAAATAAATTGATAAATTATCTTTCAAAACATGTTTTATTGCTGAAATGCTAAATAAATGTTTTTATGCCTTATGAAGTATTAAATTATCGACAAGCGCGTTTTTGTTATTAATTAATAATTATCAATTACATCTTCTATTTCTATTTTTGTTTCAACTTTTTTAAGAATAGAATTAGCTATTGGATATGATTCCAAAATATTTCCATGCAACGATTAGCTTTTTTCTCGTCTATATAATTGCCAACACTGGGCTATCATCTTCGGCAAAAATTGATTTTTCAATGCAATTGGCAACTGTTAACAGTTTTTATGAACAACAATCTGTCGACATGATGTTATAATGGATAATACAGGCACAGATACAGGTGACTGAACCTAGTCTTTATGTAATCAAGATATTTCGACCGAATGGTCTCGATGTCATCAGAAAACTCATTGAAATTTTGAATGAACTCTATGACAGCTCGTGAATTTTGTAATTTAAAATATTTCTTCGTAATTTTGCTAAATATTTATAATCCTCATAAATGTAGTTATTGTCCAATTAATTTGATTATTTTTTGCACATTTATGTTTGTTTTTATTTTTCTCGTAAATTATGTTTTTAATACGATGTTTATCAATTCCTTTTTTTAGAAATCGTACTAAATTACCGTTTGGTTTCTAGCAAAATAATAATATATCGTCGTGCGTGATCCAACTAGATTAATTTAATAACTACAGTTTCACTAATACTATAAACGCGAAAGTTTATGGGGATGTATGAATGTTTGTTTTTCTCTCACTCTCAGAGATCAATTTTGTTGCAAGTTATGGTGTTAGTTTACACCCTGGATAAGCACCACATATATCTACTACTATTTTATCGACTGAGTCTGAGAGGGGTAATAGCATGTACCTACATATTTTTGCTGTGATAGATCAGTAATGAATCATTATTACCTTCAATTACATATTGACTGGTACACTAAACTAATTTTCGAGTTCATCAGTTCTTTAGCGGCCACACAAAAACCTTGACCTATCAGACCTGCTTGTAATTGTTTGTATGAAAAAGTACTCTGCTCTTGAACTTTGACCTTAGTCTCCGATAATATCAGTGATTACGGCTAAATAAATATATTTGCCAGACCGTCATCGGTGATCTACATACATTTACCCAACTATAATTCTGTTTCATCACTAGGTAAACGTACAATCAATATAATATGTTAGTCAATTGAGATAGTACCTAAATAGATGATTCTACGAAAAACTAACTATAGTTCTATTTAAAGAAATAACCGCGTCTAAATTAGTTGCATAGTTTTAAAGATTTAAGCATACGAAGATTTCTACAAGAAACAGATTAACATTTTATTGTCATTTATGGTGAAATCAGTTGCATTCTGACATTATATTATCAAATTAAGTTAACTAAGTTACTAGACAAATTCTGACATTATAATATTAAATTAAGTTAACCTATAGGCACTAGACAAATATTTATACCTCATCTACAAACATTCGATATTTCAAACTAAAACTAAGGCTTCCATATTATATGTCAATATATTTTATAGATCGTAAAGGCATGTAGCTGTAGCAGATTGGATTTAGCGACCGCCATAGGAACTGGTCACACCGGTCGGCAGGCCATCTCCTAGGCACGTAGCTAATCAATTCCACAGCTCTTTCCATTAGAAAATGAAATTTGAAATGGCTGGTCTATATATCGATGGATATAGATTTTTGTATGAAAAAGTTATATTATGGATAAATGGAGATATTGACCTATTTTTTTCCTAGCTTACAGTGTCGAAATACTAAGCAAAGGCCTCCCCCAAACCCATCCCCCTAAGTCCAAGTTTTTCTATCCCACGCCAAGAGAAATTTTCGTTACCAAATTTTAAAACTGAACATAGGTACTAAACATCATACTTGAACTAATACCGTCCTGTATAAAAAACCATCACTTTTGACAGAAAGTTGAGTTGATTCTTGTTGCGAATACGCACCAACGCCTATGTGTTAATGTCATCCACGGGCTATAAGATCCTTGTAGCTCTATACAAGTTTTATTAACCGTTTTCTAGACTGATACTTTATTAAGTGACGTTCATATATATTAAACAGCATACAAACATACTCATATATGGATGATGGTAATGAATTGTTTTTCTATCACCACAAACATTAACCAACGCCTACAAACGAAATTTAGAATTAACGATGGGACCATCCATCACAAAATTCGAAAGTAGTTGTCAATTAATTCCTATTCGTAGAAGCTAAAGGATATTTTCATTTATTTTATTTTTGATAAATATCTTTGACGTTTTGCGACAGTTCCGTTCTAGAAACATCAAACTCGTATTCAGAAAATATTGCCCATCTTCCAACAACAAAAATTCTGAATTATAACGGTTGATGGGGTTTTTAGTGAATATACCGGTAGCCTCATAGCTTCCGAGGACTCCTACATACTCCTCCTAGTTGGAGAGGATGCGTAATGCATTTAGCCCCAGCGAAAAAAATGTTGTTGTGAATATCAGCATGTGGGATGGTGCAAAAACCTGCAACGACCCTTATTTGATACTCTGCTAATCCATCGACCTTAAAAGCTTGAAAAGAATGTATAGGAATACCACAGCAGGTAAAAATGGATAATGGATATGTGAGAAGAATCCTTGAAACTAACCTTGAACCATAATACAGTCCGAGTGGATCTAATGAAGAACATCGGATTAACAAGAGTGCGTATGTAACAGGCGTATGGCACGGGCCGGCACGGAGCAACATCTGTGCGATAGCGAGTGTTGACGCAGGTCAGGTATTACATTATCACGCTGTGGATATCGTTACTTTTTTGTTTTGGAGATTAGTTTATAAAAAAAACTGCAAACTTGTAAGTTTGCAGTTTTTTCTTAAAAAAAACGACTCCCGCACTAAGGAATTTAATCCTTGTCTTGCGGAAGGTTTCACATGCATAAAGACACCCAGACTCAGAACAAGCCTTTGTGGATAGCAAAAATTCTTGTCCTACGCGGGGATCGAACCCGCAACACGTCGCGACTATTTGTGCAGAATTTAAAGAATGATGTTCTAACTGGTGATATCGCCACCGCCTCATCTGCGCATGATTGAAGAATTTTATGAGGTCCAATCGGACCGGTGAAGGTCTAGTCGGACGATCGCGAGAAACACACGCATTGTGGAGCGTTACAGATGAATAATATAATTAGTTACCTACAAAGCTTCATCTCATACGGAACTTGTGAATGCTGAACTATTTATTTGTGAAGTTGTCTTAGATATATTCGTGTATATTCATAGCATGAGAAAAAACCAAAACCGATAAGAGAACATCGAACACAGCGATGTTAAGAAAATAAGAAATATAAAACCGTCTCACAAATGTTCGAACTTCAGCTGGTTTTATACACTTATTTAAGACATCAGAAAAAAGGAGATCAAATAAAACGTTTGAGGGTCTACGATACCATGAATAATCGTCATATAAACCTAAAACATGCAAGCAGCGAATTAGAACAATAAGCTATAGACTAATATAATAACGCTATTGAATATAAACTATAAGAAGAACCTAGAGAAGCTTATATCAACACCTATCTGTATAAAATTATAAACATATTTTTTTACGCAGATCGTAATCTATTTTCCAGTCTTAGCCGGTTTGCCAGAGCGACGCAAAGGCGCAAATCCTTGTATTTCCCACACTTTTATTAAAACTTTTTATATTAAACCTTATAACGTAAGAGAAAATAACAGTTTCAAATGTATGGAGATGACAGGTCACGTGATTTACCGAAACGAAATGTCATTTCCGTACATTTGAGAGTTCGAAATGTTAGAGTAGAAATGTTTCTTGGCTAGAAGGGTAGGTACAATACTAAAATAGCCCAACAAACAAAAGACACAAATAACAAAAACATAAATAAAACAGCTACGACACGCAGACGCCACCTAATTTCGCATCCTTGTTCGCGACAATGGTTTTCCCAGACTATCGCTTTATACGTTAATGCATACTGAAGGTCCTTATATAGACTGGTCGACTGTGTTAAATGTTTAGTATACGTTTGTATGTTCGCTTTAATTCCATAAACGAACCAAAAAGTTAACAAGAAAATAGTTTCGTAGCGCAAAAAGCAAGTAATATTAATTTTAAATCCACAATGATTGACACTGGCTGAAATCGTAGTGATTTCTTTTGCTAAATCTGCTAAAAACTTGGTAGAATAATATCGGAATAGTTTTTCCTTGCTCAGGTGTTGGCAATTGTATTTATAAAACAAAAAAACTTGATTGAATTCCATAATTTGGAGATGCACGAAACTTGTTATTCGTGACTGTTCAATAAATTGATTTAATTCAGAAGCGTTTTTATACTACGTTATGAATAGGAATTAATGGTTTTAACAAACTGTAGTGCTGATTCGACACTAGTGTGTTTTAATTACTCTTCCAGATTTTTTTTATGAAATAGACTTTAGATATTATTATAACCCCGGGACTATACTCGAAAATTAACAGTATATTTAGACATGTGTCACATCGACGGTCGCACCTACCTCAAGGAATATCCAAGGTTTAAGAGAACTCGCTCAGAAACTTTGCATATAAGGTAATTTAATATGACTGCACGAATAGCCGAGTGGTATAGGTCATCACATCAATAACCTCTGTGCGCGACGTGTCGCGGGTTCGATTCCCGCGTAGGACAAGAATTTATGCGTTCCACAAACGCTTTTCTGAGCCCGAGTGTCTTTGTGCATGTAAATTGAATGTCTGTGAAACCCTCCGCGATACAAAGATTAAATGTCTGTTTTAAATAAATAATAATAATTACATTACATAACCCACATCGGCCTATAATAATATGACTTACTATCCTATAAGGTCCACTATCCGGCCTACATGAGCCAATATCCGTCTTCTATAACCCACTTATAATTACAATATGTATTACACCACGGTATTCTAATAAGGCGATCTTACGACAGGTGTAAACAAAGCGCTCATTAAGAACCACAACACGTGGACTTAATTAAACGTAACGTATTGTTTATTGTACTTCTATAGTAAGTACAAGTTAATTCATTCATTGTGTGTTACAAATTATTACATACTATTGAAAGGTAAACATGTATCTTGGATCCTGGGCGAAGGCGGGAGTCAGAAGATGTATGGTGATTTCCAAACGAACTGTACACAATCGAATTCAATGAATTGCTGTTGTGCTATTGGGTAAAAAATTAGGCTTGACACCTGGTATAGTTAAAACATACTAAGCACCAATTCCTACATGCCATAGAAATGTAATGACTCTTTGTTAATCGGTTTGTGTTAACCGACTTCTGATGCTGTCTGTACCAGGGGGATCAGCGAGAGAGCAAGGTAGAGCGGCGCCTCTTTTACACAACTGCAACAGTTTTACTACAAGAGATGGTGTTAAGCCTTCTGAAAGAGCTAACGGGATGTCAAGGGCTGGTTCTGTGTTTTAGGGAGACCGAAATAAGGTTTTATTGCAGGGCTTGGGATGGATCTCTACCTAGTAGTGGTCAAAATAGCCAACGGGAAAGAATGTGTAATATTAACTCACATAAAAGCAAAATTAGTAATGTTTTCAATTCTATAGTTTATACACTTAAAAACGTTCCTGATCTTGCACTAATACCTAGTTCAAAAATATGTGTGTTACCGTGTCAGAATCCTACATAACGATCAACGGAAGTTCACTCGCCACGCGAATCGATACCGAAATTCGGCCGTGGCTAATCGATTCGCTGCTCTTGCACAACACTAGTTACTCAACCGATGATGAGTGAGATCCGAACTGATGTCTCCGCATAATTTTAGAGAATAGTAAATAATTCGGAATTTCTATACAGTAGTAAGAAACTTGATAAACCGTGAAATATGATTAGTTTTCACTTTATTGTTTGGAACGAATGTTTGTGAAGTAATGTTGTGTAAACATTGTTATCGGAGTACTTAGACCGGAATTTATATTTTTATTTAATTATGGCTGAGAAATAGTTTTCTATTTAGATTTAATCTGGGAAAAGTACGGTGTGGATTGAAGTGAGGAATGTGGTTTACTTAAGCATGCTGAAGTAGGTTAGACTAGAGAAACTGGAGGCTGTATCAAAGTGAAGATGATACCCATGAAGTAGAAGAAATTCAAGCTTTATTCAAACTATCTTAGGTCTACTAAGAAATGAATGAGAATATTAAAGTGTGCAGTTATTCCTCTCTCGATATTGCGCAGTAGAGCCACGAATAAATAAACAAGTCAATACATAAGTCCATGTATCGATGTTACTACCAGGTGTGCCAACATACATACAAAATAATCGATTCGCTGAACTTGTATTATTTGAAACCCGATGAGCTAAATGATTAATAATGTTTATGACATGTATACCATCAAAACAGGATCTTAAAATAGATTAATTATAATTTGCTCAAAGCAAAAATATAAGGAAAAATGTAACACTTCTTAACATAATGAAAAAAATATAAAGGAACTTGTTGGGTTGGTTACTATTTTTGTGTAATAAAAAATCAATAAATATCATACTTTTCCTTCTGTTATAAATTTCAAACTCAGAAAAACCGTCTTACTATACCGGACTCTACCCGGAACTAAAGTTGTTATTTGCGGAACCTTTTCTAAATAACTGATTTAGTACGTCACAGTTAGAAGCAGCCATCTTCATTTTTTGAGAAAGATTAAAATCAAGCATTGATATTAATGAAATATCTTGTAACTGACCGAAGCAGATAAAAATTGGGAGAGGGATACAGGAACATGAGTTCACACAAAAGCGAATGCAACAAATCAGTTTTGAGAATAGAATATAAACCCACAAACCGCTGCATACCAGTAAAAAAATTGCAATATATCAATTTTGAATATAGTATCAGAGAAGAATAAAAAGAATAAAAATCTTTAATTGCATGGGAATTTGCATATTTTTTGAATTTTCAGATGTCTTTGAAAATTTTAGACAGTTTATAATTCACATAGATTTTTGCTGTTGATCCTTACAATAATATCAACTTTGTATAGCCCAACTAAGAAAAGGAAGCAAAATAATCACTATCGGACCTCATTTACGATAAAACCAGTGAGGCGGGCCCTACCACGAGAGTAGGAAAACATGCGAACAAACACCGCAGCAAACCAGTTACTGGCCGCTAGTAAAACTGTGTGACGTAAGGTACCCAACCTTATAGCTTACTTACATAGTGAACAGATGAAATGTTACTAAACTGCCGCAACTGCGAGCATAATAGAATATCAATTGCAATTCTGTTTGCAGAGACAACTGGTAATGTTATGTAGAAGGTCTGCTTTTCTAATAATGTAACGATGTATTTGTTCTTATCATGGTTTGCAGAGTAGCAATTACGGAGCTTATTTTAAAAGTAAAGACAAAAGAAGCCGTTCCCTCTCTACATTATATTTATAAGATAGTTTTGATCAATTTGGTTAGTGACAATTTTTAGAATGTCACATCTATTTTCTCGATCTATATTACGGGTTTCGTCGGTGGTTCATAGATGACACTAATCTCTACATTTTAGTTTTTGTGTCACATTTTATGTTTTACAATTTGCTCTCTTTACATCTGATGATTTACAGAATGGTACTTCTGTGTTTCTGCATCAGTAATTGTACAATGGGCCGGCAAACAGGCGTCCACAACCATTGGCAAGGTATCATTATCGACACTGTGTTACGTTACGATTGATTGGAGACATGTGTATTATTAAACAGGTAAGTGGGTAAGTTCCTGTTAAAGAGATATTTTAATAACCCATTCAGTGTTCTTAAAGCCTCAAAAAATCATAGGAAGTTAAAAAAAGTTTAAAGTAGGTACTAGTACACTTAAAACTTTTTTTTAAAACCTGTGTTTTTTTGAGGTTGTATAACATATTTTTAAAATAACTTTCGATACTTCGACTCGCGATCTCATGATTAAGAGCTCCGGTTGGGTCCGAAACTAGGTGGGCTATCCCGATAAATACGCGTGAGTAAGCCGTTAGGTATATCATTTAAGTTGTCATATAACAAACCATAACTTAAGAAGTTACCCCAACATAGCAGGGGAAAATCAAAATCAAAAGGTTTTTATTTCGAGTAGGCCTTCTCAGGCACTTTCAAAACGTTACTGACTCTAGTTGCGCGGTTCCAAAATGTCATTCTTACGGAAAAGAACCGGCAAGAAACTCCATGGGAAGGGAAACCACCGCTCTCTTTTCTACAGTATAGTTTCAATTTTATGCCATCCTGGCACCTTTATGTATGATACAAACGATGAAACTAAAAAACTTTAATAAGTCGAATCTATGTTTACGGATTTACTGTAAACGTAGATTCGGCTGTGGCGTGATTCGGCGGTGTAATTAATTATGGGAAATAAATTAAAAAGTTCACCGGGAAAAACCTAGTAGGTACCTACATAAATAAGGTAGTAATCAATTTAAGGTTGTCTTTAGTTACAGTTATTCTAAATAGAGGAATCGTTCGTAATGTGTGTCGTAAAAATGGCCAGTAGTAGGGAAGTCGTATACCAGGCTCTCGAACTGAGTGTACCCATAAATATTATTACTGGGGCTGCCTACATTCAAACGTGTTCTACGTCCAGGTAATTTATACTAACTAGTTTTTAGTTGAATTTCACACACAAATTTGTAACTATTCTTAAGTTTAGATTACCAAAGAAATTGAAGACTGATTTCTGCTATAGCAGTGACATACTCGTAGGTTTAACCTATAACAGACACCAGTCTGTATTTTTAACATTGTACTGTACTACAATCAAGAGAAACTAAACAATATTTGATTTTAAAAGAACTTCTGCGATTGCGCATAAAGACTTTAAATGCCAGTAGGTACATGTGTTGATTCAGTCGAATATGTGACCAGTTATAGGTATTTGGTGTAAGGACTTGTATTTTCAAAGTCAGCTAAAATTGACACGCGTTCGAATTAATATTGTCGTTCAGAAAGCGATAAAACGTGTTTTGATTCTTGTTGTTGCTGTGAGTAAAAGCCAGTTTATGTGTCTTTCTACCTTGACTTTATGGGACTTATTGTATCGACATTTAATTACCGAAAATAAACTGGTCGCGTCCATCTGTTTCTACTCTCGATAACTGCATATTTTTGTAATTATATTTACTTACTTTATAGAAAAAGCACGGCTAAGTATTTGAGATTTATGCTTACATGTATATTGAATATGTTATGGACCAAGTGATTAATGCGGGCATTATTTATAATGCACGGGCATTATGCATAATGCCTAGCATTATCGGGCTAAGTGATTAATTACTATCTTAACTTCATTATTATCATATCGCTTGGTCATTATTATATTGCTAAATGATAGTTGGGCAATTTGATACTAATGCTATATTTAAGTTGTATCAAGCGCTAAATAAACCATGGCTGCAATGGGGACACCGTAAGAGTTCGAGTTCTGATGTTGATTGCGGTCGTAAAGATGGAAGAAATAAAAAAAACCTAACCTAACCTAAATTAGGTGAGGTTAGGTTTTTTTTTTTAATTTGTTAAAATCTATATTTATTGAGGTGAAAATATCATCTTATGTTATTTTAATTGTTAAAATAATCTTCATGATATGTACGCTTAAGGCAAATTAAAATACAAATTTATTCTGAAACGAATATCTACTTGTTTTATTACTTTATCTAATTCTTCGAAGATATTATATATAATAACTAAACAGTATCTATAAATCCGTGTGGTGTCCGGATATAAAGAATAGCACCACCCCATATCCTCCACGGGGTGTCGTAAAAGGCGACTAATGGACCTTAAGACCCAGTGCACTGTACCAAGAACCTTGGGTCACCCGAATGGTGGCGGGTAAACAACCAACAATCGCATTCCCAAAGAGGGTTAGTGTCAGGCAGGCGGCCGACTATAAAACCATAGCCAAATCTTTAAGCAACATGTCTAGAAGACGTGTTGCGCCGACCCCAAGTGAAATGGGATAAGGGCAGGAAGATGATGAGCTAAACAGTATCTATAATATCCAGATGGATCACTTTGGCTGTAACATTTGTATTACTTTGCCCAAAAGGTGATAGGCCATATGTATAGTGCCCGGTCAATTTGATTATTTGAATAATTATTATCAAAGTGCACTCTCATATTGGGCATTTTTCATAGTGCCCGGGCATTATGTATATTGCCCAATTTATCACTTGGTCCATAACATATACACGACCAAACAGTTACAGTAGATTTCTTGTGCGAAATTTCTGAAGCTGTTATGGAATATTCCTAATATTGTAAGCTACAATGTTTAATTTGAAAGAAAATTTCGCGATTTCATAAATCATTTGATTAAAACTTCAAAGATAAAAATTTAAACGTACATTAAATAAGTCGCCGCTGATGATCTTCCAGAATGTGTTAACTGTTTATAAGTGAGACTTAAAAAGTAGGAAGCTTTCTGTATTTAGAATACAGTACAATGTGTGAGGCTATACAAAACCAAAATATCTATATTTAAAACTAAACTTATGTAACTATAAAATAACATATTTACAAAGTGACAAAAAATATGTCGTCATCTCCATCGCGCCATCAGAAACGTGCCCAGGACTGACAGTTGAATAGCAGTTCCAACTCTTTGTAGAAGCTTTCTTTATTAGTTGAATCAATTACATAAAATATTTTCCTCATTTTTCTAGCTCAGTAATTCGATCTATTTATGAAATGATCAAGACCTCATGTTTTTGCTTGACTGCAAATATAACAAAGCAGACGTTGCTATTGAAATGCTAACCTAAATACATTATGTAATGATTTACATAGACAAATAAATAAAGCAAAACCGGTATTGCACATTACAACTCGCTACCGGCCAAAATGTTCTGGCAATCGAGTCAACAACGTAATAACCTGAATTATAAGATGTTTAACAAAAACTTTAAAATCTCGTTCATCAAGCGGACTTTTTCACGTTTTATGAATTCATAATGCATTTTATAATTGTTGTTTTTAAACTTAAAGTCTGACGGTGATTAAAAGTTGACGTAAAAACGGTAAAACAGATATTAATAGACGCCTAGATTCTTATACAGTAACATGACATACAGAATAAAATATTAATATAACAAAAAATGTTGTACGTCCCTGCGGCGTGAAGTGTACAACACCATCGCACGCGCAACTCCCATTCATTGCTCAATACATACGTATACTTATAGTTTTTTTTTTATGTTTGTTCACCATGTTTTTTTAAGATGGTATTACCTCAATAGAATAATGCGCGTATGTAAGTACTTCTTAACCTATGATGTTGCATGAGGCAATATGCGTATTAGAATTCGTACCGCTTTTCTGTATGTCATAATTTTGGGGCGTAAACGTTTTAGACGTATAAAGATTTCACTTTTGTTACGAAGATTTCTTTAGTTAAAAAAAAATGTCAACTAGAATCGCATGACGATCTTGGATAGAATAAGTGTCAACATAAATAAAGAGACAATAAAATCTTTATCAGACGATTTAATTACTGACACTAATTAAAAAAAGTGGAATCCAATCAGAAGTAAAAATCAAACGACTTTTTAGGAACATTCGCATGTTTGTCTCTATACCTTGTAAAATATAGCTTGATACCTGTGACGTTTGTCGGAATGACATTACTAGGGATGGAGGCGTGTTTCGTAGCTTATCGATGTCTGTGACGTCATGAGTTTTATTAAAAGTAACATTGTAGTCATTGTCATTGTAAAGATGTAAATTTAAAATAAATGTCTTTGTAGTTGATTTAAATGAAATAAAACAAAAATAATTCAAAATAATCGCGCAAATGGATCACAAATTCGCGACACTCACTATTCAAAACAGTCTTTTTTTGTCTTTTCGGCATTTTGGCAAACCAAAAAAAGGTAACACCAAACAAAGTAACACAAATAACACCATAGTTACTATGGTGTTATTTGTGTTACTTTATTTGTACAAATATCAACAAAACAATGGTAGCGTATACAAGGCGTCTGCATCGCGTCAGCACTCGTATTGATTCAAAAAGGATGGCGCCCGCTTGTTTCCAGCACGCGAAACCATTATTACCAAACTAAATAACTACATTTTACACTAGTGAAATTTTCTTAGTATTATTTTATCGATAATCATCTGTCAGTCACTTGCACGTCCCTAGAGCTCTTCAAAGTGCATTTATAAAGTAAGCTAAGAACCAAAAAATATTTAAGAAATATTAAATATTATTTAAATTACTCATATTTTTACTGGTATTTTCATAATTACATGATTGTTTTTAAAAATGCGTTTTATTTTTATACACAAACGTCGTTTTTATGTTAAAAAATTTGAACTTTTAAAAATAAAATTTGGGTTGTAGCTGTCTTCATAAAACGTTCGGTAATGTCACAGGTATCAAGCTATATTTTACAAGGTATAATTTATAATATCTATCATTGCGTCAACATTTATCACAGTTATTGAATAAAATAAAACGACATAAATTACGAGGTTTATTAGAAAACGACTGTTTTAAATACCAAGTAAATGCGTTGCTGTAAACAGCTAGAATGAATGGTGGGGAACTTGTCCGATACACGTGGGCGATACCACAGTACCCACTAACCACTGTCGTACGCGACAAACAATAGAACTCGCTAATTACATACGATTATCAAATCTATTTCATTGTCCACATTGTCTGCACTTGTCTCCAATCAGGGCAATTAAGCGATATGACATATCCTTTAGAAAGAGGAAACAAACACTTGGTTGGTTGCATCACGATAACTTAATTAACGTCCGTTGAAAAGCGACGTTGTTGCAACTTTTTTGTTAACTGATTGAATTTACAACATTCTCTTTACTTTGTTTTGCATAAGTACGATTTGACGATCTATTCCGATCCAATCCCAAAAACTAATACCACTGGTATTAGTTCGGAAATTAAATTATTATTTTGCTTAAAACGAAGACCATATTTCAAATATTTAAATGAAGTACTTAATCTATTCCCAACGAATCCCAAAACATAACTTTTGGTACAGTCACAGGAAAAAGTTTATTTTGCTTTTTAATAATTTAATATAATGATCGTAATTCAATCCTAAATCTTTACAAACACATTTTGTCTTATCGAGAATCACATGCCAACTTTTTTTACCTGCAAAAAGGTGAGCTCGTTTCTATTGTTTAAAAATCCTAATCAACCAATCACAGCCAAGCGTTGAACAAACGAAGCGCCTTAAGCATTTATTACTGACTGTACCTTCAAACCATTTTACTAATTTTGGGATTCGTTTATGAGTGGGATTCGTTCGGAATAGAAATTAACTGCGATAAGAAATAAATACAAGTGGTATTAGTTTTTGGGATTGGACCGGAATAGATCGATTTGACGGAAACAAATGATGGTGTTATGTAGTATTTTAAATTTATTTTAAAACCTTTTCGCTGGCTAGGAGCACAGCTAAATGACAATGATATTTTCTTTCTACAAGTATAGAAAAGCTTTAATACAAGAATGCTGACCATCTGAGAGCCAAAAGCGAGAGATGGGCCAATACCGAAACTGAAACGAAATCAGTGTGTAAGGAATTTTAGAGGGTTTCAAAACGAAGATACTTGAGTACTTTTTATACAATGCTAATCATGAAGTGTTAACTTAATTATGACACGTAACTTTTATCTCAGAAAAAAAATCAATTGATGTTATTTCTAAACTGTAAATATTTTTTGTCGGAAACATTAGAAAGAACGTTGAAGTAGCGAGATAAATTGCAACTTTATCATAATTAGCGTTACAAAACCATCAATAGAACAAATAATATAAGATGCGTTTGAAGCGTGCATTTAATTGGATATAACGGAATCGATCTCCGGAACAGTGTGCATGGAGCAGAACAGCATCGGATGCCATACACTGCTACACTTGTGTATGACTTATGTATGAGTCATACATCCGCGAGTTCCGCGACTTCGCTATTTGTTTCGTTTTGCCCCACTTAAGGCATCTTCGGGAATGCCGATCGACACATCGACAGTGTAAAATATGTGTCGATAATTAATTTCAAAGAAAGTTATCGGGATAGCGATGTTCGTGGAGAAAACGTCGTTTACTAGCTTGTGATTTATGAATGCGTGCGATACGGTCTGTAATGTTATCGGCGAACTAGCAACGGATTTAGACGATGATTGAGGAATAACCGTTGTTTATCTTAATTCTAATAGGATTACGTGATTAGGTATTACAATAATATCGTTGTTTATTTTTTAACACGTTTGATTGTAGACCAAGATAAACTTTACAAATCGGATTTTGAAGAATTTGTCTAGCAGTAGGTCACTACCGGTTGATTTGAATTGTTGAAAATCAAAGGGACTTTTACATTACTCAAATGTTAAATAGAATTGAGTTCGATGGCAATATAGGTAGGCCGAAGATAAGACGACCCGATGTCCTAAATACGAAGAATTGGATGAATGCGACGAGCAAGAAATAGAGAAAAATAGCAAATACTAACTAAAAGCATATACCGTGCCCAGCAGTGGGCTAGTCAAGGCTGATGGGCAAACATGATGAACTAAACATACCAATTCTTTAATTGGGAAAATTAGAAGACTCAGTTATAATTTGTAAAGTGGTGTCTACGAAATTGCAATACATTTTGTTTATCACAGAGACCTTAATAGCTTTGTTTGTCAAATGAGGTTGAGCACACATTCGCAAATTGTGCACCCTCTAAAGCGGTGCGTAATTGTACACAATTAGGAACGTAGAGAAATTGTAGAAAGAACCAGTTTTCACTTTACTCTAATTTTCACATCTACATGAGCGTAAACGTGAAAACGCTAAATGCCTTCTAGCTTTTATGCTTAATGTGTATATGCAAAAGTAGCTTATATAATTTTAATATAAACATAATTCAAATAAAATCTAGAGTTCTCTAGAACATACCCTAGGTGTAGTACAAAGAGGATTTTTAGGGAGGGGGGGGACGCTTTAGAGGGTGTACAAAGTTTAGTACAATAAATATGTTAATGAAATTAAGCACAATAAATAGACTTGAATATGAGTAAATTCTTAAGATACCACATAAATGGTTCCTAGTCCATATTGTGAATAAATAAAAAAAAATAGTTTTGATAAGCCGGACCCGAGATAAGAGTACACAATAGCTCGTATCTTTCCAGTATCTCCAAAAGATATGGGACTCTTCGGGATTGTAGGAAACACAAATATTACCCAAAAAGATAAATACTTTCTATACCTATAAAAAGTCTTAGAAACAAAGTACGAAACAGTGCCTAAATAGCGTAACTCCGCTTATTAAAATCGCTAATGATGCTTACTAGTCATTAGCCAAAACGACGGAAGACTGAGGCTTAATAGCCGCCAATTTAATACTTTGTTAAAAATAAACTATTATAACTCCATCAGACAACTACGTACACAACACAACCATTACAACTTTTAACTTTCAAGGTAAGGAACACAATCCTTTCTAGCTCCAAGTTCTAAGCTCGTAGTCGTCAAGTAATTAGTCTTCAAACCAGTATGAACACTTGCAACGATTCATAAAACCCCACCTGGTACAAGCATTATCAATGAAAATAAATGCCATTCATTCGGTTCAAAATAAAAAAATAACAAAGCATTATCGTGTAGGTACGTGCTTAAAAAATAAATTAAAAACATTATCACGTGTTTACCTCGAGAGACTGTCCCTTAGATCCGGATTGTACCACCACTATTAAGAGAAAAAATAAAACTCAACACGAACACACAACACTCAGTTTACTAACACAAGAAAAAGTTTGTTTATCACACTTTTTCGAAAACAGGGCGTGGAACAGCGTGTTTCGTAAGTTCGATGGCGGGAAAACGCGTGCGGTGTGAGGCGCGCGCGCGAACCGACTGACTCCACCACTAGCCGCTGCTGAACAAGACGCACCGAGATAATCATTGCATTCTGCCATCGGTATTAGAAAACGAATAAATCGCATAGATACGGTGTATTTGTTAATGCTGTAGTCCGGCTGAATGCGCTTCGTAAATGCAATATGAGGTCGCACTGAAAGCAGCGGAGTAATAAACAATTAACAGTTACTTTAAACTCGACTGAAGTATTTTCGTGTTAATTGTTTCTTGTGTTAATGTATTCAGAAGAAAAGTATTCAGTAAGCATTTTGAGGAAAGAGTACGATAGCAGCAATTTTGAAATTGACCGACATAGTTTTATGCTAATTTGAACACAACGTCTGACCGTTCAGTTAATAATTGATTGATACAATAAATCTTTGACATCTGACAATGTCAGAACCGTATAAGGCCTTTGATTATGTGCATCACCAATGTCATTCATAATGCAAGAGATAAAACGTTCTTGATAAGGTTTATGCTCTGAATTCTTAATTATGAAGATCAATTCAATAAATACCAGCCTTATAAATACTTCAACTACATTTTCCTTTGCGGTCTCCTTGGTTCACTTTAGGGACCACTAGTAAAAATTTTGCAAATTTTAGTACACCTAAGATATACTTAGGTCTTGATTTCCTGGACTTTAAAGCTGCATCCTTTCCTTAATAACAAAACATTGTTCACCTTGACAACCTCATGTTATAGTAATGAAACATTTTATATAATCATCAACTCATTTATTCACAATCCATTTTGTTTACACTATTTGTACAATACATTTCAGGAATAGTTCTGCTCCTATAAGTAAAAATGACATTATTGAAACTACTTTTTTATCTCTGTTCTAACATCTCTTACTACTTTGTTGTTGACGTTACAAGTCCAGCTAAAACGTTAATACATAAAGTAATTTCATTTGTAATCTAATTGTAAATTATCGTAACCTAATCACAATATACACAACACAAAAAAGGTTAATAAATTAATTTAGTAATATTACTTCAGAATTAATTAAAATTAAAATGTCAATAATTTAGTCACACGATAGAATTATTTAAATAACATTCAGATTTCATCTCCATTTCATTAATATTTGTTCCATACTCGGTAGCTGTTGCTAAAAACTGGTTAAGGAATTAGGAGTATTCACAAATCGGGGATCTAGATCAATTTATGTCATATTTTTTGTAGCATCGAAAAAAGATTGCACTAGTATATTTTATTACCGTTAAGGCGTGATCACTCATTACAAGCATCTTACTAATACGCTTTAGCTTCTGCTGTTCGTCCGTCTGTTTTAAAGCGGCCTGTATTTTTTGAACTATAATAGCAAGAGTTTTAATTTTCAAACAGTATGGATTTCTATTGCTACTGTTATAGTTTTATCGTCAATTTTGAAAAAGTCATTACTTAACATATTATAACGACGTTCAGGCACCCTTCATGCACGAATCGCCATTAACCAATTTTTCTACATAGAACATTGAACAGTTCTTCTGGATTAGTGCGTAAGCCAAACATTTATTTCTACAGCACTTCCAGTATCAAAACTTCAATACAGACGATAATCTCAATTTTACGGTGCGTTACTAAGGTCAACCGAATCTGGTTGCGCTTTCGTTGTTGCGATGCTTGTAAATGAGGTACTATTGTAATGTAAGATTGCTTTAAGGCTAGAGGTTATTATTTATTGTCTATAGAGCAAGGCTTATGACACTTGCATGCGTATTCTAGAACGACATGGAGCAAAATACCTTTACTTATCAAGCTGTCTTTGTCACTCTTGACTGAAATGTAGAGACAGACGATTTAGGACGTCCCTCAGCCAAGTGTAGTCTTGAATACAGCTGTTATTGTATTTATTCTTGTCTTATAGAGAAAAAAGTATTAATCTTTTAGAATTTATGTTCGCATTTTACTAGATTGGTAAATAATCCATTTAAAGTTGTGTATCGAAAAATGAGTCACAGAGTTAGAGCATTATAAAACATTTATCGATTCGAACTATTGCATTCTATACATTTATAAACATGTAAAATTGTATATTGTTAAAACAGGGTACATACAAGCACGATAAAAGATACATTCAATATGAAAGATCCATAATATTTATATAATATAGCAAAAATACTTTGCAGCCAAATAAGGCTTATAACAGAATTCGCTACTACACTACATTCAAATCCATAAAAACACTCACAAATCAGTATACAATTATAAAATAACATACATTATATAAAAATTGTACAATACATATAAAATATTGCATCTAACTGTAAATTGTCACAAAAATTACTTATTAAGGCAACATTATTAGGATTTTGTTATTATTATTATTACAGCACTGGATGTTAGGCTCCTAAGACACTACATTATTCATAGCTTAAGAAAAATAAATTATATTTTTTTGCATTTTTTTTTTATTTGCTTGGGTTAGCATCCTTTCTGACCAGATTTAACTTTAGCAGAGTAGTGCATCTTACATGAAGCCACTATATCTGACCATCACAACTCACTGGGTTTCTACTGCTCCCGATGTACTGGGTAACAACCGGTGGAAAGTTACCTAATATTTCTAAGTGAGCTTAGATCAGTGGCGAATATCAACGTAAAAGCATTGTTCTTGTCTTTATCTGATAGTAAAACATCAGATCTTCAGGCACTGAGGCCGATTAGTAAATAATAAATTAGAAACAACGATACACAAATAAATAAATACACAACATCATTAATTTGTACTTTCATAACGATTATTCTTAACCTCATATTGTTCCCAAAACAATTTTTATTGAAAAAATATCTCATCTTTTATTCAGAATTTTACAAAAACATTTTTAATTTATGGCATACAATGAAATCGTGATGAGGTTAAGAATTCGCCATATTGGAATGATTCAATATTAACATTAAATTACTATTAATTACCTAAAACACTGGTCACTACCAAATAATTAATACTAATAATTTAAACTAAATTACGTATACAAAGAAAAAACTTTGGTTTTCTGGTTTTGTACTGGTACTGTCATAATATGTACTAGGAGAGCATTATCATAAGGATATATAGCTAAGAAAAGCTAAATGGGATATTTCGAAAGTCGTAGTCAATAAGGTAAACATATCGATTACATTTTGGAAAAATTTAAAGTATTTGTCAACATTTTAATTTTATTAACAATATTTAAAAGAAAGTTACAGTATTATCGTATTTCAAGTCGTTTGTTTCGATATTCGTAATCGCATGGGATATTTACGTGATCGATGTCATAGACCAGAAAAATTAGACGTTCGCTCCATTAAACGATCTATCGTAATTAAAAAATGGGTCCTCTATTTGTACATTTTCCTAGTCCTTTTCATCTATTAAGATCTGCGAAAATTAAATATGGGTGGACCTTTGTATTATTATTTTTCTGGTCTATTTCAAGTACTAATATCTGCCTATAATCAATCGAAGAAAAAAAGTCCTACCATTTAATCTTCACACCGTAGAGACATTTCGGGCGCTGATGTACCAGGCTAGCATAAGACATCAGCACGTGTAGTCTAAGAGTAGAACGTGAGTACGGCGGCGTGATTCCCCCGTACCAATAACGTGCGGTCCGCGGCCGTGGCCACGGCGTGCAGCCACGCCATGTACAGTGGTGGGGGGACCACTGCACGTCGCCGCGGCATGGGTAACGTCACACACACCAGGCGGGCCTGACGGGACTGGGATTGGATTAACTCGCGCAGGCGAAGTTGACGGTATGTACGCTCCTGTGCTGCTAGTAGGTCTGCTTCTGTGATGCCGGCTGTAGGAAGGAATGGTAGTAATCATCCGATATAACGTGGTTCGGACAAAACGTGGTCATATTTTAAAAAATTATCGCTTCTGCACATGGAAGGTTTTTTTTATGTAGCCAAAATAAGATCCCACTGCTGGGTCAAAGCCGGGGAGGCTTTGTCCTTCCAAACCTCCCTGTCTTTTGCGATTTCTGGCCACGGTCAGGTTGGTAGACCATTTTTTAAATTCCAATTAAAGCAACTACTTTGGTCGCGTTTGTTTATTTAGACAATTTTTGGGTTTTAGAATTTATTGGGTCATTTTTTCTTTTCAGCCAGATCATTTAGGAAAACTGTCAGTATTTTGATCAAACTTCGAATATGCTTCGATAAAATGATTTTGAAATACATACTGCTATCATTTTCATCGAGAGCTTTGAAGGGCGCGACCAGCTTATCGAAGTACGCAAGCGTGGAGTCCTTCGGCCGCCGCGTGATGTCAGCGATCATCTTTAGCGCCGAGTAGTCTATCCTGAACTTGGATAGTAGAGACGCCATGCTGTCAACAAAGGCAAGGTTAAAAAAGGAAAATTGGGATCTCGCTGTCCTGTTTCCAATTATTGGACTTATATTTCTTTGTTATACCATTTAACCTGCAAGCCATCAGGATCTTTGTTCTGGGGATATTGGTAAGTGGTCTTTGACGGTTTAGGCTCGTCTGCGATACCTCTGATTTACATCTCAAAGTCTCATCCAGTGTCATATCACATCTATGATTACTTACAATAATAGGAATGAAAACCAAGTCCTGAACTACTAGAACTACTTGTATTAATACTACATTATGTACCGCAATTAATGTCATCAACTTACTTCCTCTCCTTATACAGAAAAACTTCGTGGTAACCGGCTGTTATGGTATGGACATGTCATGCGGAGAAAAGAGGATACCGCGTGGTAAGGAAGGTGTTGGACACAAATGAGGATAGAATGGGATATAATATGGTATAGAGGAAGAGGACGACCAAAGAAACGATGGATGGTTTGTAGGAAAGATGATATAGCTGCAAAAAGATTACTTGCGAGATAACGTCAGATAGGAACGTGTGGAAGAAGAAGACTTGCTGCAAATACAAATAATAATTGGGATAAGGGCAAGGGAATGATGAACTTACTTCCTCTCCTCGATCTCAAGTTCCGTGTTCTTGTTGGCAAGCGTGAACACTCGCAGTGGGCACGATGACCACGCACGACGTGTGGACAATATGTACGGCAGAAGAAGTGTTAGACCTGAGGGAAAAAGGTGTTATGTAAACTGACACTTTTGGGTTGATTTGGTATCAATGTTTCTATATTAAAAAAAAAGTATTCATATCTAGAGACAGCCCGTATTACAATTTCGTTACGAGCCTCGGAAACTTTCTATAGAGATCCGTAGGTAGTCCTATCATCATCATCAAAGTAATGTGTTATTGTAATGTGTTTTTGATAAATAAATAATAAAATGTCGTTTACCCATAGATTGAGGATCGTGACCATCATAAGTCCTTGTCAGCATTGGAAGTTGGGCCAGGACAATTTTCTCCCAGTAGTAGTCCTAGTATCACTTAATTTATCTCAAGAAACCTATTGTACCGGATTTTTTATTTTTAACTTTGTCAACACTTTAAATATTCACGAAATTTGAATTAGGGGTTTATATTGTATACAAATTCTATATGGGTATGTTAAACAGGTGGTTATCTTAATACCTCCGTCATCGTACAGCCACCACACATCCACGGTCCCGGCCTGGCGCTTGGTGAACTGTTCCACGGACGTGAAGGACGACGTGCGACGCGCGGCCGTCGTGCCTAACGCGCGACGGACTGCGCTGCCGATACCTTTGCTGCTTAATATATATAGGTATGTTCAACAAGTGTTCATCTTAATACCTCCATCATCATACAGCCACCACACATCCACGGTCCCGGCCTGGCGCTTGGTGAACTGTTCCACGGACGTGAAGGACGACGTGCGACGCGCGGCCGTCGTGCCTAACGCGCGACGGACTGCGCTGCCGGTACCTTTGCTGTTTAATAATATATAGGTATGTTCAACAGTTGCTCATCTTAATACCTCCATCATCATACAGCCACCACACATCCACGGTCCCGGCCTGGCGCTTGGTGAACTGTTCCACGGACGTGAAGGACGACGTGCGACGCGCGGCCGTCGTGCCTAACGCGCGACGGACTGCGCTGCCGATACCTTTGCTGCTTACATAATATAAACGGCGTTAGAGTGAAAAAAAAATAATAAAAAGGGGAATGAAATTAAATTTACATAAAGCTTCCTACCAGTCTTTAAGGAATTAATAATCAAAATTAAGCTATTGCATAGCTTCTATTGCGAGCCTTGAGCTTGGAAACCGAATCCAGAAATTCCGTAACGAATATAACCTATACTCCATTTGTTTAGGTAATTAACTAAATGTAAACAATTTTGGTATGTCTTTTAAACAAAATGTGATCTTTAAAAAAGTAAAATACGTTTTACAACATGAAATACATTCAGATTTTCTAAAACTATAGTTAATTGATTTATAAACAGTAATATCCAAATTAAAAATTATTTTTTTGGTTAAAAAGTAATGCCAAGATTGTTTACATTTAGTTAACCACCTAAACAAATGGAGTATAACACCCCTCACTCCGACCGGCACAGCGGTGATTCTTCTTTGTTTTGCCATCTATCGATGAGTAGCAGAAATTTTATTGACTTTCTGAAATATCACGCTTGTCTCTTTATTCCGGCATCTCGTCTCTAGGTGGCATTAATGTTCTAAATTATAATTCTACAAGTTGATAAAGAAATGCTATGCAATAGCTATACCGCAGCAGTCTCCGAGTGCCACACGTCTTTTTTCGAGTAGGCCTTGTCAGGCACTTTCAAACATTACTGACACTAGTTGCGCGGTTCCAAAAAACTCTTGTTATGGTGAAGAACCGGTAATAAACTGCATAATTTTCCAAAATTGCTTTACTTTTGTCATTTAGACATTTAAAACTGAGTAATCAGCAAAAATTGTATCATTGTATCAATCACGATAGAACGAAAGCGTCAAAGTTACCCAGACATGTCAAAGTTACCCAGACATGTCAAAGTTACCCAAGTTGACTGTATTATGCTTGTTACAATATTACTCAAGGTAGGTAAGGTATTTACCCAGTGTCGCTGTCGTCGTGCTTGGCGTGGCTGTGCTGCAGCGGCGCGGCGGCGGGGTCGCGCGACACGGCGCGCCGCAGCCGCGGGGACCCGCCCATCGACACGTCCGACATACTACTGCCTACACGATAACAACGTAATTACATTATATAAATATTTGTATAAAAAGCTGTGGGATATTTTAGATGACAAACGGGACTTGTTGGAGAAGATGGCGCGATGAGCTCGACTCATTTGTACAAAACTGGCCCCAGTTAGTCATAGACCGGGATAGGTGGAAGGAGGGAAGGGAGGCCTTTGCCCTGCAGTGGGACACTAACGGCTAGTAATAATAACGGGACTTACTTTCTCCCATGGGAGAAAGAAAATTTCGAATTATATCGCGAATAAGTCCCGTTTGTCGTCTAAAATAGGTGTACAAGTCGCAAAAGTTTAAAAACATTAAACTGTTAGGTTTTACAGAACGGCAACTCTGTATGATGAATAAAAATGTACATATATTATGTACATCTGCGTTTATGCGGATATCCATTTAACTGATTTAACCGAAATGGACGCCTGCTGGACTAGCTTTTAGGCAGATTTTGGAATTTTCAAAAACCTCCCATAAATATTAACCCCTTGATATGATATGACTACCTTCTTCTTACTAAACTAATACTGGTCTTACCGACTCGTTCTTTCGGAAAACTTGTTTGAATTTATTTAGGCACCTTGTCAAATGGTCCAAATGCGGTATCTTATTGTATCTATAGTGGTACTTGTTAATATATATAATCGATATTTTAAACCTTCATAAATATATTTCTATTTTGTCTGTCTTCCTATTATTCCACCAATAAATAAATAGTTATCACTCACCTCGGGAATGCGTGTTGAGGCTCTCAGTAGACTTGGACTCCTTGTTATCTCCCATAGAACCTAAACAGAAGTGTATGTGTGATCGCGTGATACATAAGCTGTGCCCTCACACTGTTATTAACCAATGGTATACAATGGACGATGTCGAAATATAAAAAGGTTGATAGAAAGGCTCTGGAAATATGGAGAGCTTTTTGGATGAAAATTTTGGCGAAAATTTGTTGGGAAATGTTGTTTTTTTTTATTGTGTTTGCCGTAGAGGGGTTTTCGGCCGAAAAGCCAATTTTTCAATCGTCATAAAGTATTAATTAGAAGCAACGATGACAGCTTTTTAAATAAATTATTACTCTGACGACTGAAAAGAGCTGCCTTATGTTTTATCGTTAAATCCCTCACCACCCGTAAGTATTGTCCTATATTAGTAAATCGGTAAATCATCACTGCATGACTTGAAACCATAACCAATGTTAGAGTTATTTATATCATTATATTACTTTACTGAATATTTTCTTAAGCCATTTACATAAAACTCTCGTATCGTTTTGTTTGTTTGTGATTTCCACAGAATAGTTTTTAGTTTCCTAGTTCATATAAAGAACAAAGATTTTCTATTTATAATTAAAGTTTAGTTCAGTTCACAATATCAATAAGAACATCTTCATTACACATTATTTTGTTGAAATGTTTCAGATTTTAATAGCTGTTATAAATTATTTTGATACAGTGTCTGACTAGGCCTACGGAACATCGATTGCAAGCTATTTAGTCTCAGTTAAGAGTGATTAAGAAATATAGGGTCGTGAACTTAATACTTTGCCATCGACTCAATTAAAAAACAAACGGCCTGTAAATGGTGTTAATTGATTTTATTTTATTGGGTAATAAGAATGTGGTATAATCAATATCTAGGCCTTTGTTGCTGATTGTTTTTTTTTCTGGAAAAGTTCTGCAATTCAAATTAAACTATAGTTTTTTTTATTTGTGATCTGTATAGTCTTATAATCTAATTATAAACCTCCCCCTACCCCCTAACAGTAGAATCTCGTAAGAAAAAACCACCACACATAGCTCGAGAAAAAAAACTATGTAGTTCACGTTGTTTTATACAGCCCCCCCCCCCCCCCCCCGTATCTCTAAACCCATCCCCAGTAATCTCAAGAAAAAATCTACGGTAAAATTCCCCAAACCAACATATACAGTTAAAACTGACGGCTAAAGCTCAACGGCCGTCAAATCCTGAAGCAAAAACTTTCCACTGCTACCATTTGCTGCCATTAAAGTTCCCCAAACCACCATACACCAGTTAAATACAAGTGCAATATAATACATAATATATCATCACAAATAGTATAACTCACGTGAGAAGGCGGACAGGTCCTTGAGGTTGACGTCGGCGAGGTAGGCCTGCAGGTCGTCGTCGAGCGCGTCCCCGCAGTACTGGCCGCCCGACACGCGCAGCAGGGCGATCGCCATGTGCACGTCCAGGGCTTTACTGGACCACACGTAAGGGTTAAAACGACAATATTTTTATAGGAACGTGTGGAAGAAGAAGACATGCTACGCCAACCCCGAATAATAATTGGGATTAGGGCAGGGAATGATGATGATGGTTATAATTTTATAAAGAAAGTATTAAATTTGAGGTTTTTTTAGAATTTAAAGAAAGAATTTGAGGTGTCTCCGGTTTTCTCATATTATTATATTCAGTTTATGTTGAAGAATAAATACATTCAAAATCATCATTCCCCCTGCCCTTATCCCAATTTTTACTTGGGGTCGGCGCAACACGTCTTCTAGACATGTTGCTTAAAGTTTTGGCTATGGTTTTATAGTCGGCCGCCTGCCTGACACTAACCCTCTTTGGGAATGCGATTGTTGGTTGTTTACCCGCCACCATTCGGGTGACCCAAGGTGCTTGGTACAGTGCACTGGGTCTTAAGGTCCATTAGTCGCCTTTTACGACACCCAGTGGAGGATATGGGGTGGTGCTATTCTTTATATCCGGACACCACACGGACAAATATTTTTTTTTTTTAACTATACATTCCACTGCAGAGATTCTTACAAGTATCTACATTAACAAAACATAATAATAATAATATAAAGCACCCATACTCACTGCATTACTTCAACATAGTCAACGATTTCGTTCCTCTCGCTCGTTTGCCAGTTCTCCTTGAAGCCCATCAGCAGTATGTTTGGTTTCAATTTGCCGATACCACTCGCCTGTTATAAAAAATATTTTATATAAGACACAACGACATTCAATTTAGAAAATAAAATTTTTGTAACATGTGACAGAAGTTTTTGAACTTTAAAATATAAAAGCAAGAATTACAGCCCCTTAGAAACAAAAAGACGATTAAAATTATTTTCAACTTGAAACATGGATATTTAACATCACATCCATCACAATATATTGAACTCTAGTCCACTTCGCGACATGTTCTACTATTTAGATTTCTAGAAAACTCAATCTAGTGGATCAAACTGCGAACTTTAGTGGCATGTGTTTGATAATACTGTAGCTAATGTATTTTATGTTTAAGGCAATAAGGTTCATATTTATCTGGTACCTGCACGAGTGCATTAGCGCCGTCCTTGAAGCCCACGTCGTCCACCACAGCGTAGAAGGCCTTGATCTTGCGGCGCGAGAACCACTGGTACGCGCGCGACGACAGGGCCTCGCGCCCGCGGTGAGAGACACCGCCCTGGGGTACACATACCACACATCATACACACACATACATAAGACATGATATAAAAAGAAGAGCGACAACAAATAAGATCAGTTGTGTGTGGTTTAGAAATAAATATCACAGCTTCCGTGTTTTGAGAGGCACGTAAAAATGTGGGTCCGACGTCTGATCTCTCTCCGGTCGTGTCGGATTGCCTCCCATCAGGCTATGAGAGTAAAGGAACAGAGAGTGCACCTGTGTTAGCACACGCTTGTGCACTATAATATGTCCTGCGTAGCTGGCTGGTGTCATAGTAACACTGGCTGCCGTGGCCGAAATCGGTCAGAAGACATTATTTTGTGTTACACTGTTGGGTTAAGATCTACCCTATTTGAATCTAGTCTGTTTTATCATAGGGGATAATGGAAGAAAAAAACGTGTTGCGCCGACCCCAAATAAAATGGGATAAGGGCAGAAACATGAGGATGACTGTTCTATCCTGGGTGTCACTATCCATTAGAAAGAGAAAGGTATCATCCCGCCACCTATCGAATTTCATGGAACTAACCTGACGTCTTTCAATTAATTATTTAGAGAATTATATTTTTTACACATTTGAATTATTTATCTCAACATTTTGTTAATTTTGTTCGTTAGAACCAGAACAAGAAGGTTCCGTGTGGTGTCCGGATATAAAGAATAGCACCACCCCATATCCTCCACTGGGTGTCGTAAAAGGCGACTAATGGACCTTAAGACCCAGTGCACTGTACCAAGCACCTTGGGTCACCCGAATGGTGGCGGGTAAACAACCAACAATCGCATTCCCAAAGAGGGTTAGTGTCAGGCAGGCGGCCGACTATAAAATCATAGCCAAAACTTTAAGCAACATGTCTAGAAGACGTTTTCCGCCGACCCCAAGTGAAATGGGATAAGGGCAGGAAGTATTTTTTTAGAACCAGAACAAGAAGGTATCGCGCAACACTGCAGCATTATAACCTAACGAATAAGTATGTCAGTCTGAACTATAAACTAGTTATGCGTCATTCATAGTTAATACTAAAGTTAACTTACCTGCATGATATGTCCACACAGCATCAACGAATGCCCCTTTGTAAGGAGATACGTGAAATCTGTTAGCAATGGACGCTCGCCCGGGAAACCCGTAAGCACTAGGATCTGAGGCCTACAAACAAATAATGTCGTTATACAAGTACCAAGTAAAATGGAATGAGGGCAGGAAGATGATGATACAAGTACCATGGAATGATATCTACAATATGTAAGGTTTATTATGCTACATTATTCAAGCAATGTTCATGTGTCAGCGATAACAGACAAACAAAATTCAACTTTACTGTTATCAAAATAGAGACTAATATTGATTGCACTTATTTGAGTAAAGCGATAGGTATAGGATACGCACCTGTAATTCTTAACGTGTTCTGTAACTCTGTTGAGCTGGTACACCCCGGTCAGCGCTGTCTTGTACGTCTGCGCTTGTGTCGTTGATCCCCAATTTACATCTGCCAAGAGGAAATTTTGCTATAAAAACATTTTGAAATTATAAATCTACATACATAACACGATTTTATGCAGTGGTTAACACGCTGTACATGTCATACGCGATATATACAGCGTGTTCAAAAGTAGCAAAAAATCAAAACTAGTGTGTAGACTTGTAGAGTCCTCCTATTTGATTGAATTTTGGCATAGAACTATAAAATGGTACCTAAAATATATGGTACAAGACCTTCAAATTTAAATCGTGTAAAATCATTGCAGTGTCGCCACTGTAGTGCGCTAGTTGCAACACTACCAATCCTCATATATTTTCTAGTCACCTAGTAGTAGCGCCACTAACGACAAAATAATATAGTTTCGTTCCTCACCAGGTTTCCTATAAGACACGAGAAGATACAGAGCCAGCAGGAAGGCGAAGGTGACGAGCGCCGTGATCCACGAGATTACGAACATGATCGCCACGCACAGCATCGAACCCACCAGCGACAGCCACATGTTGTAGAACTACACAATATACGGTTAATAATACATGATATTAAATTTAATGGAGTAAGGTGCTTACTGAAACCTATTGAAGTATTAAAGAATTGTGAATTTAATTTAGAATGCACGCAAAGTAACTCAATGACTTAGGGAACACAGAGGTTAAATTAAAGAAACTTTTCCTTTTCGTTAAGGCGGGGGAATCCTCATGGACATTGGACATCCTCGGGGGAGGTAGTGGGCAGTGTCAGACTCTAACTGACTAAACCTAAACTAAGCCGCGTAACGTTTCCTGTATTGGTCGGTGTGTGGCAATGCATAGTAACACATCACGCACCGACCGTGGTCCAGCCTTGGAAGTTAACACACAAATTAAGTAATACAAAAAAAAAGAATCACTTAGTAAGGAAGATAAAACGCCTAGTCTTACAAAAAAAAGAAGATGATTATCAAATCTTACTCTAAACGTAGGTCTCCATCCGACAGGTTTCGCTAAACTTGCGTGAAACGTGGAGAAGTTGATGAGCGCGTACGCAGCCAGGAAGAAGTTGGAGATCAACGGAGCTATCTGATTCAGACCACCTGAAAATAAAATAGTCCGGTAAAGCTAATAAAGCCAACGGGTAAAAGAAATAATAACGCCTGTTGACGCCGCACTGCACAACGCGTAACGGCATCTCGTTGCTATTACAGCTGAACAGTATTACTTAGCAGATTATATTTCAATAAAATATCTCTATTCGTCTCATTGTTTTAGTCCACTTAAAAAGGAGGTTTTAAATTCACTGTCTTATTTTCTAGTAGAGAACTAAACATTCAGACTTTAATAATATTTAAAAATAAAATACCTCAACATTCCAACAACGCCGTCTAGTCTCAAATTAAAGAGAGTAACTTGGGTTATGGGTATTAGACAACTGATGAACATACTTATATATTTCTAAATACGTACATATTATAAATTAATTATACCTAGACAGGACAAATAATCGTGTTCATCACAAAAACATTTGTGATGGGTGAAGAGCATACCTCTGGTATTGCAGTCAGGGCCACTAACTACTAAACCAACAGGCCAGTCAGTATATCATAGTATATGAGATACGAGACTTTGAGATATGAATCAGAGGTATCGCAGACGAGCTTTAATAGTAAGTATACCTAATAGTACATAGTCATCATCATTTCCCTGCCCGTACCCCAATTTTTACTTGGGGTCGGCACAGCATGTCTTCTTCTTCCATACATTCCTATCTGACGTCATCTCGCAAGCAACACCCTTTGCAGCCATATCATCTTTCACACAATCCATCCATCGTTTCTTAAAATAGTATCTCAGAATATTTGTTCGTCTTCTATCACATAACTATCTTATACTAATAGTACTCACCCATGAGTATGAAGGCGACGGCGATGACGAAGGTGAGCACGTAGCCGCGCACGGGCTCGTTGTTGGCGCCGTAGCCCTTCGCGAAGAACTCCAGGTACGGGTACAACTTGTCTTGGCACAGCGCCTGCACAATACAGACGAGTCAAAATTACTTGCCGGGAGTTTCATGAAATAAAAATCAAAAAGTTTTTTATTTCGAGTAGGCCTTTTCAGGCACTTTCAAAACGATACTGACTCTAGTCGCAGGTTCCAAAATGTCATTCTTATGGAGAAGAACCGGCAAGAAACTCCATAAGTTACTCTTTTAAAAACATAAAATACAATGAAAACTGTCCCCTTCTTACTTGACGTGAATAAAGAAATGTAGATTCTGTAATTCGTGCGCTTTGAGTGATCTTCTTTGACATTTATTAAAGTTAATCAATTTTTAATAGGTACAAAATTCTACAAACTCTCGTAGATTTTAGATACAAGGCACTATAAGAAAGTGTTTAAACAGAGAGTGAGAATATAAATACATACCTGAAAGACTTTAGGCGCAGACACTAGAGACGCTAACGCCGAGGACAGTGTGGCCGCGAAGCAACCGCCGTAGATCAGCGGCCCGAATGCTGACACCAATCGAATCACCTGAAAACGACGGTAATAAGTAAATGCAATATTAGATATATAAATCTCGACAAGGCCAAGGAATCATCAAAAAGATTTGTCTTTAAAGTCTGAAAAAGGTGCGCAAGTCTTTGCCGTCGCCAGAGGCAATTGCAACTCAGTGTTTGTCGTCGATATGTGGCCACTGGCCAGCACACGCCAAACTATAGGGACAAGTGGCCAGCAATCGGCGTGTCGTGTACTGCAACAGTTCCTTTTATCGACAGTATCAGCTGGTTTTGTAGACAGCTCAAATTTTCTCCATTCACAGGTTTTCTTTTTCTCTTTGTGTAATTGTACACCTGTCTATGTTTCTAATTTATGTCTCCTTTGCCAGGTCTACTGGAAGATATTTCTCGTAGAAATAAACAGTAGCTTTGCACACCTCTTTCCTATTTAGTACATAGATTGTTAACTAAACAAAATTTTATAATGCACTTTAGACAGCTAAGTTTTACCCTTCTGTACCTAGTATTCAATACATACATCATTACTATTCTGCAGTCCATACTGACAGGTGCCATTAGCCGCACAGCCCGCCATGCCCCAGCCGGCCACGTCGGCAACATCGCCCGACGCGTCACGTAACACTGTGAAACCGGCTATCACTGCTATCACTAGGTACGAGATCGTTGTCAGCAGGATAGCTAGGAGTGTGCCCTTGGGAATTGATTTTTGAGGGTCCTGGAATGAAAATATTAGAGTTGTAGTTAGATAGACCATTGACTATGAATAAATTATAAATGAGAGACATAATGAATAGGAGGCCAATGTGGTGTCGTTTTTATTCGAAATCCAGAACGTGGTTAAAAATGTTAAGTAATAGCCTAATTCAAAGTAACTAAATTTTGATTTTACGTTTTTAGCTTTGGAAGTCCCTCAAAAGTTAGCTTACGTTTCCGCCAAAGCAGAAAATTGTCGGGGTACCCCCATAGCTTAAATAGGCTCAATTATAAAAACATTGTAAACTTTATAATGAAATATTCTACCTTTAAATCTCCAGATATATTAGCACCAGCCAATATCCCAGTAGCGGCGGGGAAGAATATCGCGAAAACTGAAAAGAAGTTATGTTCGACGCCCTCGAACAGTCTGTAGTCTGGACCTATGTTACTTTTCAGTACTGTCACTGGAAACAAAACAAAAAATAAGTATGAGTACTCCTTGATGCAAGAACTTAATACTGGCACTTTATCCCCTCGTTTAAGAAAGGGAAATTACAGAAATTTGTTTTCGTTGAAAATTTGGGATTAGAAAAAAGTAGGTAGTTATAATATATGAGTTTTTTAGATAAGAAACTACACAACATGTCTCACAATAATTTCTTGTATACAGAATACCTTTCCACATCGAATTTCGTGCAACTTCAGGTAAAGCCCACGCATAGGCCTGGGCTTTACCTGAAGTTGCACGGTTCTAGAGTATTTTAAAGGACATACCATTCTAAAAAACCTCTAACAAAAACGCGAAAATCGACCTTATAAAACCTCAAAGATACATTATCTGTTTGGATTCCCCCCATACCAGTATTTTATCATCTAACATCTAGTATAACTTACAGTTATACCCAACGAATCCCTGCGCCATCTCGGCATCGCTCTTGGGTCCCATGATGGAGCCCACACAGAAGTCAGCGATGGCGGCGAGCAGTATCACCAGTAACACTATCTGTGCCTTCGCCTCCCACTCCATACCCACCATCACGATACCAGTGAGCAAGACTATGGTTATACAACCGTATATTGCTTGGTCCTGCGAAATAGATGGAATTTTTGGTATGAAGACAAAGGAATTTCTGGTTTTTTACTAAAGGTTCAAGCTTTGAGGGTGATATTTTATTATCAAATCGATGCAGCGATGATCAATTTGGCTTATTTTGCTTGTAAGGGTTACCCGGAACATGGGGACTTATTTGCCAGATTTTTCAATGGAATCATGTTCGTTTGCTTTAATTCCTTGCATGTGGACATATTTCGTATTGAGCACCAAATTAAATGAAATTTGTTTTGGTTTCTATACGTCCCATATCATAATCAGCACACTGTCTTTTCGACATAAATCAAACTATAGGTAACTTTAACATAAGTACATTATCTCTAACATACATACCCATCCCTTATCCACCATATAAGCTGACTCCGGTATGAGCGTGATGAGCGACTCGCCGAAGCCCACCACATACATGGCGCAGGCGACCGCATTCGCCATCGAGAAGATCAGGCCTATCGAGCCGCCAAACTCAGGGCCCAAAGACCGAGATATCATATAGTATGTACCACCTGGTATGAGAAAATAGTCTTTATTTAACTAGACATTGAGTTTAAAATTGCCTGAATCAATTTATTCGGTGACCAGATAATCTATTCAGTAATCCTTAATTTGAATCACAATCGAATAAATGAATAAAATCAAGCCTTTTAGTTAGGTATATTCGGTCAGCTAGACTCAAAGTTAAACCAGAAAACAATGTTAACTATTGCCTCATGGAAACACCAAATAAACTGAACCGGAAATATTTTGTAGGAACATAAATAAGAAGTTAGCCCGTGACCGTGCAATTAACTGTGTTAATAGAACTGCTGCATTATTTATTACAAAGAAACATCTGTTTATATGAATGTCGAGTAAATTGTATTTGTGGTATTGACGTGCGGTACATGAAGCATGTTTGTTCAACAATGTTTTTAATGCATCTACTAAAGCCATGGAAGGTGGCCAAATTTCACCCGCGATAACGTATATTTAGTTTCGTATTTGATCTGAAAGCAAATCCATGTACGTGTGAAATGTTAGGACTGTTTGTCTATTCTGCTGTATCATCAATTAGTTAGATTGACGTTTGACGAGATACTAACCATAATTTCATAAAAATGAATAGTTATTTTTGCCGGCTAACCATTAATAATCGTCATCTATCAGAACTGGCTTTTTAATTTACACGATCAGAGAAATGGTTTGTCTTAAACACTGCTAATGTTTCAGGATATGAGATTTGCAGCAAAACATGAAAAGCCAACTCTGTTTCACCAACATTGGACAAATCTAATCGAAGGTATTCTTTCTCAGCCAATATTGGCCCAACTCACCTCCTTTGATGACACCGTTGGTGCTGATGGCGGACATGGAGAGCGCCGTGATTGTGGTGACGACTGACGTTGTGAGGATCAGGAGCATTGACTGCGCTGCCGGAAAATAACGCTTTTATTGTTCGCATTATACAATACATGTCCATGTTGTACGTTCATCTTAGAATTATCATTTAATGAAACGATTTTTTTTTAAGGAACAATGAAATTGCGATTTATTCTTCGTTCGGCCCACTGAGTTTTGTCCCACATAAAAAATTCCTGGTTTGTCCCAAACAATATGCTTCCTTTGTCCCATTCAAAATTTTAATTATATTATTCCCGCTTCGTCCTATTTTTGTATTCTTTCTACGGACCATATTTTTTTTGTATAAGCCAAATTTACTTTTTTGTACAATCAGCAAGAAAAGGCTTACGTTATTAAAATAATTCTTCTTCCTAATTAGTCTTCTCTGCGAGAGTAAATTTACTCGTAATATTATAATAACAGTCTTTAGGTGCTCTTATTGACCAAGTAATCCATATATGGCTGACGTCACTGGACCTGTTTAGAAAAGCAGGTAAAAAAGGTCTAGCCCATTTTTATTACGCCTTTTGTTTGTTTGCTTGTATTGTACTCATTTGGCCAATAACATTACGTTATCAGCAATACGAGATTCACGCTAGTTCCCGTGACGCAAAGTGCATTCAGTATTGAAAAATTGTTTCAAAAATGTTAAATAAACAGTTTTTTGTTGACTGTACTTTTAAAGTACTTGGAATTTGGGACGAAGCAGAACTTTAATAGTGATGTGGGACAAACTAAGAATTTTGTGGAATGTGGGACAAAACTTTAGGACGAACGAAGAATAAATCGAAATTGCTAGTATACATTTAGTAATAAATGATAGAGTAAAATTTTGTGTATCACACGAAAGTAATCGGGGAAAAATAAATAATTAGACATATAATTGCTTTTTCCTAATCAATGGTAATGACGAATGAATTTTGGGTAACCCATATGACTTCGTCACTCTAACTTCTTGGTTTCTTGCGACGTCTTTATCTTCTTAAGTAGAAAGTATCTCTCAGCCCTATTACTATTTTCAGGTACCAATGGTAATAATAACCATATTTTCATTTTTAATTTCTAATGGTACTAACCCACGCCTGCCTGCCCCACGACCCACGAGAGTCGCAGGAACAGCATGACACCCCAGATGTTGAGCAGGCATCGCATCAACACACCCTTTATCCAGCCGAACTTGATGTTCGTGGTCGCCAGCGTCGGCGTCGCCAGGTCCTTCTCCAGTGTCTGGCCAGGCTGCAAATGAATATGGAACTGCTGAAGAATGTCCTTCTACTAAAACATTATTTTAGTCAGGAATTGGAGATGGAGATCCTAGTATAAGTAATAAGTACCTATGTCATTATAAATTTAATTAAGAAATCCAAAATGTTACCATCGTCATCATTATCGACCCGTTATAGTTTACTACTGGACCTAGGCCTCTTCTAAGGTACCCAACATAATCCAGTCTCTTTATATTAATAAAGTAAATTGAATTTAAAAAAAAGATTCAAAAAGAATTGGCATGAACAGCTGTAATATGGGTAGGTAGTTCAAATTGATTAAAAAAGTGTCAAGGAAGAAAATTCAAAGAGAGGGATATGTTCCAATCCAATGCAACATTACACAAGGTCGGTAGGGAGGGGGCCGGTTACGTCGCACAATAAAATTGCTACTGTACGAGCAGCCAGCTGAAATAATTAATCTCTTTATCGCCTCGGACAACATCGTCTATGTACTCTACGTATAGGTTACTACAAGATAAAAGAAGCCGTAATTATAACGGTAACCCTGGATTACATTGCTACTATCTTTAGGGGTCATTAGGTAACGTTTAGTTCATTACTATCTTGATAAATATTGTTTTGGTTTGTGTTGGCAGAAATATTTTTTAAATGAATCGAAAATCTTGCTTTCTTGCATCAAAGTTTTGTCGCAAATTTTTGATACGAAAAATGCTAGTAATTTTTGTAACAATGACTATAAAACCTGGAATTTCTTCTAAATAAGACATATGTAGTACCTCTACGGGGAAATACTAAGTACAAAATAATTTCCTTAGCATAATAAGTCATACAATTCATTCACACTTGAAGCCACACTTAAAACAGACAGGACAATAGACAACAATAATAAAACAGCAATTATCGCGCTTCGTGTAAACAGCGCTTAAGATGACACTCCAGATTATCTACTACACGAACACGATTCATAAACGCATCGTTTAATATCAGATAAGATCAAGCCGGAGACTTCATTCATACATCTCTAATGAAGAGGTCAGTAGATCAGACGGTGCATAACGAGACTACCTCTAGGCGGTACCTTGGACCCTTGAACCCGGGTCAATAGCGAAAATAGAGCACGTTATAAGGTTGCCTGTGAGACTTATAGGTACTTATCCCACACTTATCTTGTACTTCGGCTCAAGGACTTCTTGGTAATGATGGAGGGTGCTATGAATAATATTCGCAGTAAGTTTTATTGAAATGTTTGAAATAATCGTGTTGAGGTTTTGTTATGTCTTGGTTGAGAAGTAGGTCCTAAACACAGATGACAATAATTTAATCGCCACTCTGATAATTAAAAAAAAAACTTTTATAATAAGTGAAAAATATAATTATGTATCAGCCAACGCCGACGGAAAAAGAGATAACGATTAAAAAGAAAGCATATTAGACAGCTTCACGTGTGGAGTAGTTCTACTAATAAATTGTAATAGTCAATTCTCACAATAGTTGATTCATATAAATTATTTTTTATGGGCAGTTAACATCCCTGATTACATTATCCAATGACCATTACAGGCTATGTTTGTCAAGAGGTCCCCCGTGCGTCTTACAACGTGAGACCAATTAACTGATGGCGAACAATTACCACAATTAGCAACCTGGACAGCTCATTACTATGGGTTAAGGTTCACGTCAAGCTCTGTGGGCGTGTCCTGAGGGACAGCTAGTACCACGTATTCCAAGAAACAAAAGGTAAACGGAAAATGGTACCAAGATTAAGAAAGTACGGGAGCGGTAAACTGAGAGAGAAAGAACCCTGTAGATTCTTAGAGAAAGGAGATATAATGTCTAAAGGGACGAATTTGGGTGACCGAAAGCGATGGACTTTTATGAACATTTTTCTATGTTGTCTAATTACATCAATAATCCGATGCCAACCAGTAGGTAATTCAATTAGGAAGCCAATGATAATCGGAATCTACTTTCAATGATGATTAATAAACCGTTGATAAGAAATAATTATGTATTGCGCGTATAGGCTGTTACACGAACAAGATAAATGCATTAAGTCGAGTGAATATAAATTAACAAAGGATTTACTGCTGCATTTCCAATAGCTTATTAAAAACACAGTTTCCTGAATAATTATCAACAGCCATAAATAAATAATGTTGTAATTAATGGATAATATTTTACAAGTCGTAAACATGCCTTGTCTATCTTTCTAGTATCCATTTTATGTGGTCACGATTCAACCGCATTCGGAACGTTTATATAAACACAAGATTAATGATTAACAGATGTAATCTCGGTTGTATTGTAAAATATAAAGGTATGTTTGAAATCATCGCTGTAGAGATTTAATAGGGTGCAGGTATGAATGTCGCACCTCTGTTCCACTTACATACTTAGTTTGATTTGAAATTTTAAGGTGCGGCAATCAGAATATGTGGTGTCCCTAAAGGTAAGTTAACTTACTCAATCGAATGCTTAAGTCAAGTCTACAAATACTTATTTTACAGTTATATGATATCAAGAAAGTGGTGTAGGTTATTTTCAGTTATAAATTTGAGACGTAAATATAAAATGTAGAGTCGGTAAATACAAATTTAAATAACCCCTTACCTTCCTAGATAACGAAGCATTGTGGAGTTCATCTAATGTTGGTCGTGGCGCAGCGTGTAGTGATAAAACGTTTCTGTAGTTGTCCAGCCTTGGAAGAGCTTCTCGCGTAAGATGCCTGCAAAATAGGTTTATCAGTCGGGTAAGGTTTAATACTTTGTATGTATCATGTTTGTTTGAATTGTAACTGTAAATGTGAGATGTCAGTGAATTGATATCACATCAACATAATATGCAAAATCGGATGCTGTATGCTATTTATAGTTCGTACTGAACTTAATATAAATTATAAAACGTTTTTGGAACTGGTATTCAATCAATCTCTCTTGATAAACAATCCATATCTATGGGAAGCAGAATATTTTGTATGGTCTTGCAATGTCAAGTTTATTTATAGGACATCCATCACATTTAGATCTAAGAGTAGCATATTCCTGACCTGAAACTCTTTCCGTATTTAGTGTCAGTAGCTGTGAGGGGATCATCACTGTCCATTCCATCTGAATCCTCCGTGTGTTCCAAGTCTTCTGGTTCATCTTCCATCTGTTAACAAGAGGAACATTTAGCTGATTGTGTATTTACAATAATGGACTACACAGGTAATGCAGGTAGGTACGGCCAGTTTCAAAGAACTCCTGTAACAATAGGTGCAGTTAATAAATAAAAAGCACGCATGGCTAACTTGCTCATTGTCTAGTACACCTACTGTGCCACTGGACACTTTGTTGATGTTTGACTCATATGATGGGAATAGCAGCTTGACTCTATAGACTCTATAGTAATATTCGTAGAACATCGTGACAACGTGACGCTTCCTCCGTACCACACCTGCACAAATTTCTTCAGAGCATTACAAATTTCATTTAACACTACCCTATCAGCGCCGTCTCATAAAACATCAAAAAACTTGATAGACATGGGCGGCAAAATAATCGCCTTTCAATTTTATCTCGCCATAAACTTGAAAGCTCAAATGTACCGGATAACTATAAATCTATAGTTTTAGAATAGTTTCGAAGGCCGAAGACGATTGATTCGCTTTTCTATCCCGAAATATCATTTGTGATGTCGAAAGAGTGACGTCACATCCTAACCTATATCTATGGATGAAGTGAATCATCTGCAGACAGTGTTAAAGGGGTCAGAGGCCAACTATGGGATGCTGATGTCAGTTAATAAGAATAACATGAGAATAGGAGTAGGTGGGTAACTGCACCTATTAATCACTGTGCACCTACTGAAAACTTTAATAAGCTTAATTATCAAATTGGCTACAAAATTAAAATGCTTAAACCAGTTACTTCCTCCTCAGGGAGTTGTTTTAAAATGTCAAGTAAACAAAGGCGTTGTGTGTAATTATCACATAAAGAACGATTTAAGCGTAACGTGTTTAATATAATGCTTATCCTTTGGGGATAACACGCGTGAAGGTTTAGTTAGCACAATATAATTCGTGGGTTATGACGTATTTATTTGTTATAGGAAACACAAACTTTGGTTAGAGTTAGTAAACAATACATGAGTTCGGTTGTCTGATACCTGAATCTACCACTTTTACTGTGATAAAAAATGCCCTTTAATAGCCTAGAATTAAATACTTCTTGAATAGGCTAGGAATTTGGATATTACACAATACGAAACAAAGGCCAACTGCACAGCTCAAGTCTCCAAGTAAATATATTGCGGTTAATTATTTTGATGACTTAAATTACTCTTACACTTTACGCTTTAAGGTCTCCGGCATCCATATTATCATACTCGTTTTAAGTCTCTTTTATTGCTGGTAATGTTATAAACTTAACAGTACAGAAACATAGAGCTTGTACTGTTCTGCTGTTGATCCAATACTCTCGTCACTTTCAAATTATGACTGCATGTAAATACGTGGCAAGGCACTGTGTAAATACACAGTGCCTAAAATAATACTGACCACATATCACAAATCAAAACATGATGCAAATTGTTTATTTATATAACACTGGACACAAACTCTCCGAAACTAAAGTAAATTGTTTATACTATTTAACCTTCTATTTAATACGTATCGAATCCGAAGCAACCTTGACCATCGTAAAATAAACCTAAGCGAAGTAAAAATAAACAAATAAGCTTCGTAAATCTTCGGTTTTCACACACTATGACCGGACTCATAACAGTGCCCGATATAACCCCGCAGTTTTCAATACAACTATAAACCGCGAAATAAATTGCACTGAAATGCTATGACCGCATTCACACGATTTAGAAGTCTTAAATTAATATTGGTCTAACTATAGCTGTGAGAAGATTGAGTGATTTTCCCACCAAAAGGTAACGTCCTCATTCATATTTATCGACATCAATAAGAAGTCACTGGGTTGTAAATGTCTTTGCACATTGATGAGATCCCAGCTCCTTCATTCTAAAGTATGATCAAAATAAATATCACATTGAAATAATTTGCTTGTTGTTGGAGCTCGTTGTATTTAGTTAACGTAAAGATTTTTTTAATTGAGCTTTAATCGGTGGGGGCTGTCCCAGCTTAAAAGTGTTACTAAATGCACTGGACCCTTTCTTTTAAAGACGTCTGATAAAATTATTTTCGGCCTAAAGAAGGGGAAATGCCTGAGATTTTCTAGGCAACTCGTTATTCAAAATGTTGTTTATAAAACAACATCCGATATTAGTTTTCTTAGCTCATGATAAAATATTACGCAACGATATACTTAAACAGATTTTATCAGAATATTAAAAACTGGTTTTTACATCTCTAAAATTTCCACTCATGAATACTTTGCAGTCTAAAAATAAAGAAGTAAAAAGCAAGTGACATTTGATAAAATAAAATCTATTATTAGGCGTTAACTGACATAAAATCAAGTTATACCTATATTATAACAGATAACTTTTAAAGGCAAGTACGGTATTATCATAGTTTGTGATTTTAAAACACGTAAAACAGTAAAATAAATCGCGATTGTGATTTATGTCTATACATATTGGATATACGTCCAAAAGCAAGCTTGAAACATAAACCTACTCCCTACAAGACTACAATATAGAATGATAACTAATATTCAAAGTCAAGACCATTCAGGTATACTGGCACTAACTAAAAAATACTAGTCTTGCCCAGTGAATAAATCGCTTGTCGGAAGATCTAGAAATAAATTGATCCATTGCGTCTTATTCAATCTCCCTAGCTATTCAGGGAATAATGTCAGGGCGTTAAAGGTAAAAACAAGCGTTGTAGACTCACCAGAAACGTATGTACACGAAACCTTATTCTATAATTAATTATAGAAAATGAATAATATACAGGATGTTACATTTTAACTGATGGGATATTCAATTTGGAGTTAATTCTACTACACAATAGTTACTTAGGTACTACAAACGCTATTTTCTCAAGAAAATAATATACACATAGGTCATGTGATGTACCCAAAAACGGTAATGACTATTATAGAGTTCTGAGAGCTAGCTTTCATCAATACTAAGAAAACTACTAATAAGCTGAAAATGTAAGCTTTCAAGGCAGTTTGTTTTTTCTTCCACACGCTTACAGACAGGAGGTAAGGTTTGATCATGAAGATGTTTCTCGAAGACTAGGAATGTCTTAATACACTGATCTTATATTTCAAAGTATATTGTATACCCGTTTCGGTTCTGGTTATACAAGTTTGCAAGGTAAACATAATATTTAGCTTTGCTGTTTATATGTAAATTTTATTCAAATCAAACTACATAGAATGCAGTAAGCTCTGAATATTATTAGCATAAATTAACACATTCTCTTTAAAACCGAGAGTATGAGCTTTTAAAATTCCAATCATTGGGTACTTATACCTCTTTGGAAATATTTGAAGCCTTTTTAGAAGCTCTGATTTAACTCAAGGGATCAGACCAGCCTACCAGAATCATATCAAAATCAAAGACTACCAATCTCCTGAACGCTAATGAGCGCTTTCGTTTTCCCGAAATGCTAAATCTATTCAACACACGGACACAATGACATTCCATTATTTGAGATAATAAAAACATAACTGTATACTTCCAGTCTTGGAATCGCGGCGAGACAATTCACTCACAGACAATGACTTATTAAACGTTAAATAATTCCAAATTGTTCTGAAGTAGCGTGGGCCCTTCGGAAACTAACGGCACCACACCTTAGCGACGAACGTTAGCAATATTAATAACCTTAATACTTTCAAGTGGGAATAGGTACTCGTTCCACTTGTGAAGCTTTCTCTGTGGCAACTACTTTCCGTGGTAGCAGCATTTAATGAGCTAGACCAGGTGAATTAGTCAAGATTTCTTTACAAATTGTAGGCTCTCTCGTCTCATACCCGTTAAAAGAGAGTTGAAATAGTGAAAATAGATGTTAAATTCCTTCAAGTCTTGTAATATTCCGTCGTCAGTTCTCCGCAGACTACATTGTATGGTACTTTAGTAAATAAGTAGTAAGACCGGTAAGGGCCCTTCAATGAACAATCAGCTTTGCATAGTAGTCTTTGCATTTGAATCTCTAGAAGACGCGGAATCAAGATTTTTCCATTGGGAATTTTTTTATTCCCATTTGAAATTATTTCGTAGCTACAGTTAATTTTTACATCTTTTAAAGTAAGTAAGTAACGGTCTTCGGCTTAAAAGGTTTTTAATAATTACCAGGCCAGGTGTACAAGCCCTTTAAAGATGTACTGTACCTAAACTTTTATAAAAGATCGTATTATGTTCCACAATACAGATATCCGACAGCTGCGACTCTGCAGTACGTGTGTCGAAAGCAAAAGCCGTCATTCATCCGTCTCAACCTTTTGGCAATACAGAGCAGCTTTGTATTAAGCTTTGTATGATTGTATCTTCAATTTATAGTTACATCCAGTATCTTCGATTTCATCTATCAAAATAACGGGCGCGGCTTATCCTCTGTATATTGGGGTTTAGTAGAATAAATACAATATGTAGATGCAGTAGAAGTAAGTGTATAGCATAACCGTGATTTTTTCTGATCGCCGTTTAGCGTAATAAAGGATTAGAAAGGGTATTCTGATGATTTTAACCAGTTCATTATCTTCATCATTCATAATTGCTTGCTTAAGTGCTGGTCAGAAAATTCATGAGGATTTACTTTGGTCAAAAAGTTTTACTGCATTTAAACAGAGTTATAGTTTTTTGTAACCTGGAACTAAGAACGCATAGGGAATCAAAAAATGACAAGTTTTTACACCTTTTGCAATACCAGAATATTCGATTTCATCTGATTCTGTGGCCACAACGAGACATGGACCATTAAATAGTGTTCTAGCATATTAGACCTTTGTTCATTTACACAAAGGTCCACAATTGTTTGCACGAGTTGTCCCTATCTAAAATTAGCCACCGCCTCCGACATAGTGGATCAAGTGAATTGTTAAAGGCTATTTTTGTCCTTCTTTAAGAGGATGTGTCTTTGTGAATCAGACCTGAAGTCATTGCAACGAGATGATGAATGTTTAAGTAATCTGGTAAACTGAAAGTGAGTCAAATTTAATGGGAAAATAAGAGGAATGTTTTCTTCTGAAGTCTGACAAATGTTACATACTTGGCGAACTCTCAACTCACGTGTACAATGTCGGTCAAAATTAAATACACGCAGTTAACATGTAAGGGATTTCACGAGGCGTTAAATCACTACAAATGACTGATGCTTGGACACTTCTAAGTAGCGAATATGCTTACCTCCTTAGATACATAATGTCAATGTAAATGTCACAATTACCCTAGGTTCTTAATTGACGATCTGCAAATTATTATTACGCCGGTTGAGCCCACGACTAGTCTTTACGAAACGCGTTAAGAAACCGCTATTTTGTTTTTAAGTGCTATTTTTCATTTCGTAAATGGTAAAATTTTACATAATAATTAAAAAGCTCGTTACTTAAGTAAATCTCTAAACATAGGTTCTATGTGGACAATTAATTTTGGTAATTGTCCGTTTATTTGGCATTCCAAACACAAAGTTTCAGTTTCACATGGCACGGCCATCAAACAATGTTTCCTTCATGTTAATTAGTCCCGAATTAGTTCCCAGCACTAAGCTATTTTACAACCTATATTATAGTAGACTCAACGTTAGCAGTAATATTAAATGGCACCACCCTTAATATTAAAGCAGTAAAGTCCATTTTCGTAATTAATTTAATTGTAACGACTGCTGTGTGGTACACTCTATTATCAACTCTGGCCTAAGCTTTATTAAATTAATACAGAAGGTGATAAGGTAGTGTTATCTTTTTAGTGGTAGTGTGGCTATAACGGTAACCATAATAATAATATAATCATTTCTAGTATATTTTCCTGAATACCATGATATTGTGTAGGTAATAAGACTATTATTATAAGACTAGCATTTATCTACTAGTTCTAATAGTATTTGCTAGCATTAGTATGCAATTAGTAAACACATAATTATCTACCCTAAAAATAACCTCAAGATTTCAACTGCAGTAGATTTCTCTTTCCATCAAAAAGATGACAAGTCAGCGCTGAACTGATTTTTGCCTGCGAAATAAACTAGTCAAGTAATAATGTTTCCTATATGATGCACGAATGTTTCGTGAGAATTCCTGGACTGGCCAGAACGCGAAACACACATTACGAGTTCTCAAATAATCGCCATAGCATGTACAAAGGCATGTCGGAAAAGTAATCAACCTTTTTTAAACTGGATCCGGATTGCGTCAGGCAATCGTACCTTGATGTCGACGTCGAGAAACCATTTACCTATTAAATCCCATTAATTACATACTCCTTATTAGCGACAAACTGGCTACAACACAGGAATGTGTGTTACCTCAAATGGATGAAATTGCCCAACCTTTATCTCGTGCGTTAAATTGTATTCGTAGACTACTGTAAGACCGTTTACCTAGCAAATACCTGATTAAAGTAGGTAGTAGTTAATTATGAAACCGTACAAGTTGGAGGTGTTTGTTTTGAGGTCTGACATCAGTACCGCTTACTTGCATCTATTAATAACTTCAAGCTGTTTTCTTTTCAGTACTAAGATCAATATTGAGTGTGCTTCCACTAGCATGTTAAATATCCGACAAGCCAATACAGATCTGACATATCATATCGACCAGTATAACGAAATATGTTGTTTTAGCCAGCGCTAGGGTTTTTAAAGCATTCGATCCATGTAAAACACGGTGGAACTAGAAAGAAACTTCAAAGTTGGTAGAAAATAGAATATTGTCACTTGGCTATAGACCACCTTGCCAAGTGGCAAACTACAACCAGGAGTTCGCTTGTAGTTTGTTTCGTAATAGCGAAAAGAACCGGCTAACTCGGCCCTCTGAATCATTCATAATCTTTCCGTATTGTCGCGAGCAATCGTCGGGCACTTAATGCGTCCATTCTTACCGGGGCCCGTAAGACACGGGCGCGGACGAGGCTATAGGAAGCTTGCCGCCGCCCGTGCACTTATCCAATTTGCCGCTATTATGATTTATTGGTAGCGTACAAGTAGGCGCCTATGACCTAGACCGACAGCTTCGCGACGGGCTGGACTGTTCAATAAGACATTACCAAGACATAATTTAATGTAGGGGTACGAGTAAATTGTAGGCTTACTTCTTATAGCGAGACTGTTACACTTCAAATCGTGTCCGCTTAGAAATTTGTTACGAGTGTTACTTGTCGTAAAAGCAACACCAACGTGAATATTTTTCTAGAGGTATAGCACCAAAAGATTTTTTTCGACGGAAGTTGACGTCTCTCACCAGTTTTTACCAGTAGTTACCACTTGGGTCAAGACTCAAAATTGCTCCCGCCAAAATATTCAAGACATGATTTTCTTTCTTATTGCCGATTTTAATTATTCAAATTAATTAATCTGGTAACATTTTTTCTACACCGATCGACCGTTAATATTAAAAAAGTTTGGGGATTAATAAAATTATCGAACCGTCTTGTCCCCAGTTGAGCAAATTTTCGGTTACCGTTACATACATACAGAATACATTATTTACGCAAAATGATGTAGTAAGGACCTGTGTAAATTTGTGTAGAATTGAAATAAAGGTGTAAAACTGTAAAGTGTGTTAAGATTAAAAAGGTTTCAGATAAATTTAATATTCCAGATAGTTTATTAGTTTATAGATAGCTGAAATGGCATTTTCTCTCTCTCTTATACAAATGTAATGTATAAAGCACAAAAATTATTTTAGTCAAATTTTGTAAGATTAAACTCAGTTTCTGTAAAAATCACTTAGTTTATTATGCTGAAATAACAGAAAAAAATTGCGGGCGACGCGGCAATTAAAAGCGAGTATGAGCGAGTATTTTTTTAAACAGTATGCTTTAGTCACTTGTTTTATTTATAACTCAAATTAAATGTAAATTTATTTATAGTTGGCAGATTTTGAGCAGATACCATACAAAGTCCAATAATACTTTTTTACACTATAGATAACACAATGTGGACCTTATCTACTACATATTGTTTCAAAATATTGTGGTATTTGCGGCCCCATTGTCAGCATATCAGTATTATCTCGTTTGAATGGGTCATTCATGGCTTATTCCTGTGTTCTGTTTGCCATACATATGGACCCATTCATGAATTATTCATAAAGACAAATGAATGCCACTTACATGGAGTGGAATGTGTCACTAATTGGACGATAAAATAAAATGTTGTGATTTAATGCACATTAAATGTTAATACTGTATTGTATTGAATAGACAATTATTAATAAATTGATGGTTTATTATTTTTCCTTTGAGTTAATTAGCACTTGGCAATACATATGAATTATGAAGTAATGCCATAAATTGTTACTTTGTGCTGGAAAACTACTTATTATATTTATTTATATCACTTTCATGGAAAGAAACTATTCAATTTAATTAATATATTTAAGAACTAGTTTACTTTAACCTTGACTATATACAATAGCTTTTTCAAAATAATCTTTTATTATTTAATATAGCTGGCATTGGAACAAATTAAAACAGAGATAAGAAAGAAAAAAATATTTTAGATTGAAAATACTTTCTCAAGCTTGTTAGTTAGATATTATTGTTAAAATAAATAAACTCAGCAACAGGTACTACTGCAACTGTCTATGATAGTCTATAGAATAAAATAGTTATTTTCTGTATGATATTAAACTAAAATTGTAATTATTATTTGGCGGGAATCAAGAACCATGTATTAAACAAATAATATTATTATTATCTCACCTGAAACCTCGTGGCAGATGGCTGGTCCTTGAACCGAGAGGGTTTCTCCACGTCGCGGAAGCTACTCTTGGTGACGGGAGACCGCGACTGCACGGATATCGTGCCGTTTGTCACCGAGTCTGGCAATAGCCGGTCCTTCTCACCCGACTCCTTCGTCCTAAACTGGATGCCAGACTCAGGGTCATCACTCCTTACCGGAATATCAGTAGGATACTGAATATTCCCATTCGTCGCTGCCATAGACTTAGCCGAACTTATCTTCCTAAATCTGCCGATGATCACATCTTCTTCATCATTTACCGGCGGCACATTTAACTTTTCTCCAGCAGAGCTAGTGTTAGCCTCAGGTTTTACCGGGCTCAGCTCTATATCTTTCTGTGGCGAACCCATCTTTTACAACGGTTTTAATTAAATATGTAAATGTACATACACATATTTTTTATTTTATCGTCCGGTTCTTATAAATACACACGGATACGTCAGCGTTCACCGTTAGAAAACGCTGAGTATAATATGAAGCCTTATATGGTTTAGATAAAAGCTCAACGCAAAACAGTATGGTTTTCTGTTAGAAATATTGGGAAATATGCAATAATATTAAAAGCACGCGGACAGCGCGTTGGGACTATTTCAAACAAACGCCCGCTTCGCCATCCGTTTGACAACTGACAGAATGAATGAATCGCTTGTGTGTGCCATCAATAACCTTGACAACCAGTTTTTTAAAGACTCAGTTATTGGATACAAGACCTTTGAATCTATAGCGCTCCAGATCGTTATTTTTTTTTAATAATTCTGTAGATACTAGGTCTGTGTTATTAACTGAATAATAAGCTGATTAAAATGTAATTATTCAGTCAGAGTAATATTTATTTATACCAGCTTGGAACCGACCTACTCGTGGCAGTTTGTAACTTTTATTGGAGTTTTGAGATAAATTTTGAACGTAGGATAATATACTAGTAATCATATTTATTCAATGTTCAGATTAAATGTTAAAGTTAAGTATTTAAAATTAACTTGAAATACACACATAAATTAAACAGAAAGCAAACTATCATTAATTTTCAAAGGTCAATAATAAAAATTTTCTTTACATCGTCTGTGGTCAACGAATGTACTTATAGGAATGATCTTTGAATGAACTGCAAACTAATGAATTGTTGCTAACTAATAATGAATAAGAATAAGAATAAGAATAAGAATCATTTATTTGCCATAAACATGTGTATACATACACACACACGCAGGTGCATGCATGTAGGATATTAATACAGTTACCTATGTGCTTAAAACATGTTTGCCACTTGCCATGGCATGCAAATATTTATACAATATAATTATAATAAGAGAAGAAATAAATCAAAATAAATAATAAACATTTACTTAAAATCTAATATTTTTTCTTCGAGAAACTCTTTAACATTATAATATGCTCTCTGCACTAAAAACAATTTGAGTTGACGCTTCAGAGCTTCGGTATTGAGTTCTCTCCAGGTCTTAGGCAATTTGTTAAACACAATGGGTGCCATACAAAATATACTTCTGCGCATTAGTGCAGTTTTACATGGATGGAGACAGAGTTTGCTATTATCACGTCTATTTCGATGTGTTACATCTTCGAGACGCGGAAATAAATGAGGATTGCACTTAACAAACATAACAACTTCGAGAATGTATAGAGATGACAATGTAGGGATCTTATACTGTTCGAAATATGGCTTGCACCTATCAGTTACCTTCAATTTAAACATTGATCTCAGGCATCTTTTTTGGGCTCTAAAAATGGTCTCCCAATCCGTGGAATTGCCCCAGAATATCAAGCCATACCTAAGGATAGATTCAGCTATTCCATAATATGCTATTAATAATGTATCTGCATTCATTGTTTGTGATAGTCTGTATAAGGCAAATGCGCTATTGCTTAGTTTTTTAGCTAGGTTTTCTAGGTGAGATTTCCAGTTAAGATTTTGGTCTATTATTAAGCCTAAGAATTTAGTCGAGACAACTGATTCAATTTTTTTGTTTTTATGTTTAATATAATTATTACTTTCTATATTTATGCGTTGACCAAAGTAAGTGATTACGGTTTTATTCAAATTAATTTTTAAATTATTATTTTCTAACCAATTTATGCTATTATTCAAAGTATTACAAATGTCTTGATTAAACTCTTCTTTTTTATTGCATGGGATAGTTATAGTACTATCATCAGCGAAAAGCGTCATTGTATGGTCCATACACTTGGGGAAGTCATTTATGTAGATTGTAAATAAGAGAGGGCCCAGGACACTTCCCTGTGGGACGCCATATACAACCTGTCGCTCTTCTGATACAGATATTTCCTCCCATTTGGTTTCACTATTAATTCGACTTATTGCTGTAACTTGTCTTCTATTTTGTAAATAAGACTTTATGAGATTGTGTATATTTCCTCTAACTCCATAGTATTCTAGTTTACTCAGTAGTGTATTATGTTGGACATAGTCGAAGGCTTGTGTCATATCGCAAAAAATTGCACATACTGGATTTCTATTATCTATATTTATCATTATTTTATATAAAAAGTCATATATGGCCATGTTTATAGTTTTCTTAGCTCTAAAACCTTTTTGCTCATCACAAAGTATCTTATTTTTTTCTAAGTATGTACTTAACTCTTTGTGAATATATTTTTCGATTATTTTAGAAAAAATTGGTATAAGTGAAATAGGTCTATAGGACTCCATCGATTCTCTATTTTGTTTTTTGAATAAAGGTTTTACTACCGACTTCTTTAAAGCGTCAGGAAAAACACCTTCAGTAATGATCAAATTAATAATATGACTCAATGGTCTACATATATCACTCGACACTTCTTTTATAATTTTTGTACTGAAACCATCATATCCTACGCTGTTCGTGTTCTTTAATGAATTAATAATTTTATGTATGTCTTGTGGCATACTTGGAAGCATAAACATTGAGTCTTTTCTGCTAACAATGTGTTTATTGATTCTATTGGATTGGGAAGAGGATGGTTGGATTTTATCAACAAAATAATTATTAAATAAGGTGGCTATTCCACTAGGACTGGTGATATATTTATTTTCATTAAGGATTTTATTTATATTATGTTTAGGTACATTAAATTTTTTATTGTTTATGAGTTGCCAAGATGTTTTAGATTAATTTTTTGATGTTTTAATTTTATATGTGTTTTGTGCATATTTTGTTTTATTGATGATTGTTTTAAATAATTTGGAGTATTTTTTAAAGCATTTTTTATTTTCCATGGTTGGATTTGATCTGTATTTCCATAGAAGTGTTCGTTTTTTTCTACTAAATAGTTTTACTTTTCGTTCGTTTTTTTCTACTAAATAGTTGAACTTTTGATTTTATTTCTTACTAGCATATATTGTTTTGGTGACAGTAGTTAGATAATGTAATACCTGGAGTTCAAGTGTATATACGAGTTCTATTATTTGGCTTGCTAAATTACTAAAAAAAAAAGTAGGATATCAAGCAATTAATAAGCTGAAATGATTTAATAAAGTGGTAACTTTGTATACAATGTCAAATGAGAAGCAATCATTCACATTAAATTCATATTTTTTTCATTCATTCATTAAGGCGCGGGCAATCGGCAGGTTACCTTGCCGAAGAGTTTTTTTATTTTATTGTTTCGAATTTCCAAGATGGGATTCGATGAAGGTCAGATAATTTTAGACAGTGAAAATGGTGCTTATTTTGCCGGTCAAACTGTTCACGGTCGTGTGGTATTTGATCAAAAAAAAGTCAAAACAATACATGGTAAGTGTTTTTGTTGGGTACTCGTTTAAAAATAAACTTAAAAGTTTAAAAGTAGTCTTTATAAATAGACCTGAGTGTAAACATGTTGATAGAAAAAAAAAATCTTCTCAAATGTATTCCTTGCTTAAAACTAGACTTTACCTGTGTTGAATACTAATTGATCTCCAAAATAACTTCCTTTTATTGTAATTATATAAATCATCATCACGGTATACCTATTATAACTATTGCAAAAAGTTTAGACGATATATTTAATTGGAAAAAATTATTTATAATTCAATATCTGAAATATCTGTAATAATAATAATTGTTGGAGGTGACCTGCTAAACTACAAACAGCTCTTAAAATAAAACTGTTACCATTGTGCAAGGGAGACAGTGCACTGCACAGTGTATAGCTGCATCTCTTTTTACAACTGCAACAGTCTTACTTTTGGACCCCGAGAGTTGAGACTCATAAAAGCAGAGTATGAGCTTTTATTATTATAGTCTTGAGCCTCTAAGCTAGATGAAATGTTCAAAGTTTACCTAAATGTGACCTCGCCACTAACCTTGGTATCATAGCTAATGATTTGAATCTTATTGGTGCCCATAGTTAGATGATATAATAGATAGATGAAGTAACTTAACAATAAACTTTATTCAGTATTTAAATATGTAATCAAACCATTTCAACTTCACCAATGTATTATTTACATTTTTTTTTACAAATAAAGCAAAAACATAAGTGCTTGTATTAAAATATTTTTTATTAAAATTAAATAAATAAAACAATAAATCACTTTAAAATTACTGAACTAAATCTTAGTAATCAAAGCAGAAAACTTAAAGTCTCACTATATCTAACTTTAATATCAAAAGCACAGCTTAATTAAAAAAGTACTGACAACAATTAAAACTATTAATTTAATCAAGTGTTGTTTATCTAGTCTTTCCAACGCCATAGTGAATTGGATAATAGCTCTCATGTTCAACTGCTTTTTATGTTGCTCACTTTATGATTTTATTGTCTATTTGGCCTTGAAGCATAACAACATGTGTTGTCTGCTCTCATATACATAGATAATAATATATCTAAAAGCACTGAATGGTTGATGAGGATTCTTAGTCTGTAAAACTTTTATAATTGATTTAATTACAACATGAATCTTTTTTAAAAACTTCATGTAGATAGTAAGTTTATTTTGTATAGATACTAGTATATTAAAAATACCTACTCATAATGGCTAAAAGTTTGTTTAATTATGCCACAATACACATATTATTCTTGCAGTATTACTTACAAAATAAACATTGATTGATTGATTAAAATGTGCAATGCATTGAAATAATATATTATGCAGTTAATTACATTTGATAATATTACATCCAGCCCACAGGAATTTTCTGCTATGAGATAAAGAAACTATATGTTTATGTCCACTGTATATGATGTTCATATCAGGAAATTCCATTACATACTCATTTATTGTTATTTGCGTAACTTGAGAATTTCCGCGCTAAGATAGCACCCACATATTAATACTTAGTATTCAGTACAAACTACCACAAACATGTAACAATTTTAAGTAAGAATTTGCTTTCAACTAAAAATGACATAAGCAGTCAAATATTAAATTATCATAAAAGTATGCAATGTTAAGGACATCCCATTTTGTGCTTTAGTTCAATTAAGGGCAATCTGTGAAATTAATTAGTGATTAAAATACATGCTCTTTATTTAATTTTAACTTTCATTTAGAGCTATTGATTCACTGTTCACAATATTTGAGTAACCTGTTTATATGCTTCTATTTTTACTCAATATAATAATATTCACATGCACATAATGACTATAATTACCAGGAAAATACTGTACAGATCTCATCAGTTGCAACAGTGCAAGGCAAATGGCAATAAAACAGTGCACTATGATTAGATTTGTGTTTTACTAGGCATGCTTGTTGACATCATATCTAGCCAGATGCTGCTGTTATCTGATACGAGTTCCAACCAATACTTATGCAATACAAGATACATAATTGCATCCAGTTATAGATAGCTGAGTGGATATTTGAAACTTTATATAGCTGCGGTAGCTACATAAAGCCTTCGTATTTCTTTTTTAGTGATAAAAACTGAATAAGAGTGGTTAGTCAAAAATAAAGTAGAAAAACTTTCTAGTTACATGATGATGACAATGTCGTCCTGATATCCCTCCTCAGGGTGAAGGGCATAGGGCTCTTTCTAGTTACATATTAGATTAAAATAGAAAATACACTTTTTTCACTTAAACTAATGAGCTAGTACTTTGTCGTGGGCTCCTCTTTCTGCAAATAGGCTGCAGTGGCCCATTGTGCGTACAATCATGATGGTGTCGTGGCGGTAAGTCCAGCCAGCCTAATTCATTTGTTTCTATTATGTTACTTTCAGGTATTTACGCGGATATGAAAGGATTCTGCAAAGTGCATTGGACAACAACACAATCGCGCCGTGTTAACGATCGCACACAATTCCACACCATCAACCATGATTCTTATGAAGAATATTTTAATAACAAAACCTACATTTTTGGTGACAGTAATGGTAAGTTAAGTTTATGTTCATCATTCCACTTCTAATTATTATTTCGGGTCGGCGCAGCATGTCTTCTTCTTCCACACGTTCGTAAGTTAATGTTGTTTAGTCGAATGGTACATTTATTTTAAAAAGTTTAGGTGCAATATAGTAGGTGTAAAAGGGTTTTTTTAATAGTACATATTACTATAACTATCTGAGCTATATTTTTATTTTACATCTCCATTTAAGGCGAACACCACCTGCAGCCAGGTACCCATGACTTCAGTTTCCAGTGCCACATCCCAGCGAACTGTCCGTCTTCTTTCGAAGGCTCCAACGGACACATCCGATACCGGATCAAGGTTGTCATGGTTACCTCTGGCATGTTCTCCTCGAATAAGGAGAAGAAAGTGGCTGTAAGAGTTCACGCGCCTCTTGATCTTAATCACAATCCCTATTGTAAGGTGAGTTGGTATGACTTAAAAAAATATTGTGTAATCATTTCGTCCTACATTATTCTGTAAGTTCTACGTTACGTGAACAACCATACGATGTTGCAAAAAATGGTGATATTAAATTAAAATTAAAAAATCTCCCCATGTACGAAAAGGATACCAACTTTTAACAGTTGATCAGTCAAAATTCCACAAAGCACTGTAACCGGCAAGAGACCTTTTGTTTCATGATTTAACTTAACTAGTTTCAGTGGCATGCCAGGATAGTAGCAAATGGAAAGTTGTGATCTCTGCCTACCCCTAAGGGAAAGAGGCGTGACGTTTATGTATGTAGTTTAAACTCGAGCGTTTATTGTGTATGTGAAATAGACGCTTGAGTTAAAACCACTCGTATTCGTTAGGAGCCGCTAGAGTACGAGTTGCTGAGCACGTTCTGCTGTTGGTGCATGAGCGCGGGGTCGGCCGAGGTGCGCGCGCGCCTGCCGGTCGCCGGCTACTGTCCCGGACAGGTCATGCCCATTGAAGTCAACTGCAAGAACCCCAGCAGCGTCGACATCGATAAAATTAAGTTTGCTATTAAAAAGGTACGTAAATTCTATTCATTTAAATCTCCTTCAGAGTAGTGGTGGGAAGAAGAGTGGCGCCACTACAACACTACAAACTATTCAATTTCTAAAAACGGAAATATTGTCGCGTCTCTAAACGGATATGACGACAAGTACTTAACTCGTCGAGAACACGTCATTACAATACATTTGAAGCTTATCTATTCTAATGCGATATAACTTTGCCTTGGCCTTCTGGATATACTGGTAGACTAAAATAATTAATAATAATAATGTCCGGACCGATTTCGGCCAAGGCGGGACATATTATAGTGCACAAGCGTGCACTCTCTAAGCCCGATGGAACGGCAATCCGACACAACCGACGAGAGATCAGGCGCAGGACTTACATTATTACGTGCCTTCCGAAACACGGAAACTGTGATATTTATTTCTAAAACGCACACAACATTCAATAAGTCGGTCTTGGCAGTCCTACGGTCTTACCACTAGGCTATCACAGCTTCAATAAATGATTGTATCCCAGGACATAACATTCACCGCCACCTCGACTCCCGGGTCCCGGCACGAGCACGACACAGTGGCGGAGATCACGAAGGGCCCCGTGCCCGCCGGCACTACCCGCAACTGGACCGTCGACATGGAAGTACCCACTGTGGACGTGTATAATGTCGACGCGTGCCGGTTCATTGATATCACATATACGCTGAAGGTAATGTGATGTTTTATGTTAGAGTTAAGTAATTAAATATGTGGAATGCAAAAGTAGGTTCTTGAACTCTTGTTGGAAAAATCGTTACGAATCTAGAACGATAAAAATAACTAGTTAATAATTTCAGTTTTATGACCATAAACAATTATATTGCGGATAATTAAATTAGGCCAGATAACGAGAAAACGATAAACCCTAGATTCATGTCTGGACCTCTGATAGGTAGTCAAATTATGAAAATTAACAATCAAATTCTAACAAAACGAAAGTATTCATATTTATATATTTATTTGCATTCCATAATCTACCGTGTGGTGTCCGGATATAAAGAATAGCACCACCCCATATCCTCCACTGGGTGTCGTAAAAGGCGACTAATGGACCTTAAGACCCAGTGCACTGTACCAAGCACCTTGGGTCACCCGAATGGTGGCGGGTAAACAACCAACAATCGCATTCCCAAAGCGGGTTAGTGTCAGGCAGGCGGCCGACTATAAAACCATAGCCAAAACTTTAAGCAACACGTCTAGAGGACGTGTTGCGCCGACCCCAAATAAATAATTGGGATAAGGGCAGGGGTATGATGATTTGCATTCCATAATGTTACAAAAGGGTGTTTAAGAGGCTTAAAGCTAGGTACAATTATGGACCCTGAAAAATTAACATTACTTGTTTATTTTTGATACATTGATATCTATTCTCTAGGTCTCTGTAGAAACGGAAAGCTGCCACGAAAACAGTGAAGACACCCGGCCTATAATATTCGGCACTATACCATTAGTAGGCTACCAAGACAACGTACAGAACCCTCTGCACGACCAGCTACCCAAATCTATAGGAATGCAAAATGTACCGGGAGTCAACAGCTACCCGCCCATGCCGATCATACACCAGCCGTTATCAAACTCGCCATTCCCTAATGGCAATGGTCCTTACCCTACCGCTAACCCACCCTACCCCACTCCTGGGGCGACCCAACCGTATCAACCCGGGATGCCTAATGTAACACCATACCCGTCCAACACGCCATACTCAACAACACCCAATCTTGATAGAAAATCTCCGTATCCCGGAGCATCTCCTTACCCGGGTGCGAACCCTCCTTACCCGGGCGCTACATCGCCTTATCCAGGTGCAAATCCACCTTACCCTGTGACACCCGGTCAAGGTAGTAATCCCCCTTACCCAGTTACCTCTCCGAATCAGGGGGCAAATCCCCCCTACCCAGTTACCTCTCCGAATCAGGGGGCAAATCCCCCCTACCCAGTTACCTCTCCGAATCAGGGGGCAAATCCCCCCTACCCAGTTACCTCTCCGAATCAGGGGGCAAATCCCCCGTACCCAGTTACCTCTCCGAATCAGGGGGCAAATCCCCCCTACCCAGTTACCTCTCCGAATCAGGGGGCAAATCCCCCGTACCCAGTTACCTCTCCGAATCAGGGGGCAAATCCCCCCTACCCAGTTACCTCTCCAAATCCGGGGGCAAATCCCCCCTACCCAGTTACAAGTCCGGGTGCAAATCCTCCCTACCCTACTTCGAATTCTCCTTACCCGCCTGCTAGTACTCCATACAATATGGATATGTCGACTCCTAAGCCGACCTCCTTCAAAACTGGCACCCTAGGCTTTATGGTCAGCCCGTTGCAGAAGAGCAATGACCCGGCCAGTATGCCTTTGTTGCCGCCAGGGGCTCTCCCGCCTTATGTGAGTATTTATGTCGTCCTTTTAAGCTTGATATTATCACTAGATCAAATGCATTTATTAACTGTGGTAAGAGACCTTGCTACTTTGTTATTGCTTATAATAGTGCTAATTGTAAAATAGATTATGTTCGCTAGAATATTACTAGAATATTCTTACTATTTTTACATAATATAATTATGTTTTCTTGCAGCCCACAAGCCCTGCTAATCCTTACGCGTCTGCTTCTGCGCCTACGGCGTCAACGCCAGGCAGTGATCAAAGTGAGTATTTATAAATACGTATATTTCCCTAGTTACACAACCTTCGCGGTGAATGCGACATCACATCCCGTGCCCCTAGCCATAGATAGATGAGGACACTCCAGTGGTTTTGGCCTGTAAGAGCCCCCTCACCCCACGGCGGATAATTCTGGTGGATATCGTCAGGGCTACAAAAAAAATAAGAGTGACCTTTTAATTGACCTCAAAAAAAGGAATACAAGCTGAAAAATATTTTAAAACGGAAAAACCTTTTAAATTTTAAAATACTTTTAGAATACCTACTTATTTAGTCCACTATTAAATCTTTTGCCCTAAAAAAATTGGTTTGTACTTTTAGAAACACTGATGGACGCGCCTGGAGCGAACGTTAACTCACCGTACAACCCATCTTTTACATCCGGCAATGAAAAACGGAACTAAACACTATAGTTCGTAAGTCGATATTTACATAATAACAACTATAGTACAGTTAACAGTATATCGAGTAGAACTTGGCACCTTAAACAAATCTTATGAATGTCTGAATGGCATGCAAGTATAAATAAATGGTGCGTCAGACAGAGACGGCGATACTGTCCATTCAGAGGACCTCCTTTCACCACAAAGTATTTATGTATTTCCAAGTGTTAAAGCGAGAGAGCGCAAACACTGCATAGAGTGGTAACTCTTAAGAGAAAACTCCTAAATGCGCCAAGTTACACTATAATATTTTTATAAGCACAATATTAATGTTATACATATTAACCGTCTGTTATAGTAGTTGATATACGATATTTTGATACAAGTATAATAACGATGTTGTCTTAATGCATAATATTTTATGGTACTTATTTCTCCGTACAAAAGATTTGAATTAGTAGATATAGATATTTTCAATATATTTTTGTAAATAAAATATGTACCTACCCGAATTACTTGTTCGGAAATACCAGAGTTGGTTTGGTCTCGAATAATATTTTAAATCGTTAGTTGTCGTCGTGGCCTTCTAAATCGCATTTACAAATTATATATCCTGTGGTATTTCCTAAGGAACGCTAGACCACAGTGAACAAGGTATTTCTACTGTACTATTCTTATAGGAAATTAAGACACCCTGTTACATAAAAAGTACACTTAATTACAAAAGACTTAAAATAATCTCAACTAACTTCTTATACAAACCATTGCCATTATATTGTACAAATATAAACTTAAGTGTTAATGGTTTAAGGTAAATTTTTACTTAATTTCTTCATGAATTTGAATCTCGGATAATATTTTCCCTCCAAACTTTTTTTAATGTAAATTTTTCTATGAGCGTTTTAGTTTTTTATAAGACTTAAAAGTAGAATTTGTTATGAAAGTTATTTCTCTTAGATGTTATAAAAAAAACCTGTTACTTATAAAATGTGTGCTTTACAAATAGCCTTAAAAGTGCTTTATAACTACTATGCTGATAGTTGATACAATCTAAAATCGCCTTTCTGCTGTTAGTGTTAAGGTTTGTTTTAAGATATTCAAACGTGAACCTAAAGTATAAGATGCTAAATTTAGGAAAATCTGAACTTAATTGTTAACAATATAAAGTCGAGTTTGGCTTGTTCTATTAATAGAATCAGTGGTAATGTTATATTCTAGTAAGAGTTGTCGTGCACTTAGGTATGCCAACTTCCAGTTTTTGAACGTGGAATCGTCCAATCAAATATCACTAAATATGACTGATGTGAGATTGGATAAATGATTTTATTAGCCGAAAGTGTCTTTGAAAACTGAGTGATCCTTATTCAGAGGTTCCATAATGTGTCTTTAAGTACCAACTATGTGTAGAATGCGGCCTTAGCAAGAAAGACAGCATTTTAATGTACACAATTAAATGTTATCAATACTTAGATCTTATTATATGCTGCCTTTATATGAATATTTATAAAGATCTTGCATTTATTTTATTGAAATTTATAAAAATGAAGCTTGTTAAAAATATTGCTTCCCTTCCGTCTATGTAAGGTGCTTTAATATAAATTGAGATATATTTAGCACTATTTTTCTATATACTTTTTTACTCATTAATTTTATATTATTTTTTTCATAGATATAAGAATATATTTGTTACCTTCTTGAATATTTCAATGTAATCCTAGTCGTAAAAAATGCAAATTGTTATAAAATAACATTTATGCATATACTTATATATATTTCAGAAATTTAAGAAGTTTATATCTTTATTCCTTGTTATAAGCATTATATTTTTAAATACTACGAGAACAAGTTGTAATTACTTAATATACTACTACTAAAATTATGTTACAGTGAGCTTTTAAACCAGACAGCTGTTATGTAGTGGCAACTTTCTATAAACTTTGAGGTTTTGTGAAGTCTTCCGAAAAGATGCAGCTGTATTTTTTTTTTGGAACCAGTAAATTTAAAATTCGCTGGATTAAAAAAAATGCATCTGAACCTACAAAAATATTCACCCGATATTTTTTATCGAATGGATTCGCAATATTAAGTTTGTGCAAAATTAATTACGAAGTCAACTATTGCCAGCTATTTACTTGATATGTCCCTAATACTATGCCAATAGCTCGGATGATTAATAAATACCCAGTATACTTTTCTGGCTACTAAGAAATACTCTATTCCTTTCAAGTTTGATACTCTATTTACGTAAAGAATGTTTGTTAATAGGTATACGCATTTATTGATATTCTAATTAAATGGACTCTCAAAGTCCTATATAGTTTTCAGAAGTCTTATTATACAATATTAATGTTATAAATAAAAATATTTTATGGTAAAGGCAGTGTGAAGTTGTGTAAAGAGATATATGTATGTGTAAATGATATTGAAACTGATCTTACCTCAAATATTTTATGGAATTTACAATGTTCAATAAAGTATGTGTTATATAAAACCACTTATTTTATTACCTATACATTTTTAACCGGCAAATATAATACAAACCAATATCCTTTTTCGGATTTCAATCAATGTTACCTTTACACGAAATGTTGATGACCTAAACAAAAAAAACTATTCGAAGTCATTGAACTTCTTGGTCTATTAAATATTTTTGTGTTTAATGAAGGATTCAAGTTACCATGCAGGCGGAATTTAAAGCATTTCTGTATGACTGACCTAAAAGGTAAATATGGAATGTTTGCTTCGAATTTAGCGTCTATTACTTCACATACAAATGCTAAATGAATAATAATTCGAACCTGTAAGTGTTAGGCAAACACAAATAAAAAAATGCTCAGAATAACATCTCGTATATTTAATATCAGAAATAAACATTTGAGAAATTTATACGCAATAAAAATCAATAAAAATTTAATATCAAAATAGCAACTTAATTATATTTTCAGTAGTGCTGAAAATCATAAAAATGTACTTGAACTTTTCGCAAATATCGGTATTAGAAAATTATCGGAACGCTATCAGGGGCATACAACCACTTCTTAGGCTCAATTCACACCAAAAGCGCGGCGAAGCGCAGCGAAGCGAAGCGCGGTTTGAGTGTCATTTGAATTTTTACTTTATTCCCATTACTATAATGTATATTTTCGCATGAGAAAGTCGAACGAGACTCCGTTCATGGAATTCGCGGGAAGTCCCGCGGCGCCGCGGGCATCCGCGCGACTCGTTCGACTTTCTCATGCGAAAATATACATTATAGTAATGGGAATAAAGTAAAAATTCAAATGACACTCAAACCGCGCTTCGCTTCGCTGCGCTTCGCCGCGCTTTTGGTGTGAATTGAGCCTTAGACTGTTGGACTGTGGCAAAGAGAAACTGCTCTACGGCATGTACTGCCCCGTCACTCTCTTACGTCAATAGACTTAAAATGATAGTCCTAAACATATCGGTTTCATTAATCGTTCAAGTTGCATAGTAGTATTCAACGCTAAGCGTTTTTTAAACAAGTATATACTTTGCAACCAGATCAAAAGTAATTTTCAGCACCACAAAAAGAACAAATATGTACTTAAATATCTAAATAAAGTTATTATTAACCTAAATATAAGTACGTGTGACTATTATTTATTCGAAACTTATTCATTTGTGCAAAAAATCATTTAGAATTAAAAACTTAAAAAAATACAGACTGACTTTGACATTTTACAAAGTTTAATCTTAATAATATCAAAAGTATATAAATCATTATCAATGGCATATTAGTATAATAGGAGAACCTTATATTATTGTCTTTTGTATAGGCACATTTAAGCAGTATTAAATAGTATAAAATGTAATATAAGGCATAAGGGAAACTTTTAAACTTCTCAAAATTAGCAGCAACATGTGTAGATTGTAATAACATGTAAATACATTGTTTAGTATAGTTTTAAACTTATATGTTCATTAATAAAGTATCGAATACTTATTTACATTAATCTTAAATTCAAGTAACATTCTTTAGTGCTTGGCTACTATATACTTATAGAATATGGCACTTTATAAGCTCTTCAAAACGCATCATAGTTTCTAATATTTGAAATAAAAGATAATTTATTAATAACGCTGCCGAACAAAAATAGACGGGAAAGCTTGAACTCGGTAAACATTTTTAGAATTATAACTATAGGTATCAAAAATTTTCTGGACAGATATACCCATTCGATGCAGCTGTGCAACATTGTGTAAGCAATCAGATCTTACCGCCTTTATTTTTGATAAAATAACTTATAAATTAATAATAAATCAGTATCAAAACTTTCCAATAAAGTTAACATTAAAAACTGTTTTCATTATCATACTAAACAAACAAATAAGTATTTTATACATAAACACTAATATAAACTTTATAAACATCAATATCAAATAAATATGAATATGAAACGAAAATACAGAAACTAGTATCCACCATTTACGATATCACAATAACAGTAATCGCACAAATACAGTATAAATGCTAGATACAGTATTATTAAGTACAACAGTACGGTAAAGTGTATATTTATAAAAACAAAATTGCGCGAAACTTGTACTTTTTTATATTCATATAATATAGATAACTAAGTTTGTTTATAAGTTATCAGTAACTTGTTTATAATGTTTTTAACTTTTATCATTTATATAGGCGTGATATTATTATATTATTTTAAACTAGCATCTTTAGACTTAAGCTACGTTTAATCATAACAATAGTACACTACAACTGTCGCAAAACTTGTACAAACGACTGTAATATATAACAGTAAAATAGTACTTCTTTTAATTCACGGGATAACTTCAAAGGAAGAAACCTTACCCTTTATAAAGCCTTACACGGGGACACAGGTAGGTCCAATATACAGTGACCATGTTGAGAATATTGCTTTAAATTGTATTATTAATATGTTCCTTTTTTTTTGCAGTGCACTTTTAGCTACTTACCCAATAAGAAGGCCACGGGTTAATAAATAAATACATATTAGTCAGTGGGAGGGGGTGCGGAAGGCACGTAAGAAGCTTGTGTGTTTGGTGGCAGACCATTGTTCCCGCCTGCCATGTTGGTGGGGTAAGGCGCATTGCCCCCCGCCACAAAGCTCTGCTGGGGGTACGGGCAAGGAAACATCGGAGTGTAAGGAAGCCCCGGAGCCGTCGGCGCCTTGAACCCGATCTCGTAATCAGACCCCGGTTTAGGCTTCATCTCTATCGATTCGGCAGATTGGAACGTATCTTGTGATAGATAAGGCACATTTCCGCTTGGATAGGGTGGTGGGTTACTATTATTAGGGTAGGCACTTGTTTGTGCGGTAGTATATTGGAGATGTTGAAGGCTGGTGACAGAGCCGTTGATGCCGGCGGCGGCAGGCGGGGGCAGTAGCTCAGTGGCGCCAGCCGCTGGGACGGGGCCCTTAGGAAGCTTGTCAGCTAGTGGGTGCCTATACTCGCCTTCCAAGAACCCACTCACAGGAATCAAGCCTATACATAGTTCCGCCTCGTCGTCCAAATCCTCAGCACATCCGGAAAACTTTATCGTTATCTGAAAAAAAAATGTTACATACATTTTTTTTCCTAGCCTATAGTGTCCCACTCAATTTTATACATAATTTCCAAAACCTAAAAATGTAAGAAAATATGCCTATATGTATTATTTGCCTACATTATTACCACCAAAAACTCGAAAGTGAACTGAAATTATAGTTCTGTCTATTTTATAGTTTTATTTCAGGTTTAATGAAAGATAAGAACACTGCTTACATCGAGCGAAATTTTTTTTATCATTTCAAATACGGACAAAGACACAACATACCAAAACTGGATTAACGTGAATAGCAACAGACGGGAAACAGGCATAGAGTAGGGAGGCCAAAACATATTTAAGACATGTAAAAGTGATATAATTATCTTACTTACAGAATAAATTATTTCATTTCACTCACCCGGAAAAAGTATCCGACATCAATAATGGTACAGTTCTCGAGATACGGCGCGATGAAGTCGGGCACGCTCAGGTTGTGTGTGAAGTTGCGCTTGGTGTGGCCCATGACGGGCCCGCTCTTAGACGTCACCAGCACCCGCTCCGGGAGCACGTACTCTGACGCCGGGTGGATGCTACGGTATAACTCTTTCTGTAGACAAAGTTTCATTGGTTTAGAAAAAAAATGCCTTTGTTTTTTCTTTTAATTCTTTTATGATTAGGGGCTTTTAAAATGGCTTTAAAGGACGAGACTTATGCTCTGCAATGTGTAGATAAAAGCTGGTTATCATCATCATCATCATTCCCCTGCCCTTATCCCAATTATTACTATTTGAGGTCGGCGCAACACGTCTTCTAGACGTGTTGCTTGCAGTTTATCATATTAGCTAAAATTAGTTTGATAGTTAATAATGATATTAGCGACACGAGAGAAGATTGATTTTAAACATACATTATTAGTACGTCTTTACGCATCTATAGATAATTATAATACCCATTAAATTTAAAGTCCCTAGCTTCAATAGAATCTGCCCATTATAATGGTGACACATTCATTCCTTAGAAGGCAAGATAACGCCGTTCGTCTCGACTATAAAGCATTAACCTTTGACCATCGCTAATTCTGACTAATCGCTTTACCAAGGAATATGGTGTTAACAAGTAAATTGTTTTAGAGATCTAATAGGAATTAGCGAAATGTGAAATACTGGTATGTAACAGAAAACTGACGCCAACATAATATTACTATAGGACATTGCGATATACCAATAGGTGCCATACAGATATAAATACCTAATATTTGTAAATAAGGTAGGTTTAAAATAGCTTCAAAAAATGTACCCGCTTAAAAATGTACCTAACAACACTGCTATGTTTTGTGCCGATATATTGTTATTATTAAAATACTATAGTAGGTAGTTATACAGATGAGTCGGGATTCACTCTTCGGCCCACGCTATAAACTTCCCATTTAGCAACCTTGATAAAACGCTGCGACTATTTAAACAATTATAATATTCATCGAGGATGATAGCGCTCAGCGTATTATTAAAACGATTAAGTTTTAGTGTTTATGTTTGGCTTTGATAAATACTATTAAGGATGATTGATTATTTTTTGTTGAATGGATCCTGTTTGGATGCAGATACAGACAGACAGATACCTATCTTCTAACAACTTTAGTTTTATTATAGGTGCGAGACGCAAAATATCTAAACAGTAAAATAGAGAGTGGGATATTATTTGTGTGTGAGGATAATTATCTACCACCTATATCAAAAGCTTTCAATTATTTTTTCTACTAGCTGTTGCCCGCGACTTCGCCCGCTAACTTTTGAGTTCATAATATTCTCTCTGATATAGAAAAACGTGCTGATATAGAATTAGTTGCTTGGATACCATACAAAATTTAGATAAGACTTAATTAAAAGCATAATTAAGAACAAATAACTCACAGTCACAAGCTGGAACTTCATTTTGGTGATCTCGACATTGCTCTCGTTTTGCACTTCGACGGCGACCGGTATAGTTTGTCCGGGACAGTAGCCGGACAGCGGGAGTCGTATGCGGACCGTCACGGGATCGGGATTGCAGAAACATCCGCAGCCATGCAGCTCTTCAAACTCCAGGTCTATGGATTGCTGGACAATGAACAAATAAAATTAAAAGGTACTAAAATTATAAATATTATGGAATTGCAGATAGTTATTTAAGTCATAAAATTCGTATTTTCATTCGTATATTCGTAATTCAATTTCGTATTTTCTTTAGCAGTCCAGACTTAAAATTCACCAACAAATCACCAAACAGTTAAATACTAATATTTCATCCGATTGAGTGCGAATTCGCTCCCAATCGTAACCGCGCAAAATAATAATTGAATGTGTGCATTCCTTTTCAGATTAACATTCTGACGCCTTTCGACTCTACTAAGTATAAATTAAACCTCTAGCTCAAAAACTTATTGTACTCAATTTGTATACATATTGAGTACAATAAGAGCCATCAACAAAATTCAATACTCACTTTTATCCTGGGGCTTCCTAAATTTAAATCAAATGGTGCAACAACTTCGATCTCCTTTTTCAACTCCTCCTTGGTTACACCATCAGGGTACATCAGGTAAGCAGTGAAGGAGTAAGAGATGTGACCCTTCTCCCCTTTGAATGTAGATGGCGCTGTGTGTGGTATTTGAAACCTGAAGGGGAGGTTGTGGCGACCAAGATGTAGCTGTGTGGGGCCTGGAATAAAAATATTCTGTTTGTTGGAAATTCTAAAGATATACAGATTTGTATATTTTAGAAAGGTGAGTTTATGTAGGACTTGATAAAATGGGGCCATTAAATGGCAACATCATTGGTATAGATTAGGTATAGCAAGGGTCTATCTGTTGGTTTAACTATATTTGTAAACCTAGAAAAAAGCTCTCTCTAGAGCTTTGGAGCTGTGAAAGCTTAGTGGCGAGACCGTAGGACTGCTAAGTCAGAGGTCTTGAGTTCGATCCCCACGGCGCGCACCGACTTTTCGAATGTTGTGTGCCTTTAAGAAATAAATATCACAGCTTCCGTGTTTCGGAAGGCACGTAAAAATGTGGGTCCTGCGCCTGATCTCTCTCCGGTCGTGTCGGATTACCGTCCCATCGGGCTATGAGAGTAAAGGAATAGAGAGTGCACCTGTGTTTGCGCATACGCTTGTGCACTATAATATGTCCTGCGTAGCTGGCTGGTGTCATAGTAACACTGGTCGCCGTGGCCGAAATCGGTCGGACCGCTATTATTATTAAACCTAGAGACAATTTTTAATAAAACCTATTTTTTACAAAATCATCAATATCCATAATTTTATTTTCCATTACAATTTGTTATTTCATTATTATTAAATTCATAGCCATTTATTTGTGTATAAACTAGACAAGACACATTACCTGCCCCTCCTGCCAAGGGTTGTGTGAGGTTGACATATTCCTCACGCCCCAAGTACTTGACCTCTTTATCATTTTCCACACCATTTTGTTTTTGAGTTTCAATCTCAGACCAGGATACACTTGCTTCACCAAGAAACTGTATGTATAGAACTACAACAGACAAAAGTGGTCAATTTACTTATATTAAGACAGCAAATATAACAGTTTATTACAATATAAGCCTTATGGTGTGAATATTAAGGTTGCTATTACCAAATAGTTATGTTTAGGTCTAAAATATAATTTCTAGTCTGTTTAGCTGCACAGTATTATAATATTAATCCTTATATGTATATCAAGTTATCTTTATACTACTATATATTTTAGATAGGTAATACACTGTTTATCTCTCTTCCTGTGGCAGTCATGATGGAAAATCCACATGGTCTTACTACTTATGTACGGGTTTATGAGTTAATGGTAGGTATTTCATAATAAATATTTTGTAGTTTCAAGTTAAAATTAATGGTTTTGAAACCACATTCATGTTCTTGTTTTGCGGAATTAATAACTTTACTTTATAATAATGTTACTCATGAGAAATCCAAACTAAAAAGTATTATATTATAGTATTATTCTTATCAAAGCCTCTGCCTGTTGGACCTGTGTCCTAAGAACACATGTAAACCTTAAAAATGACTGGGTTTCATCCTACGAAGTTTACCTGTGAATGAAAAGAGATACAAATACCTAATAATAATGTCTGCCTACAAATGTCCCAGAGCTAAGCACATTAACTTTAAATCATTATTTAAATTGCCCATCTCATTAAGTTTTGGTAGTATTGTTACGAGTTTTACATATTGAAAATCAGATAGGTCTTAGTAAAAAAATAAAAAGTATTTAAGAGTCATGTATTGTTTCAGTAAACATGAATCATTCAAATGTTAAAAGAAAACACCAAAAATAGAAACTAATAAGGCCTTTACGCAGGGTACCACAGAAACTGTACTGCACTGTGTAAGATAATTCTATTTGTTGCTTATTAATTAAAATTTAATCAGTTAATTATTAGTGCTAATAAAAGTCCAAGAAGTGGTTGCACTTATTTTAAAGAGATGTTTTATTCACAGGTCTAAGTTAAAATATTCTATGAAAATATTTTATTATAATATACGCACCCGAAAAGTTCACCGGTTTCTCGAGGTAAAAAACTACAGAGCCAGATACGACCTGCCCTGAATAATAAACGGCCGGCTCAGCGTCCACATTAATATCTCCTGTGCAAAAACCACTTGCAGCCATTATCACTATTTTCAAACGCCAATTATCACAAAACACTGAACATATAGACAAAACAATACTTATAAATTAATTAAAACTTGAATAATGCACTGTAAACTACAACAATATTCTGATATTTGTGTTAAATTACGTATTCCATTAGTACGCATTTATAGCTGGTAGCAGAAAGGCTATGGTAAAAAAAAAATAGGACACCAGTAATGAATTTGGGCAACGCCAAAGCAAAGAATGAAAAATTAATTCAGACAGCAAAATTCAGAATAGACTACATTGTCAAGTGCCTAAACAAGTGACTGCAGTTTGCCATATTAAACTTTTTGCGAATCCCGTAAAGTCGTATTTTGCATGTCGTTTATTATGTTGACAGCTTTTGGGGAATCTGACATAATTATGGTGCAGTGTTACTGTCTTTGAACATAAATTATTATTATAAATGTACACTGGTGCTATTTTATAATTTTTAACTTGTTAAATAAAATAACAAGTTTCTCAATCTATATATTGAAAGCATAAAACGACCATCACTTTGCAGTATAAAACAAAGTCGCTGTCTGTCTGTATGTCCGCTTAAATCTTTAAAACTGCACAATGGATTAAGGATTTTGAAGCGGATTTATTTAATAGAAAGACTGATTCAAGAGGAAAGTTAACATACATCAGTATTTCAGCTGTGTGAAGCTGGACGGGCCGAACATTAAACAAAAAATATTTGATGGACTGTTGAACAGTTGCCCATTGTCCGCTTTGTGACAGTATCTGTCGTCTGTCAGTGTCAGATGTTGAAATCCACGTTTTCTCAATTGTAAACAATAAAATCGAAAATAAAACAACAATTTCGCCATGGGGAAGCTGGACGTAGCAATATTGCGTTATTTAACGGGAGAAGATTTTCGAGTATTGACCGCAGTGAGTAACTCGTTTATACACTTCACTTAGATTTCAGTAACCTAAAACTTATGTATTTAACTTTTAATTAAACAATATTTATAGGTCGAAATGGGTATGAAAAACCATGAGTTAGTGCCAGGTTCACTCGTCGCATCGATAGCTAATCTAAGACATGGCGGCGTCCACAAATTGATGAAAGAACTTTGCAAACACAGGTTGTTGACATACGAACGTGGGAAACATTGTAAGTATTCTTTCACGGTATACCACCAGTTTAAGTCATAGTTTGATTTAGACTTTCCCTCCGAATCCTTTCAAAATAAAGGCCATGCTAAAAGTACAAATACTTTGTACAAGTACAATCATGTGTGCTTGAGTAAAAATATTATGCTTATAATCAAAATATTTAACATGTCCTCGCTAATGACTCTCTTGGAATACTGCTCAACTGACAAATAGATTATAAAAGGTCACATATTTTATGTTTCAATGTTCATCTCAATACTTAACTTTATTAAAAACCACCTTGATTCTTCAAAGGTTTTTCTATGCAGCATCCATTCTTAATTAATCAGATGTGATTTTTCCTTTCCATCCAAAACTTGTAAGTCAAGTTAAGCGGTTCACCACACTACAACACTATATTCATTACTCAAATGCTTTCAACCACAATGTTTTCATGTTTAAAATAATTATTGATTTATTTTCAGATGACGGATACAGGCTGACCAACGCTGGTTATGACTACTTAGCTCTAAAGGCCTTGACTAACAGGAAGGTGATAGCTTCATTTGGCAACCAGATAGGAGTGGGCAAGGAGTCTAACATTTACACAGTAGCTGATGAAGACCGCAACCCCTTGTGTTTGAAGCTTCATAGGTAATAAGTGGTGATATGAGTGGTCCTATTTCCTTAAATTCCTGAGATTTTATTTTATTGTAAGGACAAAAGACAAAAAGAACTCAACATATCAGTCAAATCATGATCAATTCAATCAACAAATTGTTTATAGACATTACTATTCAGGAAGAATATAATATGACAAAGTAGATACAAAATTTCTGACTTTCATCAGTCTGCAACTAGAGCTGTATTGTCATTTTCTGAGCCTTTATTGAGATGTAGCATATTTCTCTACAACTCATCATCTCAGTGTACACTTGAAGAGATCACTGCTTTCTTTCTCATATCACAATAATTCAATAAAAGTATTTATGTTATTCAGACTGGGCCGCACCTGTTTCCGAAATATAAAGAGCAAGCGAGATTACCATGCGCATCGCAACAAAGCATCCTGGCTGTACCTGTCCCGCATATCTGCCACCAAGGAGTTTGCTTACATGAAGGCCCTGTACGACAGAGACTTCCCAGTCCCTAAACCTGTTGACTTTAACAGACACTGTGTTGTGATGCAACTAGTGAACGGAGGGCCACTGTGAGTATTGTTTTTTTTCTGTATTCTATTCAGGGCTTTTTATGTTGTGCTTATAATTTGCATATATTTATTTTTTTATATTAGGTTTGGATGTTGTCAATATGGTTGTAAGTAATATGAAGTCAATCACATTTTGATTAAAGTTAGTATTATTAATTGTAATAACGAATGTGAATTCTTCAAAAACGTAAAGTAGAAGCAAAAATATTTAAGCTTTAAGGAATCAGAAGCAATCCTGCAACTAGAAAGTGTATACTTTCTTGTTAATACATAAATAAATAAAATATTACAGAACACACGTCACAGCGGTAGAAGACCCGGGAGCTTTGTACGACGAGCTAATGGACCTGATCGTGCGGCTTGGAAACTGCGGCGTCATCCACGGCGACTTCAACGAGTTCAACATTATGATAGACGAGGATAACCATCCCGTTATCATTGACTTCCCACAAATGGTCTCCACTTCACATCCTAACGCTGAGCTGTGAGTAATAAATAATAAATAAATAAATATTTCTCTACATTCACACAATGCCATCTAGTCTCAAGTTAAGCAAACTTAGTAGCTTCTGTTATTAGTACTAGACAACCAATAAACATACATATAAATACATACATACTATAGATAAATTACACCCAGACACAGAACAAATGATCTTGCCCATCACACAAACATTTGTCTTGGGTGGGAATCGAACCCACGACCTCTGGTGTAGCAGGCAGGGTCACTAACCACTAAACCAACAGGCCCTTCAAACTTACGTACGAGTACTTACTATAATAGCTTTCTGGAGCCGGTAATAATTTGTTAGCTGTTTACTTATTTGTTGGGATTGCCCGACTAGTTTTGGACCCACCCGGTCCCTAATCAGTAGCTGACGCGGCATCGGGGTTGTGAGTGTTTTGGTGATGTGTTGTGAAGATTAGAAGGGGGCTCTTTCCCTAACGACAATTACTAACTATAATATACGTAGGTACTAAGTAGATAAGTCAGATATCAATGCAGGTGAATAGGATTAAATCAAAAAACATTTGTTTTTTTTTTTAAAGCTAATCAAAAGGTTTTTACGCAATATTACTCACAAAGCAATTTCTACTATTTCTATGTTCATATTTAATTTAAAACTGGTCGGCTGGAAGTGCTTTTTAAAAACAATTATGTTGCGCTGAAGAAGAAACTATCCCCTAACCCAATATACATACATACATAAACGTCACGCCTCTTTCCCTTGGGGGTAGGCAGAGAATATCACATCTTTCCATTTGCTACGATCCTGGCATACCACTTTAGCTTCATCCACACTCATCCATCGCTTCATACACGCCCGTCGGTTTAGGGTACTCCTGACCTGACCCTTTTTTAGGACTCAATATATACTTACAAAAGCAATACTAAACCATATGAAACTTAAAATTACCTATCAATAATTTCAGTTACTTCGACCGCGACGTGCGCTGTGTGCGTGAGTTCTTCAAGAAGCGCTTCGGCTACGAATCCGACACCTACCCTAAGTTCAGTGACCTGGAGCGAGACGATGCACTGGACACGGAGGTCGCTTGCTCCGGGTACAAGCGCACCAAAGATGTTGATAATGAACTGCTTGAGGTAATTATTGAGAACTAGCTGTAGCCAATCGATAAATAAAAGACCTAAACTTTTGTATAGGAAAAAGTAAAGGGCTATTTTTGGAGTTTGCCTCGCAATTATTAGATTTTTTCTCTTGAGTCTCTCTAAAATTATTTGCTATTTGATTCATAAGCTCTTTGAAATATTACCTTATGTAGTTTGAATTGAATGTATAATTTAATTCATTTATTGTTAGTAAATTGTCCGAAAAAGTAAGACTGGTCATCTCCACAATTGCAGAAAAGTATATCCATCAGGTGTAATGACATATATTCGTTACATAATATAATTACGTATTTGCAGGAAATGGGCATTGGTCTTGAAGTAAGTGATGATGAGGAAGATAATGAAGAAGATGAAGATCAGGATACGGCAGAAAACGCCAACAAGTACACAGAACAAGACCTAGACGAACTTAGGAAAGAGGTATGACTATCACCTATTATTTTTGTAGTATTAACAATAAATAAATCTATCTTTAACCAATAATATCATACTTTTAGGTGGACGCTTCAATAAAGAACGATGAAACTGTAATACAGCAAATTACTACAAAAACAGTAAACTTCACCATATCGGACAAAGCACCTGAACATACGAAAGAGAACAGCAAACGGGAGACAGAACTCATCAATGAAGAAGATGATGAAGTACCAGCTCTAGTACAAGCAGAGGAAAACGAAGACCTGGATAAGAACTCACAGAAATACAGACTAGCTATGATAGAAAAGGCTTTGTCAGACGTTAGGTCAATGAGAACTTACACATCAGCTAGTACAATAGCCCCAGAAGTCGTGAAACAGCAGGTAAAGAAGAATCTAGAAATAAGACAGAAGAAAATGGATAGGAAAAAGGCGATCGCGAAGGGTGAAGCGAGTGCTGTCACGAGACATCGCAGGGATAATAGGGAAACTATTAGGGAGAGCCACGGACTGTGGGGCTGGGATGAATAAAACTTCTATGTATTTACAAGTTCTTTTATTTATTTGTATATTTGCCCATATTTATAAGAAAACAAGATTAAAAACTTTTACTAACAACTGTGCAGTCAACTTATAATTAAAATTGTAAAAAATTAACGAATGCTAGAGATTACATATTTTGTCATGTTCAAGGCGTTTTGGGAAGGGTTTCTTGCCAAAAATCGCGAACGCAACATAAACTTGTTGACCGGTCAGTCCTTGTGGATAGCATTTTACCTCACCACAATAGTCCAGTCATTTGGTAGTTTTACCTGGAAAGTTTTCCGGGAGTTTTGAAAATTGGGTATTTTATAGATTTCGATATGCTCTTTTCGAATTTTAACTTTGCCACCTCGTACGACCGCCGCTCGCGCCGCCATTTTGAAAAAATGGCGCCCGAAAACGGTTTTTTGGGAATATCTCCTTTCCGACGCATTTTACGAAAAAAATGTTTTCTACAAAATTAAACTAGAAAAAATTTCCTACATTTTATGTCTTATTTACTTTTTCATAAAATCAATAGTTTTGGTCGTACGAGCGCCGCAAAGTATTGTTCATTTGCACCACTACGAGTGTTTCGTATATTTTTCTTAACTGTTCTATTACTGCCGCCGGTTTTTAAGGAGTAGGTGTCAGGGTAATATGTCACTTTTGAATCGGGCCCTTTCTCTCGACTATGAACGAAACTTCAACGAAAAATTTGTTGGTAGAAGCTATATTAAGAGAAATATTTAGTTTAGACTGAATCATCAATGTACGTTTATTGACGTACAGTGTTGATTATGTTCTTAGATCTATGGCTTCTTATACGGAAAATTGTTTTATTTGTGACAATTCACTTGAAAACCGGCGGCAGTAATGGAACATTTTAGAAAAATATACAAAAAACACGTGGTGGTGCAGATGAATAAGTAATACTTTGCGGTGCTCGTACATCCAAAACTATTGATTTTATGAAAAAGTGAATAAGACATAAAGTATAGGAAATTTTTTCTAGTTTAATTTTGTAGAAATTTTTTTTTTCGTAAAATGCCTCAGAAAGGAGATATTCCGAAAAAACCGTTTTTGGGGCGCCATTTTTTCAAAATGGCGGCGCGAGCGGCGGTCGTACGAGGTGGCAAAGTTAAAATTCGAAAAGAGCATATCCAAATCTATAAAATACCCAATTTTCAAAACTCCCGGAAAACTTTCCAGGTAACCCCCTTATTTTCTACCAAATGACTGGACTAAAACCCATAATCTAATAGAGGGATGCTTTGTGCAACCCAAAAAGTTGATCCTTATTATTATTAAATATTCAGGTTGATATATTTTACAAAATCTTTTAACTTTTTATTAAATTAATGATTTTTTGTAATTGTTGAATAATTATATTAACTATTATTTAAATTAATTATTCCACAAGCCACTACGACAATCTCGTCGAGAACAGGCAGTAACTTGTTATCAAAACACACTGGCAGTAACACATTGAACTCTCGTACTCTACTTCTTATACGTTCTGTATGATAACGTAGGTGCTTAATGTTGTCTTTAGCACTTTTGGTACTGTTTAGTATTGAATGGAGTGTTATAAGAGAACAATCCTTGCCTTCAAATAATTTTGAGATGCCCTCAAATCTCCCGTTTGCCACAACCGCCTTGTTAGGAGGTACGTGATCTAGAAACCCACTTTGTTCTACTATACTAACATCTGAAACTGCTCCGCCGTATCCATGAGATATGAAGCTTATAAGACCTTCTGGAGTGTAAGAAATTAAATACTTTACAGTGTGGCACTTCTTATACTGAGACCAACTCCGCGATGGGTTGTCTGCGTCGAACGGTTTATCAATCTCTATTTCCAGGCAGTCTATTATTGAAGCTACGTGAGAGTATCTAGCCAAAAAGGATTTTGTTAATTTGTTACATTCCAGTGACATTGAGGATGTTGGCCACTTAATTAACTCTTTCATATTTGCTGCTAAAAATACTATTGTTCTTGGAATAATTCTACTGATTGTGCACTCTCTGCATGCAAATTGTAAAGCCAACAGACTGTAAGGTTCATTCAACCTCATTTTCTTCATTGTTATTAAAATATTTATATTTGGGTAAGCAAGATCTCGACTCAGTTGTTTTAAAAAACATAATGTTTTTTTTGATAAACCTAAGAGCATTTTGTGCTCCCTTTCTATGATAGCAAAAATGGTGACGCGCGCTATATTTTTCACTTGGGTTTGATTGTCGATTGAAAGTTTATTTTCTATAAGACTGGTCTGTTGATTGTCTGGAAGTTTCGCTGATAGAACTTCAGGGTCGAATTCACAGGATATGTTATCTTCTAAGTCTAGAATATCCAGATGTTCTTGGGAAGTACCATAGTCAATTTCGTATTCCATTCCAATTTTAATATCTGTGATGCCTTTAGCCAATGTAGTGGTATAAATTTCATTATCTATTGTGTTTTCAGTAGTTGTAATATCCTTATAGTTTGTCTCTGGAATATAGTTAAATTCCTCTTCAATTTTACTTTTAGACTCGGGAAGATTTATATGCGATGGTTCTGAACTGGAATCTGATTGGTAATCTAATCGAATTCCAGAATCTGCACTGTCCGTTGGAGATAATATGGTATGGCTCGTAGCAGCATTCCAGTCTGCTATGTTTTCGTTTATAATGTCTGGTTGAAGTAGTTCATTTCTAGGATCTGGTGAGGATTTACTAGCCTTATCCGCGTCTTTATCAGAGAGAGCTCTGTTGCTCTTGGACAAAAGCTTACAAATTTTCTCATTTTCAAAACTGTGTGGTACACGTTTCTTAAACCGCCACGCTACCTTGTGCCAAGTATGCAGTGGCATTGTTTTGTATTTGATATAGTTGGCTGTAGATATCTCTTTCAATCTGAAAACAAGATATTACAGTGATTAACCAAGTGTGAAACTCAATTCTAACATGTTCAAATAACTAAATACAAAGTAATTAGAAAACTCTGGATGCCGGCAGCTTCCAAGCGGTCTTGCCGGAAATCTTCGGGGAAGCCCTGTGTCCAGCAGTGGACGTCCTTCGCCACAGATTATGATGGTGATAGAATAATTGCTTTGTCTTTTCTATGAGAAAATCTCTGAGATTTGAAAAGAAAGATGTCAAACAACTTTATGTCAGTCCTCATCTGCAGATGACTGCACTATTAGTTATGATGAAATCATTTGCAAAATATATTACAAACAGGATTGGTGCCAACACGCAACCTTGGCGTACACCCCTGCATCACTTAGAGATAGTCCCACAGAGTTTGCTACCTTTGCTACCACGTTAAACGGACTAAATGGGGTGATGTAATTAAATTGTAAATTGCATCATACCAGTGAATTACTAGGTCTTCTGATGATGTGGATCGCACCTTGTCACCTAAATGCCTGATTGGCCACGAAGCAGGGGTTAACATTTAGACCCAGTACCCACCTGCCACTTTCAGCAAGCCTTCTTTACTTATTCTAGTTTCCGAGGCTTGCCGATGCTGCACAGAGTACGTGTAAAAGATCCTGCGATTCGGCGAGGGCGAGGAAGGGAGTAAGTAGGTATTTAAACGATTTCGACGAATGAATACGGATCACTATCACTACCATCTGGCCGTCAAAAATATATTAGACTTTCACCCCGTAAACATAAAAGTAACAGTCATCATACGATTTGTTAGCGTCGTGCTATCAAATTATGATAAATAGAAATATTTAAATAGATTTATCGTAAAGAATATTAAAGTTTAAAATACTTACAAAAGTGCATGCTGGTTAGCACGCAGTTATTTGTTAATATAACACTGAAATACTTTTAATCGTTAATGTTAAGTGTAGACTACAGAAGCACTCAAGCAAATATGTAGAAAAAGAAACTATTTTATGCTTATCTTTAGCCCAATCAATAAACGTAAGCGTGAGTGAGAGCTAAATAAACAATTAACAACAGGAAATTTTGTCGATATTCTTTGACGGATAGATATGATTTTAATAATAGGTACGTATCTTTGATAAATAACTTTGATAAGCAGACTGATAATTATATAATGTTTGCTACTTATACTGTTTCCTAAATTGTTTCATTAAAACATGAATAAACCATATTGGTCAGTACTACCTACTGTTGACCAAAATGCAATATGCACACCAATGAAACAGATACCATTTCTTATTTTCTTCCATTGATAATTTTGTATATTTTGATAAACTTAAACATCTGGGAGCCTATCACCGCACTCTCCTAAAGTAAGACTAGAGTTCGAGGCGACTTAAAGCAGTCCGGTGTGTTTTAATGCTGTTTTTCCTCAAGGATTAATACTGCTTTTCATCAATAGACGTCTGTATATAGTTAGATTAGGCCAATTCGTGGTAGGATTCTCTATTCTAGCTATGTACGTATGACTCATTTTTAAAAAGATAGCCTTTGTTATCTTCCGCATTCCGTCTATAAAATTCTGAGAAGCAGTTGTCAAAAGAGTGAGTGTGGTTCGGGCCATAATTATGCCTAAACTTTGCTCGAGTCGACTAGCTCCCAGTGGGCTAGTTTTACAGTTGGATTAAAGTATATATCTCTTCACTAATACTATTTTAGTTTATCAAAAGCGGTTCAGCTAATTTTATTATTGATGTGTTACCAGTTTTTTTTTTGATAATGGTACCATGTGTTGCTATATCTGTAAAGGACTGAAGCACTCTTATGAGCTCTTCAATTATAAATAGGAACTAAACTCCAAAAAAACTGCAAAAAATTACCTAATAGTTCTATGTTTTCAAATTTATCAATACCCGCAGATCTTTTACTGAGTATGGATCTCGGATACCTATAGTCCAACAAATCTAAGAAGTACCGTTTGACGTTTCATCATTTTCAAACCGAAACAACTTTGTTCATGCGTACAATACTCAGTTTCGACAACCTTTATCATAAAACCATGAATATAGAAAGATTTTATTATTGTATCTAAAAATTTACAATTTTTAATATCCTAATTTAATTGAAAACTTTCAAACAAAGCAAAATAATACATATTTACATAGTAAATAATTTTTAATAGTTCTATTTTTGACCTCATTGCAAAGTCACGTAGTTAGGTCACTGCTTGTAGTGTTGTGACTCTTCAGATACATTTGTATGCGAAATAATCGATTACATATACGAAAAATCGAATGTATTACTTTCAAATTATCAATTGACGACACGTTACTGCGCGACCGCATTATGAACTTAATACATAGGTACCCTAAAATAAATTACGACTTCTACAGAGACGTACACTTTGATGATTTCGTAGATAATCAACTATTCATTAATTTAAATGACGATGATGACGAAGACGATGACGATTCTAGTACTAGTAGTGTATAAATAAAATATCCTAAACATTACTTTTATTTCATATTATGACAATTGATCTCTTAAAATTCTGATATTATAGTAATCGATCTAATAAAAATCGGATATTATAGTAATCGATTTTTTTACTCCCAACCCTATTATCCTATTTGTCATAACTGTCAAACGGTACTTCTTAGATTTGTTGGACTATAAAAATACGATCCATAAACCAATGACTATAGTGCGTTTCACTAAAGAGTTCCCTTCGCCGTTTTGTTGGTACTACCGACTGTCACTACTGTCAAGTACATCAAACACTTTAACTCATCAGTGTTTTTTAATTGTTTTACGGTGTTAATCATGCCGAAGACCCTTAAAAGGGGTGAAAGAGAGTTGGTGTTGAAAGTAAAATCATTTTGTGAAAGAAAAAAACGTAACAAGGAACCAATAATTCCATTAGAACGTGTGAGACTCCTCGTCGCTACCATGACAGGTTTGTAATATAGGGTTACCAGAACTTTATGCTCTCTATTCCCCATTGCTACCCCGTTGGTATGTCGTGATATTGTATGTGCACATATTTATATTATGAAGTATACATTGTTGAAATTGTTGCATACAACCAGAAACGATACTTTAATGAAATAAATACTATGGTGACTGTATTTGTTAATTGATTTCATTAATTTATACATTTATTATTTATTGCTAATTATTAAAGTTAATTCAATTTTAAAAGAGTTATATATATCACAAAAAAAGATGTCGAAATGTTTAATATACCAGGTATCTAACAGCTATGTTCTATGATATCCTTCAATAATTCTAATTTCGTTAAAAAGACTTTTAACTCACTATTATGTAATAATTTTAAATAATAATTTTGTTTGTTATAGATATATCTGAAAAAACTGTTTCAAAAATTACCAAAGAAGGTGAGGTTGCTACCAGTACAGCAACTAAAATTTCAACTCCAGGAAAGCATTGTCCTAGGGAAAAAAATCATGAATTTTATGTTGTAAAGAAAGAGCTGCCAACTCTTACTAAACTGTTTCATGAAATGAAAAATAAAATCGATAAAAAAATGACACTTCTGACTATAGTGACACTGGAGATAGTGATAGCAGTATTATATTCGGTGTTGGGCATTTACACGAGCATAGTTATTCGAAAAAGTATTATTGTTGTTGCAAATAAACAATTATTACAGTTTAATAACATGAGTTTTATTTGTATAAATATGTTATACACCCCATTTATAATGTTAGTTAATCATTGTTAATAAAAAAAAATATTTATATAAATATATAATCTATTACATAACTACATCAAAATATTAGGTCGGGGAAAAAGTATTTTCGCATTATAGTATGTATGAACTTGTAATAATATCTCTTTGGCTATAGTATTTGTATCTAGCTGGTTGGTATAATTTAAAGTTATTTAAAAAAAAAATTATAAAGAACATAATTCCAAATTCTAATTTTATTAGAGAGAGAAAGATTTTATTACAAGTTCATACATACTGTTATGCGAAATGACTTTCCCCGATTATTAGGTAATATAATCATTATTACCTGGCCACACTCAATTATGCTCTACCAACATAACGGCGAAGGGAACTCTTTAGTGAAACGCACTGTAAAAAAAAATAACTATCACCACAAACTTAACTGTCATAACATCACATTTTGACATTGATGTAATATTTTGTGCGCGAGTTCTATCGTGATCCTATTTGTTATTAATGAAATAAGTGTGGTTATAACTAAAATATCTATAACAATGGCCAACGAGGACAGTAAAGTTGACTTAATAAAGGTTTGGTAATCATGAAATCTTTAACCAATGATTAGGTTAAGAGGATTTCTTAAAAAAATAACTCAATATCATTTCAGAAAAAGAAGAATGCTACATTCGTAGCAAGTACCTTAGACAACACCGCATCGGCTGATAAAATTATAGAATATCTGCAGGCTAATAAAAAGAAGTCCAAGGTTTACACATTGTACAGTCAAACTGTGAGGCAAAGAAGGACTACTGCCGGGAAGTACCTAGTCAGCAAGCACTTCCACTTGGTCGGCCACCCGCTCAACATGTTCAGCGACGATTGGGACGGAGGACTCAATTCTGGATACTTTGAAACATTCCCACACAAGAGCATGCTACCAAAGATAATATCAAAACCTAGCAACATGGATAAGAAAGACCCTGTCACAGAGTATATGAAGGCCAAAGCGAATTGGCAGGACACCATGACTGATTATAAAAGAATTATGAGTAAGTTTTTCATGTATTTGTAGTCATATTGTGTCTAAGTTGTTAGTTTTTAACCACCCATTACTGACAATGGTAAAGATATGCTTACCTTTTTTCAATCATTGTGCAATTTTAATATTTACTCTGTATGATATTGCACAATATATTTGACTGTCTTACATATAAACACTTCATTCTACATATGTGTGCCTATCTAAGAATGTATTACATTCATTTTGTAATTTTTTTCTACATTTTAAATATCCAGGTTTAATGAGTAAGAGGCATAAATATGAATGGATTGATGATGAGGTTCTGCACTGCCCAAAGCAGTTGGTAGAAATAGCGGCACACTATGAACAGAACCCAGACCCATACTTCGAGAGCAGCTACAACTGGTACTATGCCGGCCATGGGAATTTGCTGCAGAAATGCATTGGTGGATTTGATTATTTGGTGCACAGTGAATTCAGTTGTGTGTGTAAGTAAATTAATTTACATTCACCAACTATTATTAGATATAATCAGTTTTACATTTAATATAATTGTGTAATTACTAATGTCTGTCTTAATTTCAGATATATCATACTTCTCAAAGTATAGTTTGGTACTAGAAAACTGTGTGGCTAAGTTTGACTGTGGAGAAAACCAAAACATACTTGAAACAATAGAATCTCAAAACATTCTTGCATTGAGAACTAAACACAAAATATTTGTTCTTAAACTTGTTGAATCTAGCATTGGTATAAAAATAGAGAAAATAAAAGAAATGGAATCAAAAATACCTTTCACTGGTATATCATTTGATGAATATCATAAAAATATTTTGTATGTATCTACGCTAGACTTTAACCTAACTATAGTAAACATAGACAGATTGACTGGAAGGAGTAGACAACTGCGAGGAAGTGTAAAGAGCTTAGTAGATAATTGGAGTAGAGTTATTGGCTCTGAAAGAGGTTACTTTACACATATATCTAAGAATTCCATTACTCTCTATGATAAGAGAATGAACTCGGCTTTCCAAAGATGGCGAAATGTTAGAAACATAACCGACGATGTTGCATGTAACGACATCAGCGCAGCGTGTCATGGCACAGACAAACGCTTGCTGTACTTCGGAACTGACCATCATCTATTCCTCATGGACTTACGGTACAATAAAAAGGAAAGAAACGAATTAAAAGCAGTCCAGAGATGGACACATGGTATGCAATGTTTACCAACCTACATGACAGTTTGTAAATTTGAATATGACAAGGAACTAGTTTGTATGAGCAGTCAGTGGTGTGAGGATATGTGTGTCGTCAGTAACTATGCCGACAGACTGGACCGACATACGGATATCAGAAGTGTTACTATTCCATACCGACCGCCAAGCATATTGCAGACATTACATGAGGCGAAACAGAAAATGCTTTGCTGTGATTTACAAAACCCTATTGACAACCGATTATGCACTTCAATTAGTGGTTTGTCTGTCCTAGAACAAGATGATAAGTATCAAATACTCATGCAGAACTCCTTAGGAGATATTTCTTGCCACACATTGTGTCCGCAGTACATGGCAGACTTCTTTGTAGACACCAGCACAGAACAACTTAATGAGTGGAGTCAGTCCTATAAGAGAGAGCCAAAGGAGTTAGAAGTATCCGCCGTTGTAGATATCAGTAATATTTGGAAACAGTTAAAGAAAATACCAGATGATTATGAATTTGGTACCAACAGGTTTATGAGAAAGGCGAGCGAATTTAATGAACAGGAAATATATGATTCATTTGCTAAGGAAGAACTCGAGACTGGCCTCTTGGATGTATGGACGAAGCAAAACGAGACCACAAAGAATGAGTCAAGCTTCAGCTTGTTCTTCTGTGAGGATGATGATGATGATGAGAAATAAAACAATTACATTAATTATAAACAACTATATTTCCTACCTATATGACTGCGTTTTTACAAACACCCTCGCACACTTCAAATCAACATACAAACATATACACATTAAAATTAATTCATAAACATGGCGCCGCGTAATGTTAAACCTTTGCGTGTCTCAATACAGTACAGATGCAGTAAGTTTAATACTACGCAGGCGTAGAAACTAGTTGGGAACTATCAACCATTCATACTAACAATTTAACATGTGTTTCAATAAGCAGAGTCTACTTACAATGCACATAAATGCAAAGGTGTTAAAGCTTAGCTTTGTAAGAAATAACGTCAGAAGATATCCCATGGAGGTAATTCATTCAGAGTTCGGGCATCCTCGTAACTGGAAAAATAAAGACACAGTTGATATCTCCCAACTACAACAACACATAAGGTAACAACCACTAAGAATACTTGTTTATTCTTTACATAAAAAATCAATCAAGTCTTAGATTTTTTTCTACGATCACGGTATTAATCGTAGGGTTTGAACAGGCGGACATAATAAAAACTGATAATTATTAAAAATATGAATATAAAGAATATAAAGTGTACGGAAGAAATTTTAAATTTGTGCGGTAAAATTCGGCCTGTCAGGCACCAACATTACATCAGTTAATATTGAATGATTAGGACATTATTCTAAGAGACTACGTAAAATAGAGCCTTCAAGACGTAGATAATGTTATAGTCCGTGCGTTATAGCATGGTGCGGGTGACACTTGCCTGTTTGACGTTGACGTCTGTCAGTGCCACATGATTAGTGATGGGCATTAGAAAAATCTTTTTTTATTGTTGTCGATTTTCGTATATTATATAACAATCAGAACCAGGTTTATGATTCTTTTTTACTCTTCTTTTTTATTTTGTTTACTCGTGGCAGACACTACGAGTGCTAGCGCCTTGTATGCGACACATATTTTGTTCTAATTCATTTTTGTTAAATTGTTTTTGGTTTTAGTTTGTTTAGTTTTTTCCATAGCAACTTTATAACCAATCCTACAATGTTGCGTTATTTCATCAATATAATTAAAGATTTTTTTTTAATAAAAATTGAACTACGCACGATATTCGTTTTTTATTCCAAAATAACATCGACAACCTGTCCATCGTAGCAGTAAATCCCATCACTAAATACGTCTATGACGTTACGTTATACGCATAACACTTTACTTTATTTTTCACTTCATTAGATTTTATTTGAAGCCTAGAATATTCTGGTTGGCTTTAATTTAATCTACTACAGTTATAAACGATTTTGCATAATACGAATGTGATACAACTACAATAATAAGTCATAATTTTTACATCGCAGCAACTTTCAAGAGTGACACGAAACGTTAAAGAAACTGTCACCCGCACCATGCTATAACGCACGGACTATAGTGTAAGTAAAAAAGGTCAAGAAAATAATTAACAAATAAATATTTTATTTATAGAATAACAAATAAACTTTGTACAAAATAATCAATCAGGTGATTCTCAAATGGCTCCATTTCACTAATGGATATATTTTTGGTAAGTATTTATTTTTTATTCGCTGGGTGTAGATTGTGTATCTGTGTCGAAAACCGCGGTAACGCCACTAGCGCCGCGAATGAAACGCGAAACAGTTTACACACATTCAAAATTTAGGTCAAAAGAATCAATACTCTCAGTAACATATCCACAGATAAAATAATAGGAGCTATTACTACTAGAAACTAAACATTAACATAGCATTGTAAATCTGATTGATAAAATGAAAATAAAAATATATGAATCTTGTTTTGAAAAACATTTTTTTTTCTTAAGTCCCTTGCGCGACAATTTGAGAAATAGACAATCTGCGAAAGAGACGTTTTGCGAAAGAGACGTTTTGCGAAAGAGACATTCCGCGAAAGAGACGTTTTTCTACCTTGGGACATTTTGAGAAAGAGACGTTTTGCGCATATACCACTCAGGTGTCTTCTGTCGAAAAAGGCAAAAATATAAAACTATAAGTGTATTTGATTAACGTACCGTACTACACCCAGCGAAGATAGAAAATTTACATCAAATTTAAATTAATTAACTATTAAAATGTACGATTTTTTTGAATATTCATGATTTTATGGTAAGTGCTGGTAAATACAAAAGGTTCAAGCGCGCTGGTAGTTACAACTGCCAGCGCGATTTCTAGGACAAACAATAAAACTTCATTTGAAGAAGACGATTCAGATTAAGGACTTGTAATGACTAGATTGAGTAACGAAGAGGTTATCATTTTTTTTCTTTATTATTAGTAGCTAGTAGCTTATTTTTTAACCATGTTGACATCGTGTTGATACTTTCCGTGACCACAAATAATTTCGTTTCAAAATATTCTACTTTGGTTTACCAGTTCATAAGTTTTGCAGAAATGAATTTATTTCCAATATAAATGTAGATGGAAGGGGTATTAAGTGACTTGGAAAAGGCTGATGTCCAACGTCGGACTGCGATAGGCTAAGTAAGCCGAGTTGACAGGTGATTGAAAGGAGGTAACTAACGGTTGATTCTATGTACCGATGGATCTGGCTACTAGCGAAGAATTTTGACATAATTTCTCCATACAAAAATATTATTTTATATGGAGATTATGTCAAAATTCTTCATCATATTATGATACAATTCTATCTCTAGTAGCTGACCCGTCGAAGAATAGAATTTAAAAGCACGCAGAAGGTATGTAGGTGTGTACCTTAGCCGTTAACGCCTGGTGAAGGTCCGCAGCCAGTTCCTGGTGAGCGGCTGGTCGGGTCCTTTGTTCTCGCGCTCCTTCTCCTCCAGCTGTTCCATGAGCTTGCGCTGGTTCTCGCGGAAGGCCGCGATGGGGTCGTCAAACTGGCTGTAGTACGTCAGTACTTCGCGCACGTCGATCACGTCTGACATGGCTATCGCTGCGGAGCAATACATTCAAATATCATGAAGATGATTAGTTGCAACAATGAGAGCTAAGGCCCATAGCACATGGTGTATTTTAAATGCACAGGCGACGCGCGTATTAGGAACGCGCGTCTACGGCGCCGTAGACGCCGATTCTTGCGTTTGCATTGATGATACAAGAGCGCGCATGAAGCGCGTATACGCGCAGTAGAAGCGCGTACAAATGAGCGGGGTAGAGATAGAGGGGGGATGCGCGCTCTTCTTCTTCTAATTTCTTCCATCTTCTATGTATTACCAATTTTTTAAACGTTGTATGATAATGACCACTTAATCTTCTTTCACTCGTAAATGGATCTATCCAAAAGATTCGTTTATTTTTTTCTTTTTAAAAGAAGTACTAAAGCCAGTGTACCCAGTGTTATATCAACGGACGCCATTGTACAACTGGAGAGAGGAGTCTCTGATCAAAACGCAAAGGCTACGAGCGACTACAGCACGTATACACGCAGTAGAAGTGCGTATACGCGCAGTAGAAGCGCGTTTCACGGCCGCATTGTGTGCTTAGGATACAAGGTTGGGTTCAAATCTCGTATGAAGCGCGTATACGCGCGTCATCTGCGCGTCGCCTGTGCGTATAAAATACGCCGTGTGCTATGGGCCTAAAATGTATGTATAAAAGGTTCCAATTGTGTTAGTTCCAGTAATAGAAGCGACTTATTTCGTCCTATTGTAGAACTTAGTCAGATAGCAACTTCTATTTTATGAGGGTGCAACCCTAAAAAGCTTATAGCTTGCACTTTTGCGTAACTGGTTCTACAGTTAAGCGGTATTAAGGTAAGTAAATATTACTCTGTAGCAAGTTGGCGAGGTCTAGGAGCGCTGTGTCGTCGTCCGCGCCCTTCCACTTCTTTAGGATGAGTGAGTTTTGCGGGTGGAACTTAGTAGCTGCCTTGTTCCAGTCGATCACGATAACCTGAAATTAATCATTAACTGAGTAAAATCAATAAAAACAATATTGAGCTAGAATGTAATAAGAAAAAAAGAAAAAAAAAACATTTTCTGAAATTTTAAAAATAATAATAATGTAATTTAAAAATGAAAGGAAGTAAATTTGCTGCATACCTTGGAAAGATCCCGATTAAGACCTTCGAGGTTCTTAACGTGTACACCATCGATGAAATGTGTGGAATCTCTGAAGAGTCTGTATGTGATGAACTTGTTCTCCGGGTCCAGCTTGTCCAGTACCGGCCAGATCATGAACGCGTTCTCGGACGTGAAGATCACCACCTCGTAGTTAGAACTGGCCACTGTCTGCAAGAACTGGTCGACACCTGGACGCTTCTTGAACCTAAGGAAAAATGGAAATTAAAGTACTGCATATTCCATTTTAAATTGCGATGTTAAGGGTAAATTTGCTATGAGAAGTTTCAGATTAAATCTGCAATGCGCTAATATTTATTCACTTTAAGTTGATTCTCTAATATCATTTTTACCTCCATCCGGTCTGGTAGGACCAGTCGGGATGTACCAGGACATCAGTGAACTCGAGCACTAGTGTGTAGGTCGGCTGGTACGGCGGCGGCAGTGGGTCCGGCAGTAGTTTTTCACGAGATGGCTCCTTTATCATCTACAATACAAATACAGAACTTTCGTAAAGTTACGTAAAGGTTAGGACTAACAGACTAAACCCCTAAAGTTTGGATAAATAGTATTTTTTCATTTGATACAAATGTATTGTTGTACACAAACACATATTTATAATATAATTTCCATTAACTTTCAAATAGCAAACAAGCAAGTAGCTTATCTGAGAGTGAATATTAGGAAAGGTTTAGGACAAGCTTTGCAACCTTGTTGCCTCTGTATACAGGGCTTCTTACATTTTAGTGTTCTAACCTTTTCATAAAACGTGAGTTCTTTCCACGTGCGTCGTAAATACTGGAGTACGATGGGCATGTGTGAGAACTCATCCTCGATAAGTTCTCCGTCGTCTCCACGCCGCGGTGCGCCCATCTCAACCACTAAACATCCGCCCATGACTGTGAGGGCGCCACCAAAGACGGCAAAACTGTAAGGCAAAAGAAAAACACAATGTTTCTATAAATCTCAAAGTAAAAACATTATATTTCCTAATTATAACATTTGATAGGCTTGAAAAAGAATACTTAGGTATTATGTTAAGGATTCATTGACAAAAATTGTACCTCTTGGCAACCAGTGAGATCATTTCCTATTTATTATAGGAAATGAGCTACAATATGAAGGATTATACTATGATTATGATGGTTACATTATGTGGATATTTACTAAATGTAGAAATGTGAAATAAAGGGATTGAAGTTGTTACCCGGCAGTGGGACAACACAGAAATGATAAACCAGTACAAAATCAGATCACTAAGCCACTCACCCCATCTTCATCCGTCTCCAACTCTTCTCATTTTCTTCTGACTTCTCTTTATTCTCTTTCTCAAAGGACTCCTGTTCCTTCTTGATAGCTTGAGCATCATCGGCAGTTAAGGGACTCTGAGGGAAAAACCTGCCCAAAATGTCTGGTTTCTCAGCCTTTGCTTCTTTGGCTTTTTCTGGAAATAATATTTGTCTTATAATATATGAGTAATTGTTGCTGAACAAAATAATCTCAAGCTGTATAAAGTTGTATCACAATGGCAAGCTAATCATGTGCACTAAATTATGATTTTTTTTTAAGTATTATTCCAAGCTTTTAATGAATAGTACGTTAATTTTTAATTTAACTTAAAGTGATTTAAATGTCAACAGCTTCACACACACCCATGGTTAGACAAGCAACTAACTATGCTTATAACACATAGATTCTTATTAGTCTTACCATAGAACGATTTTACTAATATCCAACATAAATGCAGCAGAAAAATAAGAGAACACTGTTTAAACTTCCATTTTTATTAAACTAAGAAGAAAATAATATTATAGGTAACTGGTGGTCTATAAGCACCGAAATAGCAGGTATTTATTAATTTATAGGTAGAACCATGAAGGTGCTTTAAATATTACTATCGTGATAGAATACGTTTATTGTTTTTATTTGGATCGATAAAATATAATTTCATAATTTCGTACGTGAAAATTGAATACTAACCTATATTTTCGGTTGCGTAGAATCTGGGCGAGTTCGTTGTGAGTAACCATATTTTCTGCCTAGAAAAATTGTTTGAACGTATATCTGCAATTCTACAACATGCAGTTCTTGTTAGAAAAAGAACTTTTCTTAAAGACATTCTTTCATTTAAAAATCACATTCACAACAAATGAAGAAACGTCATTGAAGATGGATCTGTCCTGTCAGTCAGTCGGTCGTACAAAATATCGTGCTAATTATCAATTAGTGATGTCGCTTTAAAAAAAAACTATTCTCATTTAAAAATGCTGTTCCTATTTTTACTAAAGTATGACACTAAAAACATTATCATTAAATGAAAAAAGAATCACCGTGTGGAACTAAAATTATACTTATACTTTAAAAGTAAAGAATAGTAGTCATATGTAATGCTTGCAAGAATTTTAAGTGGATCTTAGACGCATTTGGCTGTTATTTTTTCTTATTTTCTTGTCGAGGAATCATACACTCTGGTATTTTTATGGATTAAATTCCAGAGACAAAATGGCGGGTAAAAGATTTTCACAAATAATTTTGACATTGTCAAAATAATGGCAGTTCGTCTGGTAAATATTGGCATGAGAAGTTGGAACGGAATTATGAAACTTTATTGAAATAAAACGCGAAGCAATGAAATTAATTAATAAACTGGACGAAAATATAAATATTAGACATTTAATATTGTTAAGTTCACTTAAAATCATACATTTCTGTAATAAATGATGTCATCTCAAAGCAAGCAATCGTCTTTAATGCAGTTTCTTAAGAAAACAAATGGACATTCGAATACAAATAACAATAGGTACGTGTTTTTAAGTTATCCCTGGCTTCTATTTTCATTTACAACCTTCTAATCAATTCAGTAAAATTAAACAAAATCTGAACTCTAAATGTCTTTGTTGAAGTGAGGGTAGTGTAAGTTTAACTTAATCGTTTATAAACATTTTAATATAATATCTATCTTTTTTCTACAAAATATAAACTGTTTAAAAATAGGTATTGTATACTGTACTTGCTAAAAATGGTTAAAACATGCAAATCCATATGCAGTTTTTGCATATCATGCGGTCTATAGTAATCAACTACAATTCTTTTTGCAGTGATAAAAGAAATGAGCTGGCCTCAGAAAAGAGATCAAAGTTTGTATTCAAATCAAAGTCTACAAACTCGGGTAACTGTGAGTATTGATATGGGTATATTATTATGACTAATAATAATTATTTTTGTGCCTTAACTATTTCTTTTTGTATTTTCAGGGACACCACCATTTAAAACGCCTACAAATGGGCAGTCACCAGTTACAACTGCAAGTATTATTTTCTCCTATTGTATAGTAATATTTCGAAATGATTCCCCACACAACTCACATTTATCCATATTATTGAGTTTTATAGAACAAACTGCAGTTATTATATTATTTAATATTATCATTTCAGAGCTTGAATAATTCGAATGGTTTTGAAAACTCGCCTTTGATCCTGCCGACTAGTAAAGTGTTGAAAGATGCGGCGCTCAGTGCTGCGTTACATACCTACAAAACAAACGACAATCAAAGTAATGACATGTTTGATATGGAAGTGGTAAGTCTCCTTCAACATATACATATTATTTTGATGTGAAAGTCAATTGATCGTGGGAGAGGTTTTTGTCCAGCAATACCATTATTAATCCAATACCATTTTTCATTCCCCTAGCCTTACCCCAATTTTTACTTGGGGTCGGCGCAGTACTATGATCACAATAATACATTAGCTTTATAATTATTTTTTCATTCTTGATTCTCAAATGCAACTATGAATAACTGCAGATAACAGCCAAATAGGATCTCAGGAAGTTCTGATAGTCCTTTGTGTGGCAATGTAATCCGTTATTGGAGAAATGACGTCACAAATGAATCATTGTGTTTTTAATTAAGTGTTGAGTATAATTATCAACCATCGGATTTTATTGTTGCAGGATGACGTCCCAGAATCAATTAATAGGAAATGTAAAATAAATACTCCAGTGAAGATGAACGAAAGTATTAGAATAAGTGAATCACCGACTCCACCAAAGAAGAAAGTAGATACACCTGAGAAACACAAGGTTCTTGAGACCCCTAACAAGAGAAGGTCTAGCCAAGATAAGGATAAGGATAAAGATCCCTTAAAGAATTTAAAGCTAGATCAGTCAATGTCAAAGTTATTATCTACTATCTCTAAAAATCCAGCCTTAGCGAAAAATGTGGTAAGTCATTACGGTTTTAATTACTAGCAGTTGCGGCTTTTTTTTCTCGTGTTGTAGAAAACAGTTAATTTAAAATTACCTGGTGTAATGAAAAACCTTATGTGTTTTTTAGATTATGAACTGCGAAACAAATTTACAAGCTATTCGAACTTTTTAATATTATTTGTATAATATCTGACCGATGTTCGGGTATGTCGGCATTTCTTTTTGGAAATATTCTATTATATGGTTCCCACTCTAACCAATTAATTTGATAAAATTCTAGGATATTGTAACAAAAGAAAACAGAGAGCAATGTAAAGAACATTACATAAACTTACTTGAAAGGGTATTTGATGCCTTTGACAGAATTCCAAATTGTATAAGAGACAAATTTCCTGGATATGAAAAACAAACGTATGCGAAAATAAAACAATTAAAATCTAAATTAAAGAAAATTTTCACTGAATCGGAAAGTCACGCCAACACCAAGCCACAAGTGTCACGACTTTCAACCGAAAATCAACCAAGTACTAGTGATATTGTAGTAAATGATAGTGGGGGAAGTCCATCTTTACTCGGACGATATGATGACGACATTGATGACTTTGATCTACAATCCAGCGGCATTATAAATAAAAAGGGTACTGACAATATTTTAAAGATTGAAAAAAATCTGGGTGTTTCAACATCTACACCAGATTTCGTAAATAAAGGTCCAACAAAGACTATATATTCAGAGACACTACCTAAAAAGTCGTTATCGTTCGATGGATGTTCACCACTCAACAAACCTAAAGAATCCCTAACAAACGATCAAAGAGAAAGTATCGATACAAGTTCATCTGAAACTTTAAACAAGAGTAAAGGAAAATTTGTGTTCAAAAGGCCTTCAAGTCTTAGTGTGGAGGAGAATAAATTACCGGCTAGAGATATAGTGTCGTCTACAGCGGAGAGAATACGAAATGCATCGGAAAGGTTGAAGCCGATGGAGACACCGGTACCGATGAAATGTGCGCCCGTAGCTAGTTCATCAGTTGCCTTCCAACCGCCACAGTTCTGTAAAAGCTCCATGTTAAACAGATGCAGCATAGAATCTCCTAAAGAAAGCGAGGATGACAGTGAACTGGTAGACGACTCTCAAGTGCCTATCGACATGGACGACGAAACAGATATACTGCTGACCTACCAAGAGGAAGGAGAAGTCGTAAATATAAGTGACTCAGTTGTTAGCGCGACCAATGCAGACACGACGAACAATACAGACGTTACTCTTGATGATGATGGCTGGCAACAGTACAATCCCGCTGATTTTGAAGATAATATGGACGAAAGTCAGGGAACAAGTAATCAGGAGCCAGAAGTAGTCAATCTAATGGAAGATAGTATGCGCCTAGACAAAATTGCTACGAAATATGAAGGAATGGGAGATTTCCATGCAGGCACTCAGAATGATGGGATCACAGGTATGTCGTAATATCGAATTGTCGAATAATGATCTCTATTTCAGTGCTCTTACGGTTTAATATCAATTAGTACGGTATTGCAGGTGAGTTTGACGGCACGGACTACCCGCACTCGTTGCCGATGATGGAGGTGTTCAGTGAGAAGTTCGGGCTGAAGTCGTTCCGGCCGAACCAGCGCCAGGTCATCAACGCCATGCTGCTGGGACACGACTGCTTCGTGCTCATGCCTACCGGCGGCGGTAAGTAACTCTATTTTTAAAGTCTTGAATAATACAACGAGGTTTGCCTTATACTTGTAAGATATTTGTATGTCGCTACCTTACGTTCGTGACAGAAGCAACAATAATTTTCTTCCAAATTTTGACACGATTGAATTTCATGTTGTCTTTATCTGTTCACTCACATTCTAGTATGCATACCTAGATTTAAGACTTTAAAGATAAGCTGTTAAAGTGGAATGTAAAAAATTCATGATATTTTTTATTGTTTGCAGGTAAATCCCTGTGTTACCAGCTCCCAGCGATTTTGACGCCCGGCGTTACTATAGTCATATCTCCTCTCAAGTCTCTCATATTGGATCAAGTCAATAAACTTCTGTCGCTTGATGTAAGTCTGTATCTTAGTTTTACTAATATTTGTGATAAAGTATCTGACTTAATCTTTTGATTCCTTGATATCCTGTCTGTTAATCAAGCTAATTGGTCAATCATTTGTTAATGACATCATCATCAACATGATCATCAGCCTGCGATAGTCCACTGCTGGATATAGGCCAATCCAAATGCACGCCACTGTGATCTGTTAATTACATAATTAAAAGCAAATTAGGGGTTTTCACTTTAAATGGAGGAGACACGCCGTGTGCGCCATCTATCTTCCACAACGGCAATAGTTTCTATTTAGTGGTATTAGGGCTTTTTTTGCTACTTTTGCAAGCTTTCTCCAACACTGCCAATGTTCCTAAACCTTGTGTAGATCCCAGCTGCCCACCTATCGGGCGACGTGTCTTTAGCCACATGTGACGAGATCTACCACAAGCTGTCGATGCGGGAGCCGCTCATCAAGTTGCTGTACGTGACGCCCGAGAAGATCAGCAGCTCGCAGAAGTTCCAGTCCACGCTCACCGCGCTGTATTCCCGGGGGAAGTTAGCCAGGTAATATAGGACTTATTTATAAATGAGTTTTGTGGAATGAAGGATCAGATATTATGGTCCCATATTATAATTTATGTTGGGGGGCGGGGGGGTAGTAAAATGTTCTGTGGTTTTCACATAAAATAGCTTCTATTTTATAAATGTTGGCAACATCGAGTTAGGCTCTATAGTGAAAAAGTGATAGTATAGCGTTTAGAACGGCGACATCCTAAATAGGCAACTAATGTACCAAAAGAAAGATCTCACGACCAAATTATCGTGTGATAAAATCACGTCGTTAGCACTTACGACCACTAGCTACGACAATACATCAATCAAAGGGTGTTTCTACCTAGGTTCGTGATCGACGAGGCTCACTGCGTATCACAATGGGGCCACGACTTCCGTCCGGACTACAAGCGTCTGAACATCCTACGCGCGCAGTTCCCGGACACGCGCATCGTGGCGCTCACGGCCACGGCCACGCCGCGCGTGCGCATGGACATCCTGCACCAGCTGCAGGTCACCTCCTGCAAGTGGTTCCTCAGCAGCTTCAACCGTCCCAACCTCGCATACAGGATCTTTGAGAAGAAACCCAAGTCGATCAACCAAGAGATTGCCACTATGATTAAGCAGAAGTTTTTCAGGTATTTTAAGATTTAATTCTAAATTCACTATGGCTATAGTTTCGTACTTTTCAATTATTTTCTCTCTTCTTTTATTTTCTATTCTTCCTTTTTGATTAATCTGAAACAAAAGAGACTTTAGACCCCTTTTAGACTCTATCTCATTGTCTTTAAGACAGATAGAAATCGAAGATCTTAGATTTATCTTCCAGTGTCATCGGAATTAACTGAACTCTTTTCTTTATACGGCGGCAACTAGCTACTTAACCTCTTTGAAGTTTTGAGGCAAAATAGTACCTTAGCTCCTATTGTTTTACCATTGACTTCTCGATATAATATTTCACAGACAATCGGGCATAGTGTACTGCCTGTCGCGCAAGGAGTGTGAGAGCGTGTCCGTGGACCTGCGTCGCGCGGGCGTGCAGGCCGCGCCCTACCACGCGGGCCTCAGCGACAAGAAGCGCGAGGAAGTGCAGTCCGCGTGGGTCGCCGATAAGTACCATGTGGTCAGTTATCTTGACAATATACTACAATTTTTTACAGACTTCATTAAAAACACGTTTTACTTTTTTATTTTTTAGTATTTGTTGTTATAGCGGCAACTGAAATACATGTTTTGAAAAAAAATAGGTTTCCAGTTATCACCGTTTATAAGATAAAACCTGGAGGCAGTCGGATAGCGGAGGCTTAGTAATGGGATTCCGTTTTACCCTTTGGGTACGGAACCCTAAAAAAGGAGGAGGTTCTCAATTCGGATTTTTGTATTTTTTCATGTTCGTTCGCGCATAACTTTGTTGCTTGCCAATCAATAAAAATGTTTTTGTTGGAAAAGATATACTTCCCAAATTGACCCATATTAACCAAGTCGGGATCTGATGATGGAATCTTGGCACAGGAAAACGTGTAGCTGTTTTGGTATTTTTTTACATCAAGATTTTTTTTTGCGTTCAATAAGAACCATTCTACCATCAGATCTGATGATGGACTCCAAAAAAATGTTGAAAAGGTTTTGAAGTCGTTACTTGGTTGGTTAGTTTGTAAGGGCTAAATTTCGGAAGCAAAATTTGCGCCACTTATCGACTGCCGTTTGATCTAAAATTTGGTGACAATGCAATAATATAATAATATAAGAAAACTGACATGATGTTGGAGCCGGAAGGTGGCCATAGCATCTCAGAGATAAAACTACGTACCCCTATCGTGTAAAAGCTCGTTGGAATTGTCTTGCCAAGCATTCTTCATTTTCGTTTTAGTGCACTCAAATAAATAAAAGCTTGTTTAAAAATAATTTTAATTTATTGTCGGTCTTGACACGGTGAAATGTATCTGAAAAAGTTTATATATGAGTTTATAGATCATCATTCCCCTGCCCTTCTCCCAATTATTATTTGGGGCCGACACAGCATGATTTCTACAAAAATATGCAAGTTTATAGATATTTTGTAGAAATCCGGGTTTTATCCCTTTCCCCACTAGATCTGCGCGACGATAGCGTTCGGCATGGGCGTGGATAAGGCGGACGTGCGTTTCGTGATCCACCACAGCCTGCCGAAGTCCCTGGAGGGCTACTACCAGGAGGCGGGCCGCGCCGGCCGCGACGGCGAGCCCGCCGACTGCCTGCTCTACTACTCCTACTGTGATGTGGTGCGGTACCGACGGCTGCTGGCCAGTATGTACTTATTTAACAATACAAAATAAAAAAATAAAATTAAAAGGTTTTATTTCGAGTAGGCCTTTTCAAGCACTTTCAAAACGTTGACTCTAATTGCGTCCAAGATGTAAAGATTTATGAAATCGTGAAATTTGCTTTTAAATTAAACTTTTTGTGTTTAGCTTACAATATCAGGAATGTTTCATAATAGCTGTAGGAATTTTGCTTTAGAAACCTACTGCAACTGTTTGGTCGAGTATACATGTTTTTGCTCGTACTGTATTGACTAAGCGTACACTAAAAACTATTCATCCATTAGACTGTTCGACTAAAATAATATTTTTTAATTAAATCCCCTTTCAGTTGGTCAGCTAGAAAATATTCATAGTTAAAGATAAAGTAATTTCAAAGTTCTGAACGCGATGGCTTTTCAAAAGTTGATCTAAAGAGTGACAACACGCAAAAGTCCCGTTCCGTATTCAGGTTAATTTATTTCTATTCATTCGAACTGCAAATAAAAATATTTGTATATGATTTTTCTTATCTCATCCGTTCTAAAACTACTGAGACTTTTTCATTATTAATTGTATATTCGCCAATTAAGCTAACTTTTATGTACACCATGCACAGTGGAACGCAACACAACAGCGGAATCAAGACGTGTACACGAAGAGAACCTGTTACGTATAGTGGAGTTATGCGAGAGCGTCACAGACTGCCGGCGCGCGCACGTGCTGGCCTACCTCGGCGAGAGGTTCAACCGCGACCTCTGCCTCAAGGACCGCAGAACTGCTTGTGATAACTGCCTCAACGCACAGGACCACAAGGTAAGCGAGCGAAAGTTGATTCCTATACAGGGTGATGTGAGAAACGATTGTCGACTTTCGCTCTTTTTGTCGCTATGTGAACAATGTCATTTGAATTCCCACACAGGGTGATGTGAGAATCGATTATCGACTTTCGCTCTGTGTGTCGAACATGATCAATTGTTCTGTATCTGGTTGTAATTTGTCTATTGATTGTCATTGGATACTGTTTAGGAATCTACTATCGCTCTATGGGTCGCTATGTAAACAATATCATTTGTTCTGTATCTAAGTGTAATTTATGTATAATGTGTTTTGTTTGTATGTTTATTAGTTGTGTAATAACAAGATTGCTTAGTTTGATACTAGATGGCGTTGTGCGAAAGTTGTAAAAAAAGTGTCTTGAAATGTACGATAAATTTAAATCTCACGCGACTTCTCATTGTATGGTCATAAATGATTTTGCTGTATATGTGCGAGTGCTAGCAATGTAGGCAGGAAAATACGGATATTTTGAAATGATAAAATTACGATTGTAACTTAAATGTAAACAAGATTATAATAATGTAATGTATATAATAATGTATATGCAACTACATTTAAATTATTTCATAAAAGTATTTGAGATGCCGCTATCACGTTTCTGCAACTACCCTCAATTTAAACAGAAACATATAGCCCATATAATTTCAGCTGGTTGACGTGACGGAAGAATGCAAGCTAGTAGTTCGTTGCGTACGAGAGAAGAACAACGAGCGCTGTTCGTACACACTCACACATATGGCGGACGCACTGCGCGGGTCCATGCAGCAGCGACTGCAGGGCCTGCAGAATGATCCCATACATGGACGGTAAGGGCTTATGGAACTGGCGAAAATGTAGCTTGAATACTACATAAAACAAACCTACGACTTTTAAACTGTCATTACTTTCGTTTCTACCATAAATGTTCAACAACCGCTAGAATACTGCTTTTAACAGATGTATATTTATTTATTTATTTGGATCCCCAACAAAAGATATACACTTGACTTGACACATGTTTAAAATATTTCTGGTGTTAAAGTTCTCCTTGAACCCAAATACATACTGGCTTGCATTTTATTGTGTTAAATGTCTTAAAAGGCATCATAAACTGCTATTCTGATGTTGTACTATATACCCTTGTACATCTTGTTTGTCATGTTGTGTGTTCTTCACCTGTTTTTGCGTGTACATAAATTATGAAACAAATCACTACTCATTGTATTGTAGTTGCAAGTCGTGGCACCGCGGCGACCCGATGCGGCTGCTGCGGCAGCTGGTGGTGCGCGGGCTGCTGGCCGAGAGACTCGTCGTCAACAACGACATCGCCAGCGCATACGTCATGCTCGGACCTAATGTCGACAAGTATGAAAGATGATACTCATCTATTTTGTTGTTATTGTAAAACTGATATAGGATTTTTGTTTGCTAGATAAAGTGTATTGACGTGTGTAAATGACAAAATACTTATCACCTTTAAAAAAAATACGCTTATAATTTTTAATGCACAGTTAAAATGAATTGGTGTAAAGTGGTTCAAGATGTAGTCTGGAGTCAACCGGGAAAGACCTTTGTCTAAAAGAGAAGCACCAAATATTGAAAATCTTTTACACTAGATTTAATAAAAAACGATACTTTATTTTACGGGTGGACTATGACTCCACCCGTGACCATGGTCAGTGCAACTCGACCGAAACGTCGGGAAAAAAATTAACATCAAATTATATCGCGAATAAAACCCGTTTGGCGTCTAAAATATGTGTATAATTCACGAAAGCTTAAAAACAATGATACTTTATCCTTTCAATATTGTGTATAACATATAACTCGTCTATACCAGGTTAATGCGCGGCGGGTTGCGCATAGTATTCCCGATGAAGGTGGAGCACAAGCAGCGGCTGACGGCCCCGGCCGCGGCCAGCGACACGCCCGACACTCCCATCGCCGCGCTACTCAAGCGGCTCGAGGAACGATGCTATGCTGACCTGGTGGAAGCTTGCCGGTATGGACCTTGGAATATGGAATATTGCCTTTTTTACTGGTTTAGTTTAGTAAACAATGTATTTAAGGTATTTAATTTGATAAGGATTAATGCGGTATTGGTTTAAATCGCTTCGAAACTTAGCCATTATTTGTCGTAAAAAAGTAAATGATCCATAAGAGATAGACATATTCCATCGCGGACTTTTCTGTAGACCTGTGCAATGTGTACAAATTATTAGTACATTATTTTGATAAATCTCTTAGGGTTTAGCCAGTGTTTGCAATGTAAGCGCGAAAAAATGTGTTTATTTACGACTTTGCATTAGAAATCTTGAAATTATCAAGGGTTCTCTAATTTTTGAAGCATGTTATTATACATATAAACCTTTCTCTTGAATCACTCTATACATTAAAAAAAACCGCATCCAAATCCGTTATTTAGTTTTAAAGATCTAAGCAAACATACATACAGACAGACGCGAGAAGCGACTTTACTTTATACTATGTAATGATGAGGTCGTCGGAGTCGATTGTCGTACATCTATCTTCTGTCAAAAATCAAGTTTTAGCAAATGATTTATCAACTCCATATCTTAAAGCATATCTATTGTGTGTTTAGTGAGATGGCGTCTGCCCGCGGGGCCACACTGGCCGCCGTCCTACCTCAAGCCGCACTAAAGGGCATGGCCGCGCGGCTGCCGGAGAGCGAGGCGGACATGCTGGCGCTGCCCTACGTCACGCGCGCCAACTACCACAAGTACGGCGCGCAGCTGCTCTACATCACCACCGCCTATGCTATCGAGAAGATGGGTGCGTTAATACTACTTTAAAGTTATTATTATAACTCCATTCGTGCTTATGTTATTTAGTAATCTATATAAAATTGCTTGGCTAAAGGATTCTTCATTCGATAGTCTCTATAACTCTTGGGACTTCTACTTGTGCCCCGTATAACAAAAAAAATTGTGACACTATATTTTAGATGACTAATAGGTCTTATTCGCGATTTAATTCAATATTTCTTTTCTCCCGACGTTTCAGTCGAGTTATATCGCGAATAAAACCCAATTGTCGTCCTAAATATATTGTCACACCAGTTTCGTCGCGATTGTTGTCAACTTTCACTTATCACTTCAACCATTTTAATACCCACACTCACGTCATTCTTTTATTATATTCAATATAATTTCTCTGCCCATTGTTTTAAGTATTATCTTTGTGGCAGGCCTACTCATGCAGTACCAGGATGAGCTAGAAGCGTCCCCGGCGCCGGCCGCAGAGCCCCACAACTCAGACTCTGAGACGGACTGGGCGCGGCTCGCGCAGGACGCTAGCACTAGCGGGGGGACTGCCACACGACGCAGGGGGGGCGTGCGGCGCGGGGGGGTCAGGAAGAAGTAAGGACGTTACACTCTCGTTCAAACTCTATTGGATTATCGGCTAAGAAGCCTGTAAAAATGTTGAGATCTTTTATGTATTGATTGAGGTCGGCATTTTGTAAATTAGATTGTGGTAACCAATTTCTGTTGCTGAGAATACAAATCAATTTTTCTTTGTGATAGTTACAATATTCGAATATTGTTTGTGTCAGGTATAAACGTAAGGGAACGTCATCGGCTAAGAAGAAGGCAGCTCGCGGCGCGTACGCTGCGCGCGGTCGGGGCAACGGTCAGTACAAATATATTATTCTTTATTCAACTTTCTTGGTCATATATGTATTTGTTTGTGTGTGTTGAATGATTAACATGAATCATATCAAAGTTACGAGTTATTACGTTTTCAATAATCTTCCACCATTTTGATTCTAAGTCTGTACTTATTTTAAACGACAAACGGGTCCACCCGTGACCACGGTATGTGCAACTCGACCGAAACGGCGAGAGAAAAGAAATATCGAATTATATCGCGAATAAGACCCGTCGTGTGTGTATAAGTCGCGAAAGTTTAAAAACATTAAGTCTATACTCTTTGCAATCTCTGTCTATTTTATCTGGTACAAGAATATAACTTTACTTTTTGTACAGTGAGCACAGGGTCTCGGGGCGCGAGCTCATCCCGGGGTCGGGGTTCGTTCCCGGGCGCGGGCTCTGCGCTGGGCAGCATGCCGGTCCCTCGCAGCGCGACCACACTCAACACTCGCCCCGGGGTCTTCAAACCCGGGAAACTCAACCTCCTGTAACCTTCAACACATCTACTGCACTTAATAATGACTTAACTGCACTGAAAGACTGCTATTTATGACTAATATTAGCGATCTGTTAGATAGTTCTTTCTATGAGATAGGATTTGATAAATGGTCTGCAAACCCCGGAAACTCAACCTCCTGTAACCTTCGCAACACATCTACTGCAGTTAATAATGACTGTTACTTAGCTGCACAAAAAGACTTCTATTTACGAGTAATATTAGTGACCTGTTAGATAGCTCTTTCTACGAGATAGGATTTGAGAAATGGTCTTCAAACCAGGGAAACTGAACCTCTTGTAAACTTCAACACATCTACTGAACTTAATGACTGTTACTTAGCTGCACAGAAAGACTTATATTTACGAGTAATATTAGTGACCTGTTAGATAGCTCTTTTTACGAGATAGGATTTGAGAAATGGTCTTCAAACCCCGGAAACTTAACCTCTTGTAAACTTCAACACATCTACTACACTTAATAATGACTTACTTAGCTACACTGAAAGACTGCTATTTACGAGTAATATTAGTGGTCTATTAGATAGCTCTTTCTACGAGATAGGATTTGATAAAATTGTACCTACGTCCTTTATAGAGATAAACTTTTTGTAGTAAAATAATCTGTTATAAGATCTAATGCCAAGAAATGTGATTGGTTGATTGACTGACGCATCAGTGTCGCGTCGACCCCGGCCTAAGTGTAGGCGGTAAGTTTTCAATATAAAATAAATACTCAATTTCAATGTTGTGGTAGTTCAAAGATTTCAAATATACAATTCAATTTTATGTGTCTGTTTCATCAATTACAATTAAATACAGTTATTAAATGAATTAATTTATTGATTGTCCGTTATTGTAAATAAATGTTCCATTGTTTTTATTTCTAGTTTTACATTAATTCCTTTAACTTTAAGAACACTTTTTTATGTCAAAACATTAAGTTTGATCGTACAGGAACTGCTTGACTTTATTGGTATAATACATAAGCAGCTTTTCCGCTGATGGCGCTAAAATGTGGTGCTCAATATCAGAAAGTTTTTGAAATGGGTCACAAAAGACACAGTGCTGCCATCTATTATTCACAAACGTTTACTAAAATACTTTAAAATAAAACAACTGCACAGTTTTATATGTGTATAATGATCTTCATAGCGTCGCCGGACTTGGCAAGCTCCAGCGCCTCCTTGGTCTTTTGTAGCGAGTAGTGGTGTGTGATAAACTTCTTGAGCGGGATGGCGCCACTGGACACCGCTGCTATCGCTCCTGGATATCTGTAGGGCAATAAGATGAAAAATATAAGAGTACAGGGCACAGGCAAGTGGAGACCCGCAGAAACGAGACTGAAGAGTGCACGTGTAAGAAAACGACACAATTTTCGAAAATCGTCTAGACAGGCCTGTATGGCTCAGAGGTAGGCAGTTGCTTACAGTTGAGTTGTTTGATGAGAGTTGACGAAAACCACAGACTTCACAATAATTTAGTTTATTCGTAAGTTACACGTAAAATATGTTGTATGCTAATCCGCGGTTATAGCGCTTCGGTAGCAATTGGTCAACTTAGTACTAATATAAAAATAAAATTAATAGCGGAAAGTAGGTGGCGGCATAAGCTAATAAAATGCCTTTATTAGCTTACACCGCGACCTACTTTCCGCTATTAATATTTAACCGTACATAGCCTCTTAATAAATTTCATAAAATTGACACAGACCATTTGGGCACTGAGTCAGCATTCAATACTTACGTGTTCGCAATCCTGTAAGAGCCGCGTATGTCGACCTCTCGCAGCAGCGCCTGTGTCAGCGGCACCTCCACTTTGATCGCTCCTATACCCACCACTAGCACCACGCCTCCTGTCTTCGTCACCTAATTAATACGAGATTTTTTTTAATCTTAAAGAAGTAGATTAACATCATCATTCCTCTGCCCTTATCCCAATTATTATTTGAGGTCGACGCAGCATGTCTTCTCCTTCCACACGATTTTATCTGACGTCATCTCGCAAGTCACACTCTTTGCGGCCACATCATCTTTCACACAATCCATGGCTGACCAATCCATGACTTTACATGGACTTTACTGGATAACTTTCACTTTGGTTTTCTGTGATCTCCTATCATTTTGGTATACATAATATTTCCTGTAACAGTTGAAGACAGCTTCGTAGTTACCCCACATTGCTTTGCTCTCCACGTTCATCTACTACTTTTTAATAGTAGGTACCCGCCTATAAATCTTCAAAATAATACTATTCATTGTTGAATAGAGTAAATAGAAAAACACACTATTTAAAGACTAAAGTACCGTCATAGCAATCCTTTGCGCGGACGCGTACCCGCAAGCATCGATGGTGACGTCAGGCGCCTTGCCTAGCTGTGCCACGATTCTGTCCACTACCTCCTGGTCGGTCGAGTCCCGTTTTATCAGTACCGTACAGTCCGCCCCCAGCTCCCGCGCTGTGTCTAGTCTTGACTGCACCACGTCTGCAAATACGGATATAGTGATAGCATCAGAAAAAGTCGGGTGCTAAAAAACAAAATGTTATCGATAAAGTAGTGAAGGCAAAGTGAGACGGACGTCGAGAGCTATGAACGTCAAATTTGCCTCGAATCTCAAGAACTACAAAAGTCAAGTACTACGGCCGTCAAGAGAGCTAATGTCGAGTGCAGCGAATGTCAAGACCCATATCTCAACGAGCACTTTCTGTGCTTCGAATATGACATAATACATTTCAGCTCTCGCATTCGGCTTTTGACATAATTTTATTATCTTATCTCGCTATGAGGACACAACCAGTTTTAAAAAGTATAATCAATAATACGGATTTGACAAATTACCAGTTATGAGTATCTTGCTGGCCCCCATAGCCCGTGCGGTCATGGCGCACAGGATGCCGATGGGCCCGGCGCCCAGGATGGCCACAGTCTGTCCGAGGCAGATGCCGGCGCGGTTGCACGCGTGCATGGCGATCGCTAGCGGCTGCACGGCTGCGCCTTCGTCCATGCTCATGTCGTCTGGCATCCTAATAATGTAATAAGGATTTTTTGAGCATTAGGATTTAAAATCTTGTATCGTGGGGGTTTTAAAAAACATTCAAATCACGTACACACGCTCATAGACCAAGCATTAATTGTGACTCAAAAAAAAAAACTGTCTAATGCGAGTTTCGAGGCTATCCTAATTTGCGAGGTGACATATACTACAAAACCACATGGGTAGACAGAGTAGAAGATAAGAAGAATTACTTCAGTGTAGCCTTTGTTAGAACTTACTTGTGGCAGAAGTCAGCAACGTGTTTGTAGTAGCGACAGAGATTGCCGGGCGCTGTCATTGTGGAGCAGTAGTGCGGCTTGACGCACAGGTTGTACCGCCCCAGCTTGCAGTACTCGCACGCGCGGCACGGCTGTGTCGGCTCGATGGAGACGCGGTCACCCACCGCCAGCGATTTCACTGCCTTGCCAATCTGGTAATTAAAATCAATATTGCTAAATATCATTTTTAGACAATTATGTACTTACTAGCTGTTGCCCGCGACTTCGCCCGCGCGATTGTTGGTTATAGCCGTAAAAACATTACCCACTTCTGACTCATTACCCAATTCTTCTATATCGAACGCAATTATTATAACTTTCCAACAACATTCCCAATAACATTCGTTATATTTTAGTCAAAATATACAAAAACTTAACAAATTATAAACCTTTCTCGAGAACCACATTGGTGAAAACAGCATGGAAATTGATGCGGGGTACCAGAGAGAATGGCAGACACGGCGGAGGACTTTGTTTTATAATATGTAAACTTCTGCGGTCTGTGTAAGTAAACTTTCAATCAACAGCGCATTTTGGAGATAAAGTGACGGTTTGTAGACTGTGTTGTTTTACCACAGAAAGATTCCAGTAGTTAGGTTTGTGTAATGTACGTACCTTCACAATAACGCCAGCACCCTCGTGCCCTAGCACTATGGGGTCTTTGACCATTTCATGACCGCACACGCCGGTGGTGTACAGTTTAACATCGGACCCGCAGATGCCGATGCTATGCATCTCAATCAGCACATCTGTAATTAACGTTAGGTATTAATTAACTGACACGATTAATTAAATATGTGGGTGAACTTAGCTAATCAATGTCAAGCAGATCAAAAAAAAAGAGAGTTCTATTCGCATGCAGCTGAGTTCTATAGTTCCTGATAGTTTTTAGAAATAGTTCTGCTGTTTTTGCCCCAAAAATTTAAATTAATGAAATGCTCTGCTAACTTCCCGTAGCAGATCAATTTGCAGCAGATCCAAAAAAAAAGTGTGTTGTAACACGACAACTACGCGACACGTGAACGCACCGCGCAGCGAGCCCCACTCAAGCGCATGACTGCACCGCCCGCGCGCACCGCCGCCTCCCCGCGACCAGCTATATAAGGCCCTGCGCGCGCTCAGTTCGCCAGTTCGGCTTGCACGGACCGCTTCCTTCGGAACGATCTCGGGCAGTTGAGCGCACCCCGGCTAGCACGGTCGGCATCCGCGTCGGATCCGAATACGAGCGGTCATTTAGTGTTTTAGTGTTGGAGACTTTTAGTGTTTAGACAGACTATTGTTTTTACCTGTAGTGTACATAAAAACTATTTGCGCTGTATATGTATTGACTGGAAGGAATAAACTTGTATTTGTTTACATCTGGTTTTACGAGTGGTTGTTTTAATTACCAAGAACCCCGTTATAAGTGGCGCACAACGTGGAGCCTAAAGAAGAAAAATACTTAAGGCCACGGCCCACTCGTAAACCAGATCGGTACGAATTACCAAGTGTTCCTGGAAAAATGGCTGTCAACATGTCAGACAGCCAATTTAAGGAATTGATACTGGCAATTACCAACGGCACGCGCGAACGGAGCAGCTTTGCTCAATGCCCAGCCAGATTTGGAGGCATAAAGGCGGAAGTAGAAGTCTTCCTAGCAGCGGTGACTGTTTTCAAGCAAGTAGAAGATATCTCGGACACCGACGCGCTTGAGGGTCTGCCATTGGTGCTAACAGGCGATGCTGCAATCTGGTGGCAAGGCGTTAAAGGCGACGTGAAGACCTGGGATAGCTTCAAGGAACGCTTGCGCCACACTTTTTCGCCAAAGAAACCTGACTATGTTCTATACCAGGAAATAGTATGTAGTAAACAAGATGATCAGACCCCCACAGAAATTTTTATTGCAAAGAAGCGGGCGCTGCTTTCGGAGATGTCGGAAAAGCATACCGAGGCGCAAGAGATCAGCCTAATATTCGGACAAATAAGATTCGCGGTAAGGGAAAAAATCAGTCGAGACTCCGTGAAGACGTTTGACGAATTACTAAAAAAGGCAAGAGACATAGAAAGCACACTCACGGAAAAAAATAGTCTGAAGAAAGAAAACCCAATAAAAACAGAAACAATACAAAATAAAAACACAAAAAAAGTAAATAAAATACGCTGCGGTTACTGTCGACTTTTTGGTCACACGGCCGAAATCTGCCGAAAGAAGGCCAGGGAGGACACCGCACAACATGTTTCTGTAAAAACAGAAACGGATTCAAGTGTGCAACTTGACGACAAGCCGAAGCTTGTTTGCTATGGATGTGGAGAACCAGGGGTAATTCGTAGCCGTTGCCCTAAGTGCAAGAACAAGCAGTCCGTCACAACGGTTGATTTTTGCTTTTGTGCAGCAAACATGACTGCTGACGTTCGTCCACGCCCCACAGTGCCTGTCAGTATAGGAGGTTTGAATGGCATAGCATACCTGGACACATGCGCCAAGTCGAGTATCGCCTCCTACCAATTGTACAGGCAACTCGAAAAGAAAGGCGTACACTTTGAGAAGGAGCTTATGTACATAACGCTTGCTGATGGTGTGCCTAAGAAGCAAAACGTCTTCACTTTAAAGACGGCTGTCACACTCTACGGTCGAGTGATACCTACATCGTTTGTGGTGTTTCCAGATGCCAGAACAAATAGGACGCTGCTTGGAGTAGGGTTTATCGAAGATGCTATGTTGGCCCTGAACCTACCCCAGCGCACTTGTAGCTTTGTCGACGAACCACATAAGGAATACGACCTGAACCCGGAAACCATCGATGAATCAATGGACATAGCTGGTGTTCTGTCCAGCGTGTGCTTACCGGATATGGAATCCCCATTAATGAGCACACCCAGTTGTCTGGAGTCGCCTGTTAACATGGAGGGAGTTGACCTGAGGCAGGAACAGGGACTACCTCCTCAAATAATGACGCCTCCTCATTCTCCGCACAGGAGTAACGTGATGGTTCCTGGCGCCACGGAACAAGCCCTGGAACGGCCTTATGGTCCTCTTATACCCATCACGTTCGCAACTCCACCAAAGAGACCTCGAACAATCTCATTCGATGGACACTCGCCGGTTATCGATGCCCTATACGCCGATGCACGTAGGAGTATAGATAGTGCCAACGTCGAATTGTCACCGGGCTCTGCAAGTTTATTCCCGGGAACTGAGATCTCCTCCGTAGATATAGGCGCTCAAGAGTACCTGCTGACTGAAGAGGAGAACAACCGTCTGAAGCGTTTCCTCGAAGCAAACGATGCTGTCTTCGTCTCCAACGGTAAGCCAACTACAGAATCTGAACATATTATTGACACGGGTTCTCATAAGCCCATATCTACCCCTCCATACAGACTATCACCAGTTAAGATGCAAACTCTTAAGGTAGAAATAGAGAAGATGCGTGAGCAAGGAATTATAGTGGCATGCTCCTCACCTTGGTCAGCACCAGTCGTACTTGTACCAAAGAAAGACGGCAGCACACGAGTATGTGTCGATTATCGTCAACTAAATGCTATCACCACGGCAGATAAGTATCCCCTGCCACGCATCGACGATCTTCTGCATAGTGCTAAATCTACTCGTTTTATGAGCACTATAGACCTCCGCGCAGGGTACTGGCAAATTAAAGTCAGGGAAGAAGATCAAGCAAAGACAGCCTTCATTACTCCTTTTGGAATGTTTAAGTTTCTGAGAATGCCATTTGGTTTGCGAAACGCACCGGCCACTTTCCAACGTCTCATGGATAGGTTTAGGATATCCCTTAGCCATATTAATCTATTAGTGTACCTTGACGACCTAATAATTATGTCGTCAAGTCTTGATGAACACTTTTGCAACCTGCAAGATGTTTTTGACCGCCTAAAGGAATTCAATCTCACAGCAAACAAGGATAAATGCGTGTTCTTCTGTTCAAAGGTCAAATATTTGGGACATTATATAACCCCCGACGGACTCCAAGTTGATCCGACTAAAGTTGCTTCCATAGTAAATATGGCCGTGCCTGGAAACATAAAACATCTGACGACATTCCTGCAGATGTGTTCGTGGTATAGGCGATTTATTCCTAATTTCGCTAAGATAACCGAACCTCTTTCCCGTTTGATGAAGAAGAACGCTGTCTGGACCTGGAAAGATGAGCAGGAAGGAGCGTTCGAAGAGCTCAAGAAACTCTTAATTACAGCTCCGGTATTGGTTCAAGCAGATCATACCAAACCTTTTACGATTAAATCTGATGCAAGCAACTATGCTATCGGTGCTGTTCTGGTGCAGGGGGAGGGGGAAAATGAACATCCCGTAGAGTATGCTAGCCGCCTCCTGACTCCAGCCGAAAGAAACTATTCTACAACAGAGCGAGAAGCATTGGCAGTGGTCTGGGCCGTGAACAAATTTCGTGGTTTCATTGAAGGTACTGATGCCACAATATTAACCGACCACCAAGCCTTGAAGTGGCTAATGTCGTTGAAATCCCCGACAGGCCGGTTAGCACGATGGGCTCTGCAACTGCAACCATATAACTTGACGATTAAATACATCAAAGGGAGAACCAATGTTGTCGCTGATACCTTATCACGTCCGAATTGTGACCCTGCAATTAAACAAGACTGTGGGGTTTGCAGCATAGTTATTGATATGCCAAGAAAGAATACAAAAGAAATAAGGGAAGAACAACTTAAAGATAAGGACTTAGAGAAAATAATACATGATTTAGAAGGAACGCAAAACGAAAACGGAAAATATTGGAGTATAAAAGGATACATTATGAATCAAGGAGTGCTATACAGATACAAAACAGACAATGATACTGAAAATGCCCAACTGGTTGTTCCCCGGGAGCAGCAAGCAAAGGTTATCGCGGTGTATCATGACGAAGCCTCCGCTGGTCATTATGGGGGAGAAAAGACTATTGAACGAATTGCCAAACGATACTACTGGAAGGGAATGAGAACCCAAATAGAAAATTATATTCGGAATTGTATTCAATGTCAACGGTACAAGCCTAGCAACCTTAAACCAGCGGGACTGCTCCAAACTACGGCACTTAACCAGAGATTCGAAGTCGTTTCCTTCGATTTATTTGGGCCTTTGCCAAAAACGGCTAGAGAAGAGACATGGATCTTCATTGTAGAAGACATGGCTACTAGATGGGTTGAATTATTTGCATTGAAGCAAGCAACCGCCGAGGAATGTGCCAGAATACTTTTGGATGAGATTATTTTACGATATGGTACACCAAGACGGTTCATTAGTGATAACGGGTCTCAATTCGTTAGTAGTGTGATGCAGCAGCTGACTTACTGTTTGAATATTGATCACGGGTTTACTCCTGTTTATCACCCCGAGACCAACCCTGTCGAGAGACGCAACAGGGATCTGAAGACACAGTTGGCAATACTGGTAGGAGACCAACATACTAAGTGGTCAGAACATTTGCCAAGCATACGCTTTGCGATGAATACGGCTGTTTGCTCGTCTACTGGGTACACGCCAGCCTATTTAACCTTCGGTCGAGAGCTTCGCACTGTCGACGACACCAATCATGATCTGCGACAGATAATACAGAATGAAAACTTCATTCCTGAGATCACCCCGAAGTTACTGTTGATGGCGGCGACATTAAAGAAAGCCCATGAAATTCAAGAGATGAAGGAAGAAAAACGCAAAGAATACGCTGATAAAAAGCGTTTACCATGTCCTAATTATCAACCAGGCGACCAAGTTATGGTTGACGTTCACGTATTAAGCAAATCAACACAAGGTTTCAGTGCTAAACTGGCACCTCGACGAGATGGCCCATACATTATCAAAAGTATTCATGGACCATCTTCTTTTCAGATTGCTGATCCTGCCACACCAAACAAGACTGCAGGGCTATATCACGCCTCAGCCCTGCGTCCATATCGAGGGGAGCCAGCAACTGACCTGCCCGAACCGGTCTTGCCCCTGCGACGGCGAGGCCGCCCACGGAAGAAACAACCAGCACCGCGGACGGACCTGGCACCCACGGCCAAGACCCGTCCTCGCGGGCGACCTCCAAAGAGACTGCAGCCTGCCTAAGACCTGTCTTCCTCACCGGGACGTCTTCGGAGACAGAGGGGGAGACTGTAACACGACAACTACGCGACACGTGAACGCACCGCGCAGCGAGCCCCACTCAAGCGCATGACTGCACCGCCCGCGCGCACCGCCGCCTCCCCGCGACCAGCTATATAAGGCCCTGCGCGCGCTCAGTTCGCCAGTTCGGCTTGCACGGACCGCTTCCTTCGGAACGATCTCGGGCAGTTGAGCGCACCCCGGCTAGCACGGTCGGCATCCGCGTCGGATCCGAATACGAGCGGTCATTTAGTGTTTTAGTGTTGGAGACTTTTAGTGTTTAGACAGACTATTGTTTTTACCTGTAGTGTACATAAAAACTATTTGCGCTGTATATGTATTGACTGGAAGGAATAAACTTGTATTTGTTTACATCTGGTTTTACGAGTGGTTGTTTTAATTACCAAGAACCCCGTTATAGTGTTCCTTTTGCATGCAGGTAAGTTCTATAGTTCCTGATAGTTTTCAAAAATAGTTCTGACGGTTTTGCCCCAAAAAATGACAATAAAAAAAATGGTCTGCTAACTTCCCGTAGCAGATCGAAAACTCGAAAATATCATTTTCATTGCCTTATAATATTTCCCACTGCCTAGAACTCTTTTGTTTTAGACAGAACTATAGCAGAACTGCAATTCACAATTCGATTCGAGTCCAGAACTCACGTCCCAGTGCCAGCAGAGCATGTAAGAATGTTTAAAAACTCAAAAAATATCATTTTTATCACTTGTAAAACTGCTCAAAGGCTAGAACTCTTTGGTTTTAGACAGAACTACAGCAGAACTGCAATGCACAATTCGATTCGAGTCCAGAACTCACGTCCCAGTGCCAGCAGAGCATGTAAGAATGTTTCAAAACTCAAAAAATATCATTTTTATCACTTGTAAAATTGCTCACAGGCTAGAACTCTTTTGCGATCCGCCCACATCTGCAACAGTGGGCGGAGAGGCGGTACAGAAAACTGACGTACCGCCTCACGCAGGTGTTGACCGGACACGGGGCCTTCGGGCAATACTTGTGCCGGGTGGCCCGCAGAGAGGCCACCACAGCGTGTCACCAGTGCTGTGATGATGACGACACCGCAATGCACACGCTGGCCCTGTGTCCGGCCTTCGATGGGCCTCGCGCCGTCCTTGTGTCTGCGCTGGGCGGAGTAGACGTCTCCGCGCTGCCGGCTGTTGTCGCAGCCGCGCTCAGCAGCCGCGCAGCGTGGGACGCACTGGCCTCCTTCTGCGAGACCGTTATGTCGTAGAAGGAGGCCGCAGAGTGCGTCCGGAAAAACGATCCGGACGCGCCCAGAATACGCCGACGTCGGGTGGCACCGACGTCATGAGCGCGCCCTCCTGCCCTAACCAGGGTCCGGGCGGTGGCACGGGGGTGTCACCGTCTGTAGTAGAGGACCCACTACGGGGGGCCACATTCGGTGCTATGGGTGTGGTTCCAGTATCAGGCGAGGAGGCCGACACCCTTTACACGTCGGCCTCCAACATATTTTCCGAAAGAGCAACCCGTGGCCGAAAAACGAGGGTAGCGGAAGCCCGCGGTCGGTGCATGAAGCAATGCTATGCGCTGCTATGCACCGACACCTAAACGCGGATGACGTAGCACAGCGATTCAGGTTTAGTCAGTAAGAGTCTGACACTACCCGCGGCTCCCCCCGGGGTCGCGGGTGTCCATGAGGATTCCGCCGCTTTACCAAAACAAAAAAAAAAAAAAACAAAAAAGGTTAGATAAGGTTAGGTTTTGAGTTAGGTTAGGTTAGGTTTGGTTTTTAGTTAGGTTAGGTTTTGAGTTAGGTTAGGTTAGGCTTGGTTTTTAGTTAGGTTAGGTTAGGTTTGGTTTTTAGTTAGGTTAGGTAAGGTTTGGTTTTTAGTTAGGTTAGGTTAGGTTTGGTTTTTAGTTAGGTTAGGTTAGGTTTGGTTTTTAGTTAGGTTAGGTTAGGTTTGGTTTTTAGTTTGGTTAGGTTAGGTTTGGTTTTTAGTTAGGTTAGGTTAGGTTTGGTTTTTAGTTAGGTTAGGTTAGGTTTGGTTTTTAGTTAGGTTAGGTTAGGTTTGGTTTTGAGTTAGGTTAGGTTTGGAGTTAGGTTAGGTTAGGTTTGGTTTTTAGTTAGGTTAGGTTAAGTTTGGTTTTGAGTTAGGTTAGGTTAGGTTTGGTTTTTAGTTAGGTTAGGTTAGGTTTGGTTTTTAGTTAGGTTAGGTTAGGTTTGGTTTTTAGTTAGGTTAGGTTAGGTTTGGTTTTTAGTTAGGTTAGGATAGGTTTCGTTTTTAGTTAGGTTAGGTTAGGTTTGGTTTATAGTTAGGTTAGTTTAGGTTAGGTTTGGTTTTGAGTTAGGTTAGGTTAGGTTTGGTTTTTAGTTAGGTTAGGTTGGGTTTGGTTTTGAGTTAGGTTAGGTTAGGTTTGGTTTTGAGTTAGGTTAGGTTTGGAGTTAGGTTAGGTTAGGTTTGGTTTTTAGTTAGGTTAGGTTAAGTTTGGTTTTGAGTTAGGTTAGGTTAGGTTTGGTTTTTAGTTAGGTTAGGTTAGGTTTGGTTTTTAGTTAGGTTAGGTTAGGTTTGGTTTTTAGTTAGGTTAGGTTAGGTTTGGTTTTTAGTTAGGTTAGGATAGGTTTCGTTTTTAGTTAGGTTAGGTTAGGTTTGGTTTATAGTTAGGTTAGTTTAGGTTAGGTTTGGTTTTGAGTTAGGTTAGGTTAGGTTTGGTTTTTAGTTAGGTTAGGTTGGGTTTGGTTTTGAGTTAGGTTAGGTTAGGTTTGGTTTTTAGATAGGTTAGGTTAGGTTTGGTTTTTAGTTAGGTTAGGTTAGGTTTGGTTTTTAGTTAGGTTAGGTTAGGTTTGGTTTTAAGTTAGGTTAGGTTAGGTTTGGTTTTTAGTTAGGTTAGGTTAGGTTTGATTTTTAGTTAGGTTAGGTTTGGTTTTGACTTAGGTTAGGTTAGGTTTGGTTTTTAGTTAGGTTAGGTTAGGTTTGGTTTTGAGTTAGGTTAGGTTAGGTTTGGTTTTGAGTTAGGTTAGGTTAGGTTTGGTTTTGAGTTAGGTTAGGTTAGGTTTGGTTTTGAGTTAGGTTAGGTTAGGTTTGGTTTTTAGATAGGTTAGGTTAGATTTGGTTTTTAGTTAGGTTAGGTTAGGTTTGGTTTTCAGTTAGGTTAGGTTAGGTTTGGTTTTTAGTTAGGTTAGATTTTTAGTTAGGTTAGGTTTGGTTTTGAGTTAGGTTAGGTTAGGTTTGGTTTTTAGTTAGGTTAGGTTAGGTTTGGTTTTGAGTTAGGTTAGGTTTGGAGTTAGGTTAGGTTTGGTTTTGAGTTAGGTTAGGTTAGGTTTGGTTTTTAGTTAGGTTAGGATAGGTTTCGTTTTTAGTTAGGTTAGGTTAGGTTTGGTTTATAGTTAGGTTAGTTTAGGTTAGGTTTGGTTTTGAGTTAGGTTAGGTTAGGTTTGGTTTTTAGTTAGGTTAGGTGGGTTTGGTTTTGAGTTAGGTTAGGTTAGGTTTGGTTTTGAGTTAGGTTAGGTTTGGAGTTAGGTTAGGTTAGGTTTGGTTTTTAGTTAGGTTAGGTTAAGTTTGGTTTTGAGTTAGGTTAGGTTAGGTTTGGTTTTTAGTTAGGTTAGGTTAGGTTTGGTTTTTAGTTAGGTTAGGTTAGGTTTGGTTTTTAGTTAGGTTAGGTTAGGTTTGGTTTTTAGTTAGGTTAGGATAGGTTTCGTTTTTAGTTAGGTTAGGTTAGGTTTGGTTTATAGTTAGGTTAGTTTAGGTTAGGTTTGGTTTTGAGTTAGGTTAGGTTAGGTTTGGTTTTTAGTTAGGTTAGGTTGGGTTTGGTTTTGAGTTAGGTTAGGTTAGGTTTGGTTTTTAGATAGGTTAGGTTAGGTTTGGTTTTTAGTTAGGTTAGGTTAGGTTTGGTTTTTAGTTAGGTTAGGTTAGGTTTGGTTTTAAGTTAGGTTAGGTTAGGTTTGGTTTTCAGTTAGGTTAGGTTAGGTTTGATTTTTAGTTAGGTTAGGTTTGGTTTTGACTTAGGTTAGTTTAGGTTTGGTTTTTAGTTAGGTTAGGTTAGGTTTGGTTTTGAGTTAGGTTAGGTTAGGTTTGGTTTTGAGTTAGGTTAGGTTAGGTTTGGTTTTGAGTTAGGTTAGGTTAGGTTTGGTTTTGAGTTAGGTTAGGTTAGGTTTGGTTTTTAGATAGGTTAGGTTAGATTTGGTTTTTAGTTAGGTTAGGTTAGGTTTGGTTTTCAGTTAGGTTAGGTTAGGTTTGGTTTTTAGTTAGGTTAGGTTAGGTTTGATTTTTAGTTAGGTTAGGTTTGGTTTTGAGTTAGGTTAGGTTAGGTTTGGTTTTTAGTTAGGTTAGGTTAGGTTTGGTTTTGAGTTAGGTTAGGTTTAGAGTTAGGTTAGGTTAGGTTTGGTTTTGAGTTAGGTTAGGTTAGGTTTGGTTTTTAGTTAGGTTAGGTTAGGTTTGGTTTTTAGTTAGGTTAGGTTAGGTTTGATTTTTAGTTAGGTTAGGTTGGGTTTGGTTTTTAGTTAGGTTAGGTTAGGCTTGGTTTTCCGTTAGGTTAGGTTAGGTTTGGTTTTTAGTTAGGTTAGGTTAGGTTTGGTTAGGTTAGGTTTGGTTCACTCAACTCAAAGCCAAACCTAACCTATCTAAAAACCAAATCTAACCTAACCTAACTCAAAACCAAACCTAACCTAACCTAACTAAAAACCAAACCTAACCTAACCTAACTCAAAACCAAACCTAACCTAACTAAAAATCAAACCTAACCTAACCTAACTAAAAACCAAACCTAACCTAACCTAACTGAAAACCAAACCTAACCTAACCTAACTAAAAACCAAATCTAACCTAACCTATCTAAAAACCAAACCTAACCTAACCTAACTCAAAACCAAACCTAACCTAACCTAACTCAAAACCAAACCTAACCTAACCTAACTCAAAACCAAACCTAACCTAACTCCAAACCTAACCTAACTCAAAACCAAACCTAACCTAACCTAACTAAAAACCAAACCTAACCTAACCTAACTAAAAACCAAACCTAACCTAACCTAACTGAAAACCAAACCTAACCTAACTTAACTCAAAACCAAACCTAACCTAACCTAACTAAAAACCAAATCTAACCTAACCTATCTAAAAACCAAACCTAACCTAACCTAACTCAAAACCAAACCTAACCTAACCTAACTCAAAACCAAACCTAACCTAACTAAAAACCAAACCTAACCTAACCTAACTAAAAACCAAACCTAACCTAACTCAAAACCAAACCTAACCTAACCTAACTAAAAACCAAACCTAACCTAACCTAACTAAAAACCAAGCCTAACCTAACCTAACTCAAAACCTAACCTAACTAAAAACCAAACCTAACCTAACCTAACTCAAAACCTAACCTTATCTAACCTTTTTTGTTTTTTTTTTTTTTGTTTTGGTAAAGCGGCGGAATCCTCATGGACACCCGCGACCCCGGGGGGAGCCGCGGGTAGTGTCAGACTCTTAACCTAACCTAACTAAAAACCAAATCTAACCTAACCTATCTAAAAACCAAACCTAACCTAACCTAACTCAAAACCAAACCTAACCTAACCTAACTCAAAACCAAACCTAACCTAACTAAAAACCAAACCTAACCTAACCTAACTAAAAACCAAACCTAACCTAACCTAACTAAAAACCAAACCTAACCTAACCAAACTAAAAACCAAACCTAACCTAACCTAACTCAAAACCAAACCTAACCTAACCTAACTAAAAACCAAACCTAACCTAACTAAAAACCAAACCAAACCTATCTGAAAACCAAACCTAACCTAACCTAACTCAAAACCAAACCTAACCTAACCTAACTAAAAACCAAACCTAACCTAACCTAACTCAAAACCAAACCTAACCTAACCTAACTAAAAACCAAACCTAACCTAACTAAAAACCAAACCTTACCTAACCTAACTAAAAACCAAACCTAACCTAACCTAACTCAAAACCAAACCTAACCTAACCTAACTAAAAACCAAACCTAACCTAACCTAACTCAAAACCAAACCTAACCTAACTTAAAACCAAACCTAACCTAACCAAACTAAAAACCAAACCTAACCTAACCTAACTCAAAACCAAACCTAACCTAACCTAACTAAAAACCAAACCTAACCTAACCTATCTGAAAACCAAACTTAACCTAAACTAACTCAAAACCAAACCTAACCTAACCTAACTAAAAACCAAACCTAACCTTACCTAACTAAAAACCAAGCCTAACCTAACCTAACTAAAAACCAAACCTAACCTATCTAAAAACCAAACCTAACCTAACCTAACTCAAAACCAAACCTAACCTAACCTAACTAAAAACCAAACCTAACCTAACTCAAAACCAAACCTAACCTAACCAAACTAAAAACCAAACCTAACCTAACCTAACTAAAAACCAAACCTAACCTAACCTAACTAAAAACCAAACCTAACCTCACCTAACTCAAAACCTAACCTAACCTAACTCAAAACCAAACCTAACCTAACCTAACTGAAAACCAAACCTAACCTAACCTAACTCAAAACCAAACCTAACCTAACTTAAAACCAAACCTAACCTAACCTAACTCAAAACCAAACCTAACCTAACCTAACTCAAAACCAAACCTAACCTAACCTAACTAAAAACCAAACCTAACCTAACCTAACTAAAAACCAAACCTAACCTAACTAAAAACCAAACCAAACCTATCTGAAAACCAAACCTAACCTAACCTAACTCAAAACCAAACCTAACCTAACCTAACTAAAAACTAAACCTAACCTAACCTAACTCAAAACCTAACCTAACCTAACTCAAAACCAAACCTAACCTAACTAAAAACCAAACCTAACCTAACTCAAAACCAAACCTAACCTAACTTAAAACCAAACCTAACCTAACCTAACCTAACCAAACTAAAAACCAAACCTAACCTAACCTAACTCAAAACCAAACATAACCTAACCTAACTCAAAACCAAACCTAACCTAACCTAACTCAAAACCAAACCTAACCTAACCTAACTAAAAACCAAACCTAACCTAACCTAACTAAAAACCAAACCTAACCTAACCTAACTAAAAACCAAACCTAACCTAACCAAACTAAAAACCAAACCTAACCTAACTAAAAACCAAACCTAACCTAACCTAACTAAAAACCAAACCTAACCTAACCTTACTCCAAACCAAACCTAACCTAACCTAACTCAAAACCAAACCTAACTTAACCTAACTCAAAACCAAACCTAACCTAACTAAAAACCAAACCTAACCTATCTGAAAACCAAACCTAACCTATCTGAAAACCAAACCTAACCTAACCTAACTCAAAACCAAACCTAACCTAACCTAACTCAAAACCAAACCTAACCTAACCTAACTCAAAACCAAACCTAACCTAACCTAACTCAAAACCAAACCTAACCTAACCTAACTAAAAACCAAACCTAACCTAACCTAACTAAAAACCAAACCTAACCTAACCTAACTAAAAACCAAACCTAACCTAACCTAACTAAAAACCAAACCTAACCTAACCTTGCTCCAAACCAAACCTAACCTAACCTAACTCAAAACCAAACCTAACTTAACCTAACTAAAAATCAAACCTAACCTAACTAAAAACCAAACCTAACCTAACTCAAAACCAAACCTAACCTAACTAAAAACCAAACCTAACCTAACTAAAAACCAAACCTAACCTAACCTAACTAAAAATCAAACCTAACCTAACTAAAAACCAAACCTAACATAACCTAACTAAAAACCAAACCTAACCTAACCTAACTAAAAACCAAACCTAACCTAACCAAACTAAAAACCAAACCTAACCTAACTAAAAACCTAACCTAACCTAACACAAAGCCGGACCTAACTGAAAACCAAACCTAACGTAACCTAACTCAAAACCTAACCTTATCTAACCTTTTTTGTTTTTTTTTTTTGTTTTGGTAAAGCGGCGGAATCCTCATGGACACCCGCGACCCCGGGGGGAGCCGCGGGTAGTGTCAGACTCTTACTGACTAAACCTGAATCGCTGTCCTACGTCATCCGCGTTTAGGTGTCGGTGCATAGCAGCGCATAGCATTATTTCATGCACCGACCGCGGGCTTCCGCTACCCTCGTTTTTCGGCCACGGGTTGCTCTTTCGGAAAATATGTTGGAGGCCGACGTGTAAAGGGCGTCGGCCTCCTCGCCTGATACTGGAACCACACCCATAGCACCGAATGTGGCCCCCCGTCGTGGGTCCTCTACTACAGACGGTGACACCCCCGTGCCACCGCCCGGACCCTGGTTAGGGCGAGAGGGCGCGCTCATGAGCGGCCCTTCGCCGCCCCACCCGACGTCGGCGTATTCTGGGCGCGTCTGGATCGTTTTTCCGGACGCACTCTGCGGCCTCCTTCTACGACATAACGGTCTCGCAGAAGGAGACCAGTGCGTCCCACGCTGCGCGGCTGCTGAGCGCGGCTGCGACAACAGCCGGCAGCGCGGAGACGTCTACTCCGCCCAGCGCAGACACGAGGACGGCGCGAGGCCCATCGAAGGCCGGACACAGGGCCAGCGTGTGCATTGCGGTGTCGTCAGGATCACAGCACTGGTGACACGCTGTGGTGGCCTCTCTGCGGGCCACCCGGCACAAGTATTGCCCGAAGGCCCCGTGTCCGGTCAACACCTGCGTGAGGCGGTACGTCAGTTTTCTGTACCGCCTCTCCGCCTACTGTTGCAGATGTGGGCGGATCGCAAAAGAGTTCTAGCCTGTGAGCAATTTTACAAGTGAAAAAAATGATATTTTTTGAGTTTTCAAGTTTTCGCACATGCTCTGCTGGCACTGGGACGTAAGTTCTGGACTCGAATCGAATTGTGCATTGCAGTTCTGCTATAGTCCTGTCTAAAACAAAAGAGTTCTAGCCTGTGAGCAGTTTTAAATTGACAAGTGATAAAAATGATATTTTTTGAGTATTTAAACATATGCTCTGCCGGCACTGGTTCGTGAGTTCTGGACTCGAATCAAATCGTGCATTGCAGTTCTGCTATAGTTCTGTCAAAAACGAAAGATTTCTAGGCTGTGGGAATCTATATACAACGTTGATAAAAGCGAGAGGCATTAAATGAAACCACATATTCTGTATAATGTATATCATTATAAGGCTACACAACATAAATCAAATCAATGTAAGCAATATTTTTATATTTAAGAGATATATAACGGTTTACTCACGCGTATTTATCGGGATAGCCCGACTAGTTTCGGACCCAACCGGAGTCCTTAATCATGAGCTGACGCTGCTGAAAAAATATAATATTTTTATAATAACTTTCGTGGGGATGACTCATACTTAAAACGTTATAACGGTTTACTCACGCGTATTTATCGGGATAGCCCGACTAGTTTCGGACCCAACCGGAGCCAACTAGATAACTATGCCTATAAAACTTAGTCACCTAATCAGGAAGATACAGCATGTTCAAACTAAAAAAAAACTAAAAAAATATCCTGTGACTAAACTATTGCTTACATTGATTTGATTTTTGTTGTGTAGCCTTATAATGATATACAGAATATGTGGTTTCATTTAATGCCTCTCGCTTTTATCAAGGTTGTATATAAAACTCTTCCGTTACTGACTGACTGACTGACTGACTGACTGACAGACAACGCACAGCCGAAACTACTGGTCGCAGAAAGCTGAAATTTGGCATGTAGGTTCCTTGAGATATGTAGGGGTGCACTAAGAAAGGATTTTTGGAAATTCAACCCCTAAGGGGGTAAAAAGGGGTCATAACGTTTCTATGAAAAATCTTATTCCTTGGGTTTATAAACTTGAAACTTAGCACAAACACGTATATGGTCAAGTAAATAAGTTTGGCATTATATTTTTTTCCAAACTACCCTCCAATAGTTATTTTAGGGATTGCGATTGGGTTGGGTTGGCGTTGACTTTCGCGCAGCCATAACCGCTCAGTATAGGAGTCTAATATTTTGAACAAAGCTTCCTTTACTGACGGGAGTGAGCATTAAAAAAAGATTTTTGGAAATTGTACCCCCAAGGGGGCGAAAAGGGGTAAAAACGTTTCTATGAAAAATGTTATTCCTTAGGTTTATACACTTGAAAATTGGCACGAAAACGTACATTGGCAAGTAAATAAGTTTGATAATGTAAGTTTTTCCAAATTACCCTCCAATCGTGATTACGCGGGTGTGAATTGGTGATTGATTGATTAACGCACAGCCAAAACCTCTCGGTATAGAAGTCTGATATTTTGAACAAGGCTTCCTTTAGTAACGCAATTAACCACTAAGAAGGGATTTTTGGAGTAGCAAGCCCTTAGGTAGCGGGCGGGGGGGGGGGGGAGGATATCCACTGATACTTTTAATTTTTCTAGACGATGTTTTTGTCTCGCTTTATTTTTGTTAAATAACGTAATCGACAAACTCCAAAACTACTTATCGTTTTCAAATATTCACCATTAGAAAGCTACATCATCCTTAAATAACTCAAGCTGGATAATATAATTCAAATTCTAACAATTTTTTAGCCTATGAAAGAAAGTCCTGTCGAGATCATTAAAAAACGCCACAATCCCAAATTACACGTAGGCGAAGCCGCGAGCGGAAAGCTAGTATATTATAAGGCAATGAAAATGATATTTTCGAGTTTTCGATCTGCTACGAGAAGTTAGTAGACCATTTTTTAAATTGTCATTTTTTGGGACAAAAACGTCAGAACTATTTTTGAAAACTATCAAAAATAGTTCTGACACTGGAAAGGAACACACTTTTTTTTGGATCTGCTGCAAATTGATCTGGTACGGGAAGTTAGCAGAGCATTTCATTAATTTAAATTTTTGGGGTAAAAACAGCAGAAATATTTCTAAAAACTATCAGGAACTATAGAACTCAGCTGCATGCGAATAGAACTCTCTTTTTTTTTTTGATCTGCTGGACATTGATCTGCTAAGTTCACCCACATTATTTAAATTACAAAGACGACGCAACAATTCCAGTCCCTAATTTACTTAAAAAAAAACAGTATTAAGTTATTTATTTATTTCCAAAAATTACAACGGATGAACGCCAATTAAATTAATTGGGGAGATTACGTATTTATATTGTAATTATTACACATTTACAGATTAAAGAAAGTAACTAAACTGGATTGACAAGACCACTTACCATCTTCACCAATGTCAGGTATCGGCAGATCTTCCTGAAAACCGTAATTTAAAGTAATATTATTGAGGACGTTTATAAGTTTTTATGGGTGAAGATATCTTCAAGAGGTTATCAAATATGTAAATATTTTCGTTTATTTATTTATCACGTAGGAAACTTACATGAACTGAACTGACTGGCATTATTGACCACTGTTTCTTAATTAAACTCGAAGAAGAAATTAGGGCGATTTCTTAACTGGCGTTGTACATGTGGTTTCTGGATGGGTCTTTTAAATTTTGCTGGTTTGCTGATAATGCCCAACAGAGCGGGATATACAAAGTGGGATAATAGACTGCTAAAAGTTAGTTAGAACATCAAAAGTTCTCTATAAAGCTTTTCATTATTCTGTTAATCGAAAGTTTTAATATTTGCATTAAGACTAGATACCTAGATAGATAAATGACTAGACTAGAATGTTGACTTTATTGGATTACTATCTAGGTCCACCTGTAGGCACAGAGTTGAAAACGTATGTATTTTACAAGACAGGAAAATTTTCACTATATTAATCTGAATAAACTCACAATTCTAACGTCGTACGGCGCATACAGCACAGCGGTGTAGTTATCAACCATCTTCAACGGGCTTTGGACTAGCAATGGCGTTGACGCGGACATAACACAATTTTATTATCATACGAGAATATTGTTCATACGTAATATAAACAAAATTTCTTAGTGCCTACCAAAAACACACCACTGTGTTTTTTTTTGTACAATTTGTCACTATTATTCCCAGTTAGATAATGCTTGAATAATATTTTGGTTGAATGTACTCAGAAACAGATTAGTAAGGTCAATGCTTGTGTGTATTATCTAATTAAACGAGCGTTAGAAACTTTAAGCTTACTAAAGGAGAATGAGCACTTTTCGGCGCATTGCGGCCACTCATAAAATTATTGTCAAATAAAAGTATTATTACTTGTTACAATGGGCGTAACTCTGTGTTAGGTCCTGTACATTTAGAAAAAAAGTCAATATACTGTTATATTTTATAGCAATACTGCATAACTATAATTATAATATTATTTGCTTGGCCTAAAATTATTATTATTATTACAGCCAAATGCGCTACCTTCCGCGTCCCACCTCTCGCACCCCGCACGATTGCCCCGTCTAGACGCCTTCGTCGGACGACTGTATGACAATAATATATTTAAACTGTGCACATGCCTTTTAACTAATTTACAAAAAAAATATCGTCCATGTATTTAATTTCTTAACCAACTACAGCAGTATGCGCAGAAATGGTGCGTAACTCGGAGTCTCATAACTCGAAAAACAACAAAAATCGTGGAATATACATAGGGGTGATTCGGGTAGGTCTTTCCTTTCAATGCTACTGTGCTTTTATGCTTTATCATTGGTATACCTTTCTTGTATAATTACCTCTTTGATAAAGCGTAAAATACTTACGTGTTTTCATTCAACGAAGGCGTTAGTCAGAAATTATCTAAAACTGAAGATATTTGGTATAAATTAACTTACTTACAAAAAAAAAAACAATGTATAGGAAACAATATTTTATTTATAATATAAAAATATTACTATCATTTTATTTCCACTTGTACTTATATTTTAGAGTTTATTAAAACAGTTATTTACATTGCTTCAAAACATAATAAAGTGTTTAAAAATATAACAACTCAATAATATTCTAATTATTTCATAACACTTATTGCCCTAGGCCGGGTCAACGAAATCCTATTGACAGTTTAAACGATCAACTGGCTGTTATTTAATAAAAAGAAACACTCCAGAAATTTTAAGATGCGCTTACATGGCCAACATTTAAAGGGTAGGAACGTAGTGTTCAAATGGGCATTTACAGACATTTTAAATAATTTTGCTCAACACAAAAAAAAATGCTAAAATAAAAACCACTAGAATAATTTCTAAACATTGACCATGTAAGCGCTTCATACAACCTTCTTGAACATTCCAGAAGTTTCCAGACATTATTAGAACTTGTACGGATTATTGGAGTCGTACGACAGACTTACCACCTCATGATTCATGACTACCTACTAGAACCTACTGGAACCTTGTGGAACATTCTGGAACATTCTAGTACATTCCATGATGTCTAGAACTTCTTGGGGTTGTTAGCGTCGCGCGGCTGCACGTGTATCATGACCTTGATGCCGGCTCCCTGGCGCGCCACCTCGTACGCCTCCACCGTCTCCTCCATACTGAAGTGGTGAGTCACTAATGGCTTCACGTTGATCTTACCGCTGGCTACCATTGATAGGGCTATCGGGTACCTCAGGGATTGAAATATAAGATAATAGGTTGTTCTAATTTGGAGCTTTTTTTTGTTTTTACATATGTTTATCAATATCATGGAAAGTAAGCAAAATTTCTTACTTATAAATAAAATTTGTTAGTGTTCTTACAAGTTTTAGTAAATACCGACAGATCGAATACATGCACGGCAGTTAGAGGATCATAAATGAATAGTACAAAAGGGGAAAAGGAGGGGGGGAGTGATTTTTATGGTGATTATCGATAAGATTCACTCAAATATTTATGGCACTAAGTTCGCCTATGTAGCGTACAAAAACCTATTCCCGAGTTTCGATGCCTATGTGGAATTCCAAGTAAGAAAGTAGGTATGTCATTCAAACTTTTATACACACTCACATTTAAAATATTAACTAGGGACCCAGACCGAATAGTACATACAAACCATCCTCTTGAAATATTATATTTATTAAATGAACGACGAACTTGAGACTTGAACTTGAGACGAACAGACGCAGGTAAAGATTTTGTTTTAATCTATGTATTGATAAAGGTTAAAACATATATGTAGTGGTACATACTCGTTGACGTATCGGAAGATGCCGCGGATGTCGACCTCCCGCGACAGCGCGGAGGACAGCGGCACGCTCTGCTCCGGCGCGCCCATCCCCACCAGCACCGCCACGCCGCCTGACTTCGTAGCCTGTACGAACATATAAATACAAAATGCTGGATGTATTCAAATCATTTACTCTGTAGGTAGAATAATTTAGCAGTTTTGCTGGTGTTAAATATAGCATTTTGAAAGCTATTTTTTTTTGTGGGCAATCGTAGCGAGAGACAGACTTTTACTGACTAAAATCCACTATGTTCCTCCTGGAGCCCTTTAAGTGCCAGGGTAACTTTTACAAACATCCCGCAGCCCCGGCAGGGTTTGTAAGCTCCTTTCAGTCGATATTTCCTATTTGACTAGTCTGAGAAAATTGTGACAAAACAAACTCGGGAGTCACTGTTGCTTTAAACGCTTTACTTTGACACTTCAACGAGTTCACGTGTTTAAACAAATATTTACTGGCCTTTTGTAGAAAGTAGATCAATCTGTGCAAACCAAGCGGCATGCCTGCATTGGATTATGAACTTAACTTAGTAAAATCAGCCTGATAGATAGACGATCTTGGAGAACCCCCAAATGTTCAGTAGACCCTTTTCGCCCATCAAACCAGAAGGGATATTTCCAGTAAGTCAGAATTGCTCTTACTGTACTTCCACACAGAGAAAGGGTTAAGGTATTTATTTTTGGAAACCTCGTAGTAATAAAATAGAATGAATAGTTAAAAGAAGAATAAACTGTCTGGTCTTGAGAATATTCTGCTTACCAGTAGCGACATTCTGACGGTGGCCGTCGCTCCGCTAGCGTCAAACGACACGTCAGGGTTTCCTCCGAGCAGTTCCAGGATGCTCTTCAACACATCTTCCTCCTTTGACTCCCTTGTGACGAGCAGGGTGTGGTCGGCGCCCAACTGTTTTGCGAAGTCCAATCGGGATTGCAGGACATCTGAAACATGATTAATTGATTACTTTCTAAAGTTTTCAATTCCGAATTTATTTAGAAACTTGTCAAAAATATTACCCTCAGGTTTATGGATAAGCGGTACGCAGTACCTTCAATTTGGCTTTAAAATATACCTATACGTTTCGATACAAAATTTTGTACTCGCACTGACTTCTTATATTTTTACCGCTAATTTACTCAAAGCAAGAAAACCTAACTTCTTCGCATAGTTTTTATGGCAATTTATATTGTTACGAGTCAGAAAAGACAAGTTTACATTAAACTAGGTCTTCTCAAAAGGCCTACCTGTGATGAGAACTTTGCTGGCACCCATAGCTTTGGCGGAGAGCATGGTGAGCAGGCCAATAGGTCCCGCGCCCAGCACCAGTACCACGTGACCGCCCGTGAGACCGGCGCGCCGACACGCGTGGATACCCACCGACAGGGGCTCCAGGAGAGCACCTTCTTCCATTGTCACGTGGTCGGGCAGTCTGAAGGAGGAATGCAATAAGAATGAGCTTATGTAACATTCATTTTACTACTGATTTACAAGATCACATGTTTTTTAATCTATTGGCCTCTTATTAGTGTGGCTTGACTACAGAACATGATGCTGATTAATACTTTATGATCTTTTTAGACTATTTCTAAGGAATCTGCGCTTTATATAGTTACATTATTTTTTATTTGATTACGGAAGTATGATGACAGTGTTGTTTTGTCTAGAAGTTTTCGCTTACTGTATGTGTAATATCAATGGTGTAATTTAATAAGGTTGTAAAAGACGTGGGGGGTAGAAAACTTAGCAGCATAAAACGTACTTGTAGCAGAAGTCAGCAGCATGTTTGTAGTATCTGACGAGGTTGCCGTGCACGGGCGGCGTGGCGCAGAACTTCATGTCGGGACAGAGGTGGTAGCGGCCGGTCTTGCAGAACTCGCAGTAGCGGCACGGCACGCCCGGCTCGATGGCCACGCGGTCGCCCACCACCAGGTTTGTTACTTTGGGTCCGACCTGACGAAATGGACTTATGTTAATGTACGATACAATTAAAGGCAGACAATATAAGTCCGCCATTATACATTACTTGTATTAGAAGCATTAATAAATAAAAATCAAACGTTTGTCTCTCTTTTAACCATGTGTCAAGACATCATGGCGTTTGTTTTGTTACTCGTTACATCGATACAATTGTGGACGCTGTCGGGCAGAGCAAATAAGGACAAAAGAGGACGAAATAGAATGAATTAAAACGGCAAACGGCTTTCTTTTATTACTGCGTGTCGTACTAACACGCTTTCCTAGATATCTACATAGCTTATAACTGATTTTATAGTGATTCAGCCTTGCACTATAGTTGACTAACAGACTATAATTTGTTCGTGACGCCTATTTCAGTTGTTGCAATTAAATTGTGTGTTAACGTTGATTGCGGCAAAGAACACGTGCGTGATAGAGCGATTTCAATCAATATCATATCACAAATGTTTTGTTTAGTACGTAAATTAGCTAATACGTAAGTGGCATACTAATAATATTAAAATGCTGTCTATAGATAACAAACCGTATATTTTAATGAGACTTATCTAAAAGAATTACGTAAAGCTGTTTTGAAATGCTGTAGTAATTTCTTGCGTTTTATATAAGTTAAATCTTTTAAATTGTTTAATAATCCCAAGATTGCCATGTTTTGATGTTTTCTTATCATAATTATACTTGACAACTGAACTGTCTTATATTAATAGGTAGTAACTACTTAAGTCACCATAGTTACAAAGGCGTGTGAATCTTTTTCCCGTGTTTCTTTTTGTTTTCCATAGTTATTTCGTTATTCAGACCGTAGTCAAAATCAACCCAAACAAATCACACATTAAAAATGTTTTAACTATTCCCACTTTCTTTCATTACTATTTTTATCTGGAGATTTGTCGTTGTTGCTGAAAAGGGCAAAGTATATAAGGATGGAAAGGGAGGAGGTTTTCGAAATGAATGTATTTTTGTTATTCAGAGGAATATAGACAGATAGAAACAATGAGATAAGTCGAAACCTATCTGAAGTAGTAGCTAATTGACTTATTATTTAACTTGGGGTTATGGTTATCACAATCTTCCATCACAACATGCTAATTATTATTACTCTTATCGACACTTGCCTTATCTAAGGTGAATATTTGTACTATAAGTGTCATCTCGTATATTACATTACACATTTATCATAATATATCTAGTTGTAAAACCATAAACGCTAGGAAAAACAAATATGCCTTGAAGCATAACAAATGTACTAACATGTATAATATATAACTAGATATTGTTCTAAATAACAAGTAACAAAACCTATAAAAGGAGTATTAGGTACAAGGAGTTTTAAACAATTGGCTGTACAGGTTACAACTGCTTTTCTTCAAATATAAATAGTCCAGTCATTTGGTAGAAAATAAGGGGGTTACCTGGAAAGTTTTCAGGGAGTTTTGAAAATTGGGTATTTTATAGATTTGGATATGCTCTTTTCGAATTTTAACTTTGCCACCTCGTACGACCGCCGCTCGCGCCGCCATTTTGAAAAAATGGCGCCCAAAAACGGTTTTTTGGGAATATCTCCTTTCTAAGGCATTTTACGAAAAAAATATATACTACAAAATTAAACTAGAAAAAATTTACTACACTTTATGTCTTATGCACTTTTTCATAAAATCAATAGTTTTGGATGAACGAGCGCCGCAAAGTATTGCTTATTCATCTGTACCACCACGTGTGTTTCGTGTATTTTTCTAAAATGTTCTATTACTGCCGCCGGTTTTCAAGTGAATTGTCACAAATAAAACTATTTTCCGTATAAGGAGCCATAGCTCTAAGAACATAAACAACACTGTACGACAAATAAACGTAGGTACACTGGTGATTCAGTCTAAACTAAATATTTCTCTTAATATAGCTTCTACCGACAAATTTTTCGTTGAAGTTTCGTTCATAGTCGAGCGAAAGGGCCCGATTCAAGGTGGCATATTATCCTGATACCTGCTTCTTGAAAACCGGCGGTAGTAATAGAACAGTTTAGAAAAATATACGAAACACTCGTAGTGGTGCAAATGAATAATACTTTGCGGCGCTCTTACGTCCAAAACTATTGATTTTATGAACAAGTGAATAAGACATAAAGTGTAGGAATTTTTTTCTAGTTTAATTTTGTAGTACATATTTTTTTTGTAAAATGCGTCGGAAAGGAGATATTCTCAAAAAACTGTTTTTGGACGCCATTTTTTCAAAATGGCGGCGCGAGCGGCGTTGGTACGAGGTGGCAAAGTTAAAATTCGAAAAGAGCATATCCAAATCTATAAAATACCCAATTTCCAAAACTCCCGGAAAACTTTCCAGGTAAAACTACCAAATGACTGGACTAAAAGTATTTATTGAGAAAGACATTTGAAGTAATTGAAAGAGAGCGGTGATACACCTTCTGCGACATTCAGTATATTTTTATGTTCTAGAATTTTTCTTGCAAGTGCGTATGTACGTCAAGTGTAATTTCCTCTCAAGATATACGATGATACGGCATTATACGATGGCCCGAAAGGTGATCCATAAAATTAAATTGTGTAATTAATTTACAATAAATGGGACTTATCTATATTTCTGATAATTACGCAATAATACGCTAATAATCTTTGTTTATTGCAACTAATCCTTAGATTGCAGAAGAAGGGTTCGTCAATATCTGCATGATTGTGATCCGATATTATTTATCAAATAAAATATCTACTGATAAAAAACATCATTAGATATTATTGCTGTTAGCGCATGAGTGCACATTTAGGGACACGGTGACTGTCAACTGTTTTTCAACAAATCACTATAGATCTATCTACAAGGATGGCAATTGATCATTGGGTGGTATTAACATCAGGGCGTTGGTGTGCATATCCGCAAAGCTGCGAGCATCAACTCATTAGGAAAAACAAATGAGGTTTAGAGTCCAAGATCCGTGATTACCATAAAGCTACTTTTCTATAAGTAAGCTCAATAAGTAACTCACATTTTGATGGAATATTTTCGAGAGTTTTGATACAAGAAACTATTATGCGTATAGTAAGATTTTTATATAGCATATATTTCCGATTTTGGCCTATATCATACAAAAACAATAATACCAAAACTAATAGCCCAGACATTTCGATGTCAAATGATGAGGGCGTTATCTGGACCTGCTACCCCTGACATTGAAATGTAAGGTCTATGTCCTGTAGATTAGGTATTCAATTGTGTGCTTATCCATTTGTGTTATCGCTAAAGTAGGGATCATAGGTTACGGGACGATAAAAGGTCACGAGCTGTAAGAAGCTGGGTCTACGTCTATTTTTTTGAAGTAAGTATTTTGAAGAATGTAATAAATATTACAACCAAAAACATGAACGATAAAAATTTTCATAATACTTGTTGTAACCATGATTTCCGGACAGCAGGGGCGAATACAATTACAGTATAATTAAAGCTTTAAATGTTAGATTCGCTCTTCATATCGCGTAATGCACTGTCTCGCTTTCGAAACTGTTACAACTGGTAGCCAGAAGTGATGGTAGACTTCCAGAATGGAAAAGAAGGAAATAGCATTTTATACCAACTCCAAGAGGTACCATGACTACTATGGATAATTACCTGATAAAGAAGATAAATTAATAAAAGAAAACATAATATCAGACACATTTTGACGTAACGACCCGCGTCTAGACAGTATCAGGTATTACGCGATCTAATGAATATATTTGACTCGGCGATATATGTGGCTATATTTAGCTATTTGTAAATTCGGTCCTAATTGGCAGTGGACATATGAAAGTCGGTGCGACCGGTCAGGCGGCGACGATGTAAACATATCGACTCACAGAAATAAGATTAAAATTATTTTAATAATCTTTGTTTACCGAAAATAAGTGGTTATCGCAAGTAGTTTAAGGAAAAAACAGTGACAGGGTTTAGTTGGATTACACGACCAACTGAAGAAGCGATATCGAATATAGAATTGTTGCATATAAGGTGTTCATTAGGCATTTAGGTTTAAATTCTTGTTTGATAATCGGAAATTGCGGTTGTGAAGCGGGTAACCTTAGGCTTCGACTACTGAATTGTAGACTAGGAATATGGTTACCTGCTTGGAGGTTCAACTGGAAGTTTTTATCAAACCTTTGGTGGAATATAACTTATAATAATGTCCGGACCAATTTCAGCCGCGGTGGCTTGTATTATGTAATGCACAAGCACCGGTGCACTCTTTGTTCCTTTACTCTCATAACCCGATGGGACGCCAATCCGATACGACCGGAGAGAGATCAGCCTTAGCTTAAGACCCCCATTTTATCGTGCGTTCCGAAACACGAAAGATTATAGATAGAATATAACTTAACCATCCATTGAATAGTTACGCACGGTAGACTATACACACAAAAACTGGATCAGAAATAATCAGAATTCGACACAGCTAAGACAGTCAGACAGTGTCAAGTGTTTTTATGAATGTCAGGGTCACTGGCGACGCGGACTGTTTGTGGGTGTGTGCAGTGACGCAGCTAAACCTGACCGACGGACAGACAGATACGCTATCATGTTTGTTCCTTGATGATGGAGCAGAAACGCGTTGTCATACACTGATATTGTCCAGACATATAAAGGTAGATGAGTTTCAGTTACACATAAACGGATAACCTTTGTAACTGCAAGTCTCGGAAAGTATCCACTAAGTAAGTTGATCGATTAATTGATTTTAAATTCAATTAAAAAATTAAATTACCCCAAATTTATTGTTTTCTTTGGCAGTGTTACAGATATCCCTCTAAATTACTATATCGGGACAAACTTTTGAATTCTGCTGTCGGTTGTCAGCAAGGTGATCCTCTTGGGCCAGTAATTTTTAGTTTGGCTATTCACCCTATAATCCGGCAGCTAAAATCTAAATTTAACGTATGGTACCTCGATGATGGGACCCTCGGAGGCGATGTAGATTCGGTTCTGGATGATTTGCTGTTTTTAAAAAACCATTTCGACACTATTGGTCTTGAACTAAACTTTTCTAAATGTGAACTTTTCCTTTCTGACCATACTGACAGACTGACCGTTTCCAAATTTAATGCCATAGCTCCTGCAATCAAAATTATAAATAAATCTTCTCTACGCCTTCTTGGGTCTCCTATCTTTGATGATTCCTTTGAAAATTTCATAGAAGAGAAAATTCAAAATTTCAACGACGTTTCGGAAAGACTCGTTCAAATTAATATGCATTCGGCTATTACTTTAATTCGTTTTTGTTGTTTCGGCCCAAAATTAACTTATTTCCTCCGTGCTTCCCACTTATGGAAGCACCCTAATCTTTTGGTAAAATTGGACCAAATTATTAAACACACGCTTTCTTTGGTTTTAAATATGATCTTGGATGACCGGGCTTGGACTCAAGCTACTCTTCCCATTCGCATGGGGGGGCTCGGCATCCGCAAAATTTCGAGTTTCAGCCTCCCTGCATTCATATCCTCTGTGTGCGGCACTGATAAATTAACCAGGAATATTCTAGCTTCCACACTGGTTGATTTTGATGTGCCGTGCTTTACTGAGGCTGTGGATGCCTGGAGACTTGCTTGCCCAAGTTCAAATATTCCAGACTACCCATCATCACAGAGACAGTGGGACGAGCCGCTTTGCAGAATCACTCAAGAAAATCTAATTTCTTCTTCTACCTCTCCTGCGGAGCGTGCACGCCTCCTGGCTGTTGGTGAATGGGAGTCAGGTCTTTGGCTCCATGCTCTTCCGTCGTCGAATATAGGCACCTTATTCGACGACACTACTTTCCGCCTTGCTGCTGCTCTTCGCCTTGGCGCTGCTTGTTGTTCTCCGCATCATTGTCTCTGTGGAGAAGTTGTCAACAGCCTCGGACACCACGGTTTGTCATGCAGCCGTAGTGCGGGTCGCTTGGCTCGTCATGCGAACATTAATGACATCATCCGTCGTGCTCTTGTTGCTGTCGGCGTACCAGCCGTTTTAGAACCTAATGGTTTGGCACGCGACGATGGCAAGAGACCAGACGGTATGTCCTTGTTCCCTTGGAAGATGGGTAGGCCTTTAGTGTGGGACGCTACCTGTGTCGATACTCTTGCGCCATCTCATCTTCCCGGTTCGTCTAGCTGTGCTGGCGCTGCTGCTGCGGCCGCTGAAAACCTCAAGCGGCGCAAATATACTAAACTAGTTGGTAGTTATTTGTTTGAGCCGTTTGGGGTCGAAACTCTCGGACCGTGGGGCCCGAGTGCCAAGTCGCTTTTTAAAGATCTAGCAAAGCGACTTGTTGACACTTCTCGTGACCCAAAGGCTGGCGTTTACCTCGCACAGAGGATAAGCATTGCCATCCAACGTGGCAATGCCGCCAGCCTTTTGGGCACACTCCCGGCCGGCAATGATGCGGACGAATTTTTTGATGCGATTTTTTAAGCCTTGTATATAATATCTTTGTATATATATGTTTGTAAATATTTTAATTTTAGTTTTATAAGTTTGTAAATATTCTATATTTATATTTGATGATGTTGCATGTGAAAATCAAATAAATTAATTATTAACACAAAAAAAAAAAAAAAAAAAAATTAAATTCTAATTTAACTTTGCATTTCGTATCGCTTGTGTTGTTTTTGTTGGTCAGGTCGAATCCAACAAAACTTTGTCAAATTAAAATATATTGCTTTTACTTATAGTGCTTTGGTACTATTTGGGAGAAAGTAATTGGTATGACTGAACAACAAGCAAAGCATCAAGCTTTCATGTATCGGTTTTCTATAAAGTACCGTAGAGACAAAAAATAAATATTCTATTTCAGATTTGTCTCCAGAATTTATTCTTGTCGAAGGCGTGATCAAATAAAATTGAGAGTTTTAATGTGCATATATATCGATCAATTAAAATAACTAGACTTAAACAAGAATACAAATATCACAGAACCGGATCTTTGGCACGTAGGTGACCTTGACTCAAAATAAAGAAAAATCCTCACAATATGTACACATTGTTTTCATCACATAACTTCTTAGATTGGGGGCCTGCAAATACCCACATCATAGCACTCGTTGACTGTGTAGAAAATGTTAAACAGGGCAAGGGCTTACGAGAAAGAATATTGCAAAAAGGGATACACCCTTTTTATATTTCTTGTAAGTGTAATGAAAAGTATTTGACTAGTACAACATTAATATCTCTCTCTTTGTCTTACCTTAGCGACTACTCCGGAGGCCTCATGGCCCATGATCATGGGCTCGTGCAGCACAAAGGGCCCGCAAGCTCCCGTCTGCCAGTAGTGCACGTCCGAGCCGCAAATACCCACGCAGTCCATGCGGAGTAGGACCTCTAGGGAAAGAAGACAAACTTAATTAATATCGATTCATTTTAAGTTAAAAAGGTCGAGATTTACAAATACAAGACTGTTCTTAGTGACAAAAACTATTTTGATTGCATTGGCAGTTGGCTCTAGCGCACCTTACATTTCCGTAAAGTGATAACAAGTAATCAGTTTACTTTGTGTCATTAAATGTATGTAGTTTGTAAATATGTATTTTATTTCTTTAATTTACTGAAGACAAATCAACACATTGTTTCAGATAGGAAAACGAATTTATTGCTCTACTTGTCGAACACGTGTATGAGGTTTAAAGAGTTTAAGAATGTAAGAGGTAAGGTAGGGGGTAAGAAAGGGGCTGATTTGAAAAATGTTATAAACTTATAAGTATCGACTAAGGGTACAAATTATGAAATTTCTCGTCATGTCGCGTTGAAACAATTCCGGTACAATCGCTACTAATCTCAAGCTGATCATGAGGAAGGTAATGGCATAATTGCTTGTAATCTAAAGCTGATCAGGTAATTATACAACTGGGCATTTGACTTACCATCGTCAGCAATTGTTGGGATCGGCGTTTGTATCTGCAAAATTATGTACAAATTAGGTCAGGACATACAAACTTGTCCGATGTACAGTCACGAGCAAAAACAGGCATACACAACCAAACGATTGAAGTTTAAGTCCTAGTCAAATGATTTACGAAATCGTGAAGTTTTCTTTCAAATTAAACATTATTTATGTTTAGCTTACAATATCAAGAATCTTCCATATTAGCTTCAGAAATTTCGCATAAGAATACTGCAACTGTTTGGTCGTGTATACGTGATTTTTCTCGTGACTGTACTGATGAGAACGAACATGGTAAACATCATTGTTTAAGCGTTTATTTTCATTAAAATTGTCTTTTGTTTAGCTATTATCAACTGTTTAGCTGCCGCAGTGTTATCATTCCGGTTTTACTGAAAATTTAGTGTTATCTAATTGCCTACGTATTATGGCTTTACGATCTGAGATATTTCTTAAAGTGGCCCCACTAACATCATTAATTTCTTTATCTTAATAATTTTATCATCGTACGATTACCTGTATTATTTTAACGTGGTGTAGTAATTCTGGTAATAATGGGCTATTTATTTAACAGTGGAATAAAATATATTTGTCGGAGCCATCTGGTTTAATTAAGCATCCAGTTGGACGCCTAGGGGTTTCGTTAAACGCCGGTATTCATTCAAATGACAAAAGAACAACAAGCCATTTTGTTGACCGCAACTCCTAACCATATGACTGAAAGTCAAGATCAGGTAAGGTAAGGATAAACAAAAGTATGACAGACGTAAACACGATATTATGTTTTTAATGGTATTACCACATTATTAAAACAATATTTACGAGGCCACTAAAAACTACTAAGTCTGTTGCAATTTATTACACTACTACAATTTGTTACAATATACGTCACAAAACCTATTCATCAAATAAACTGGTTAGTTAAATCTGACTAACGTTAATGAGTGTAATTATTTTTCTATACTAACACAGTCTCTTTAGATTTTCAGTTCAAGAACACTGCGACAAGTCTTGGTGAGAGTATTGATCGTTAACCACACGATGAATGAAATACTTTGAGCACTACGACTAAAGTTACAAATACAACTAAATTATTCAATAAAATTGTACACCACAAATTGTTTGACACTTTATTTACATATTTAAATTGTCGTTTAAAAAAAAGTAGCTTGATATTTGAGTTACATTAAAAATACATGTAAATTACAATTAATTTGGAGTTGTATGTTTTTGTACTTACTAGTTGCAGATCCTTAGTTTTGTTGAGCATAGCAGTCAAGTTATCGGTGGCCATGTTGACGTGTGTTCTGTTCGCAATTCACTGAACTACTGAGGGAGGGAGGTCACAGGCGAGCAGTCATTGACAGACCTGAATGAGCCGCCGCAAGCCGCTTCTCCCGCTACTAATACATGCGCGGTGGAGGTGTGTCCGTCTGTGTGTCGCGTAAATGTGTAGTAAACGCGTACATGTAGGATCAAGGTCACTAACATTTACGTCACAGTTCGACGCACCTTACATTTTAGTTATGATTAGCGAAGATTAATAATAATTTCATTTGCGTAATTTGGATTGAGTTTTATTTTTTTAATGTCATTGAATCAATGATACAGCTATAAGATAGTATCTATGTAATTGTCTATTATCTAATACTACCTATTTGTGTCAGCAGAGATATAAAAAAACACTATATTCAGAGTTCAAAGAAGTTCAAAGAAGAAGAAAGAAAGCTTTCAAGAATCACACACAGTTTGTTTTTCTTCTAAATGTAAATGAGTATTTAAATTTTACAATATATTTAGGTTAATAATGACATTTGCTGCCCGACACGGGGCAATCATGTGCTAATAATTTACCGATCATATTGTATTATTTTTGTCTTTAGGACGGTTTAACTCCATTATTTACGGTTAGATAAACGTATTGCATGTTTAACGTTATACAAAACGTCACACATAATAATACAAAATATAATTACAAGGTGATACTTACACCTTGCCTTGTCCCCGACGAAAGAAGACGAGGAACATTCTAAAATGTCCCGACAACAGAGAAGAAGATTCGTCCAGATAAAGGGAATAAATTCGGCAAAGTATACATAGTTTATTGGCTAGCTAAACATAATTTATTTAAGATTTCGTTCATATACCTAGTCATCATCTTCATGCCCTCATCCGGGCTTATCCCATTTCACTTAGGGTTGGCGCAACACGTTTTTCCTTTCCTGGTCCCCTGTCAGATTCACCCCCCCTTCCTCTCCATCCATTGTTTATATACCTCGTAATTAACTTGAAGGAAGACACCAAAGAGAGCAGCAGCCGTGTAGATGAAAATAACAATTTTTTACCGTCATTTGGTTTCCAACTCCCATTTCTAGGCAGGAAATTCCACAATTCTTTTCGAAACAATCAGCATGACACGTATTATAAAGTTCGTCCGATTGATATCCATCGAAAGTGTCACTCGCACTTATCTCATTGTAAACAAATGGATTTACCTATCTCTATCGGCTATCGTTAAATTTAATGCTGAGTGAGTAACTTTCCGACTATTATCATTTCAGAATTTGTTACGCAATTATACATATCTAAACTGGCGTCAGCAATTGTTTTTTTGATGATTGAGTAAAATAAAAGACTATGTGGTCCTGAAAATTATAGTAGATAGAACAATGTTACGTGTACTTGGAGAGGCCTATGCCCAGCAGTGGACTGCGATAGGCTAATGATGATGATGAACAATGTTAATATGTAGGTACTACAAAGGGGTATTCCATACATTAATTATAAGTATTACCATCGATGTATCATAAACAGTTTAATAATAATCAGCGTTTAAAATATCGGAGGTAATCCTATTATTATAACTTGTTACATTAGTCATTAAAATACTCCATGGTAAGTATAATCCATGGTGCTAATGGTGCTAGAGATAAGAGATTGTTACACCAGTATTGTATTATGGTGAATGTATTTACCACTTGTTACGATATCGTACAGCATACGTAGCAACACTGTTACGGTTATTCTAAAGTACTAGTTATTTTATTTTGATAGTCAACTATTTGCCAGCACAATCTACTTAAAACGAACGTAATCTAGCAACCAAATGAGATAATTAAGGCTTGGTAAGCATGAGAAAAACTTTGCAAATGGTCCTTGCCCTTAAAAAAATCAAAGGTTTTTATTTTGAGTACTTAGGTCTTCTCAGGCACTTTTAAAACGTTACTGACTCTAATTGCGCGGTTTCAAATGTCATTCTTATGATGAAGAGCCGGCAAGAAAGTTCAACGAAAACTATACGAAGCCAAACTATAAAGACCATCAAGCACTTACCACTGGCAAGGGTCCACGTCTCCGCAAAACGTCTTGCAGCTGTTCAGTAGTAGCGTAAGCTTTTGATAAAAAAATATCAATTTCTACAGGCTTACATTTAAAAATACAGGCTAGTGAACGCAAATGGGTTTCAATACAATCCAATGCCATAGTATTCATTTAGCAGAAAATCATGTATGGCAAGCCTTAATGATCTGTAGTAGTCAGTAATGAGTAACGAGTGCCAAATAGCATCTAAACGATCCGTAATGTATTTTAAATATATCATCAACCAACGATATACAGCCTACCGATATGTAATTACCAATATAGTTTACCTTTGAAATTGCGACCATGATTTACAAACCATACGTTTTCCTATCCTTGGTGGCATTAGTTCAGGGTACTTCTGCCCCTACACACCTGCTGTTGACGCGAGCAGGTCCTTGTAGTAACTCCGGCAAGACCACTATCTCTGTCTCCGAGCTCAGTCTGACCATGCGGACATACGACTCGTTGGTCAGCGGCACCATGAACATATCTGAGGACTTGGACAACGGCTGGCACATTAAAGTGAATCTATCTAAAATGTAGTCAAATATAATAGGATACTAGGAATGCCTGACAAGCTGAGTAATTGCGATTAGTTTGAAGCTAAAACCATCAGGGTATCTCACCAGGGAAACATCAGACGGCGACTGACGTGACGATCTTTCAAATCTTCTTGTTAGCCTACGCGTACGTGAAGCAGTGTTTAAAGAGTTAAAGGCAGGATGGTACTCTTCCTGGCATGTAACGTGGCAAGACTTTGAAAGAGAGGCAAAATGCGCAGAAGTCATTTTTCATACATACTTGCATTCTGCGCATCTCTCCTTTCGCTTTAACTCTTGCCAAGTAACATGCTGGCAATAATAAAAACCATGTATTGCAGGCGACGATGCAAAAGTGCGTAGACATCCGTAACATAGACACGTGCGACTTCTTCAAGTCGTTCTCCGTGGTGAAGAGCGGCTGCGTCGATGATGACGAGATGGACGTGTACAGCCTGCTGTTCCACTACTCCGAACCAAGGTAATTTTACTATAAACTGGTCAATCTTACTCAAAAGCTATCATCAGAACTCTTATCTAAATAAATAAATATTTGTTATAACTCTAAATATTTGCCTCGAAATCCTCGACAGACAACAGAATAACAAATCAACTATTAAGATAAAATAATATTTTGTTTATAAATTAACTTGACCCGGAGTTATCAGAAATCATTATTATTGCGTTATACTTAAGTATATCGCTATCATTGAAATATTATTACAACAATTCAATTAATAAGCTAAAGAAGAAGAAACTCCGGATGAATTTTAGAACACAGCAAATAAATTTTGTTAGTATTATTTAATAGCAATTTTGACCATTGACACTTTACTTTTCAATTCTCACTAATCCCGTTCACGATAAGTAATCAGCAAAATTATTTGGTGGACTATGAAGCCGACCAAAACGGCTTGTTCAAAGACAAGGAAGTGACATCCGAGAACTTTAGCCTTAAATTCTGATCGTGTAATGATAAAAGTGTTTAAACAGATTGGAGTGTCCGTTGCAAGCCGGTTACTATAAGATCCTGAACTATCCTCTCTTCACCGAGGATAATTACTTGGCGGTCTACGAATCTAAGATATCCACGAGCGTGTTTGGGTACACGTTCCGATTGGATGGATTTTCTGAGGATCATCGAAAGGTAAACGCTTTCATGCCACGGACCCTATTGCTCAAGGTTTTTAGGTTAAGATAATTATGTGATATATATTTATAGTATTCTTAAATTGTATGGTAATACAGTATTGTATATGTCGCATAAACTAAATGAGGTTTATTAAAAAATATGCAGTGCCGCTGTCCTCATGCAGGTCATCGGCTTTGCTATGCTTAGTAAACTCAATATGGCACAGTCTAGAATTTAATTATAAGAATAAGTAGGTAATACAGTGCTTTATTTACACAAAATCAAGTAAGGAAATATTCAGAAATAAAAGTAGCTAAAACAATTTATATTCTCTTTTTTTTATTTTAATCAAATGACACGGAGTTTACTTACAATGTTTCCTGTCCAAAAATCGGGAGCCAAAAGTGCGCCATAACACAAATCACTTTCGTATATACCGCCTTTTTTACCGCCAACCGCCATTGAACGGAAGTTGACGTTACAATAATATTTTAATTACAAATAAATAGAAAGCGTTGCGATAGCTTTATTATTTAACTAGTTTATGATCAAACTAATAATAAAAGAATATTCTAAAACTATCTGGATTTTATTGAAACAGTTTTATGTAATTTGGAATTAAAGGTTGTGAAAAACAACCTTTTAATAATAATTATTAAAGATGAATCTGGAGTTATTAATTTATTCTTAGACATAAAGCCTCCAAAAGATGTTAATAAATCATCTTAAATTATAAAAGGATTTTAGATAATTATTTCATGGTACTTTACCATGAAATAATTATCTAAAAATAATTACTTTTGTTGTCAATAATTAATCTGTGCAACAATTATATTTTAGCAACTATATTGTTGAAATTACAATTGAATACATTGAGAGGCTTTAAATAGTGATATTGATTAAATAAATTACTAACTAAAATTTACGTAATGTTTTTATAATTAATCTACGCTCATTAATTTGACCGATGAATCATCGCGGCGACACGGCCATACTGATGTGCGATGCGTGCTCTGCATTGCTCCAGTCCTGGTGTTGTCTGTAATAGATCATTTATCTTTGTGAGGCTAAGCACTTTTATAGTTCACTTAACCTTTTATAAGGTTGCTCGATCGATTTCTTAATGCAGTGCTCACCACGGTGATGCACCGCTAAACATGTAAATGTTGAAAGTTTACAACAGGGACGATACATAATATTACTGTACGTGTTCCGCACACGACAGTAATTTAAATGTAACATATTTAATAAGTGTAGCTGCTCACTCCATATGCCCACAGCTTCATAGAGGTGTATTGCCAGTATAACTGCTCCACATGACAAGACCAGTTTGTAATAAATTGTAAAAGGGGAGGATAGGTCGATGAGGGGTCGATGCTATGCTCTGGGTAGTCTTGTACGCCGTGGTACACAGGGGGCTATTATTCATTCAGAATTGGATTATTATTGGCTTATTGAACGGCTCCACACGTCAATAGCATCTTTTAGTATTATGATATTTTTATTTTATTATTTGGCTTATTGAACGGCTCCACACGTCAATAGCATCTTTTAGTATTATGATATTTTTATTTTATTAGGTATTTGGCTTATTGAACGGCTCCACACGTCAATAGCATCTTTTAGTATTATGATATTTTTATTTTATTATTTGGCTTATTGAACGGCTCCACACACGTCAATAGCATCTTTTAGTATTATGTTTTATCTATATGTGTATTGCGTATCAGAATTTATGTTCTGTACGTATCGTGATGCATTGATTGGGGTGCAGTTATAAAATAACCAACATGAAAGTTTCTCACCAAGTTTAGTCCTATGTTCGCCTTGACTCAATGACGCGTGACTGCTACGACTGGGTCAGAGCCCCAGCCTCTGTGCTGGAAGGCCCGGCTGGCTGATTGTATGCGGGCGACGCGGCTGCCTGGGGACCACCTCCAGGTTGTGGGGCGCGCCGCAGCTGGTCATGTGCAACCTTGCGAGGCCGCCCATGATGCCCCACTACCTTTTTGATTAGGTAGCGATCATTTTCTAATACCCTGTAAACTTCGTAAGGAACACTAAATTTTAAGTCAAGAGAAGTTTGGTTTCTGGGGTTATTCTTTACCAAGACAAAGTCACCCCGCTGAAATCTGTGAACTTTGGCACGGCCCTTATCAAATCTCGCCTTATCTTTAGCTGATATGTCAGTCATCCTTTGTTGTACGTGCCGTTCGAGAGCTTGGATGTCAATCGATGAATCGTCAAGATTAACTAAGTTCAGTAACTCCGGTGGAACACAGTTTCGACGTCGAGTTAGTAGTGTGAGCGGGGAAGTACCTGTGGTTTTATGTATAGTGCAATTCAACGCCAGTTGAAGGCTTTCTAGTGCCATATGCCAGTCCGGTGTCTCATAATTTTTTATCATGATGAGGCTATTTTTTTAATGTTGCCATCACCCGCTCTACTTGCCCGTTTGCTCTGCTGACGCCTGGTGCAATGGAATGTATTTCTATACCAAACATGTCACAATAGTTCTTATACTCGCCTAAAAACTCGCGTCCTCCGTCTACAATAACTTGCTTGGGGGCTCCGAAAAGGTGCACTGCATGTTTTAGGGCTGCCAGAGTGCTGTGTTGACTTTTGTCATTGGTGTAACGAAGTAATACATACTTGGTATAGGCGTCTATGGTGACCACGACGTATTCCTGTTCATTAGGAGTGCCCAGCTTGCCGGTGATGTCCATGTGTATAACTTGGAATGGTACTGTTGGTTTAGGTATAGGGTGTAATTGCACCTGTGTGGCTCCAGAAGTTTGTTTCGACGTTCTACATATGATGCAGTTGTCTACGAATTCTTTCACGATGGTGCTCATTGTGTCAAAGTGATAGGTCTCCCTAATCTTGTGAAGAGTCTTCTCCCAGCCTGGATGCTTAAGAGCACTGTGGTAAGTATTAATGAGAGTCCACTGAAAAGACTTTGGCACCACTATCAATTTTCGCAGACCTTCGATACCCTGCCTTTCGAATTTAAGGACGTTATCTTGAAGGTGATACCCGGGAACGTCTTCGCCACTATGCAGTCTATCTATAATAGGACGCAGCTGGACGTCTCGCCTTTGTTCTATATTTACCCAGTCTAGATTCCTATTCATAATGTTGACAGTCAGAGGGTCCGGATTTCTACTCAAGAAGTCGGCGTGTTGCATCCGCTCGCCCTTCCTGTATTCTATATCGAATTCGAAATTTTGGAGATACGCCCACCATCTATGAATGCGAGGGAGTAAGTCCTTTTTGTGCTTTGAGGCCTTAAGTGCATTGCAATCTGTAATCACTTTGAACCGACGACCATAAAGAAAATGACGAAAGTGCTTAATAGCCCTGACCACGGCCAAAGTCTCAAGTTCGTATGAGTGGTATCTACTTTCTATATCTGTCGTACGCATACTAAAGTAGGCCACTACATGCTGTCGTTTGTTAATGAGTTGTACTAGTATTGCCCCGAAACCGAGGCTGCTTGCATCGGTAAATAGCTCTATGGGTTCTCCCTCTCGGAATATTGTAAGAACTGGTGTAGAAGTTAAGTGATGGATGATCGTTTGACGTGCCTGTTCATGAACATGAGTCCATTGCCACCTAACGCCTTTCTTTGTCAACTCATAAAGGGGTGCCATGGTTCGCGCGAAATCGGGTATAAAGCGACGAAAATAACCTGCGAGGCCGTTAAATTGCCGAACATGTTTTACGTTAGTTGGTACAGGGGCTTTAAGTAAAGCTTCAACCTTCTTAGGGCTAGGGCGTACTTGACCGTTTTCAACTACGTTTCCTAAGTATTCTATAGAACGTTTGAAGAAAAGACACTTATCAATATTAATTGAAAATCCGGCATCGCGTAATGCTATTAAAATTTTCTCTAGGTATTCGAGACCAGACGAAAAATCGCGACATTTACTGATGACGTCATCTATGTAGACTTGGGCCACGCTGTCGTTATGAACTTTGTCCGCACTACCCGGCCTTAGGAGGGGACCTAAGGCACGATTTATGCATCTCTGATACACAGAAGGCGCATTACACAGCCCGAATGGCATAGTTTTATATTCGTAAAGACCGTCCGGAGTAACGAATGCAGTCTTTTCAATAGAATCGACAGCTATGGGGATCTGATGAAAACCAGATGCCATATCTAGAGTGCTATAGTATTGACCACCGGTCAATTGGTCAATCTGGTCTCCAATTAGCGGAAGAGGGTAGTGGTCGCGTATAGTGTTTGCATTGAGCTCCCTGTAGTCTACGCACATGCGGTCGTCACCATTTTTCTTTTTGACCAGAATAATTGGGCTAGAGTACGGAGACTTACTTTCCTGCACTATGTCGTTATCGATTAGTTCTTTAACAATATCCTTAACTTTCTCGCGCTCGACTGGACTTAACCTGTAAGGCCTTCGTTCAACAAATTTATCGGGATTTTTCAAGCGAATTTCCAGTTGTCCCGTATTAACACGAGTTCGTGAAAACCCACGCGTAAAGACGGCGGAATAGTTGTTAAGTAGGTTAAGTAATTGATTAATTTCATACTCATTACTCAAATCGTGATTTATGTTGTCGAATAGGCCGGCTTCTGGTCGCATGTGCATGACACGAGGTTGTGAACAGAGAGTTGCGGTATCTGGGGTTATGATCACCGTTAATCCCGTCTGGCTTAATAAATTTGCACCTATAAGTACACCTGTAGTCATTTCGTAATCTGGCAGTATATGAAATTCGATCTCAACGCTTATATTGTTAATAACACACACCGTATTTAACATATTTGTAGAAACGACGGGAAACGGACCTATCCCGCGAAGATAATTAATTACATGTCGTCGTTTACCCGGTAACTTATTTGCGATAGATTCTCGCATAACCGAGCACTCTGCGCCGCTATCGAAAACCGCATGAATATCTATATCGCCTATTCGCATACGCATTGTATTTAAATTAGATTTATTGGTATTCATAACCGAATTCACGTTTGAGGTTATCTGCTTTTCCCGGCGATAGCAGGTGTCAAACGTATGACCCGGTTTTGAACAGAAAGAACAGACTTTACTATCGCCCTGTCTAGGTGAGAATAACGGTTGCGTATTAGATTTCTCGTTTGGCCGCTTATCATTATAAGAAGAAGTGTTTTTATACCTACAATCACGAGAAGCGTGACCAGTCTTTTTACAAAAACCACAATAAGGAGCATTACGATTATCAATAGAATATTTAAGACGTTTAGACGGCGGTTGATTGGAATTATTCTGTATAGGACGCCGTACACGTATAGATGAAGCTACAGATATTAACTCCGGCACTGATGTAGCCCTGGCATTCATCAGTTCCATCCTAAGGCGTTCGTCACCGATCGTTCCTATCACTGCTTCCACAGCATCACTTTCATCGAGCTTATCTTTAGTAATTCGCCTCCACAGTATCCATGATTGAGATAGAAACTCTGCAATATCTTTTGATTGGTCATAAGTATGCTCTCTAAACTTCAGTATATCACGCGAGTAACGAGTCTCAGGTTCGAATGTGGTTATTATATTTTGACGCAATTCATCCCATGTGGACGTAGTAACAAGCCAATTGTCAGCCCACATTTTAGCGCGACCTTTCAGCAAGCTGCTTACTTTCATGCGTATATCATAATCACTTAGCGAGTAATTAGTCTTGGCCATAGAAATGTGATTGCACCATTCGCGGACCCCGACGTTACCGTCTGGGTCATAAGAGGGTAGGAACACATCAGTAATTTTAATCTTATCAGATTGCTTTGACATCTTCTCACTCATGTTTTGCATCATTGCAATCATGCTTAGAAAAAAATCAGGGGGTACGTTACCGCCTTGTTGTTGTAATGGCACGGGCGCGTTACCAGAGACACTCGGCCCAGGATCAAGTTGTTCAGGTACGGGGCACGTGGGCGCGCTCGAAGACATTGTCTCGTTCTCGTTGTCCATCGTAGGTAGCCTGCGTGACAGCGCGTCTCTCGTATCTTCAATGTAGTTAGACACTGTAAAAGAAATATCAAAAACAGAAAACATACTTTAGGCATAGGGTAATTATCCCACTTCTGATGTCGCATAAACTAAATGAGGTTTATTAAAAAATATGCAGTGCCGCTGTCCTCATGCAGGTCATCGGCTTTGCTATGCTTAGTAAACTCAATATGGCACAGTCTAGAATTTAATTATAAGAATAAGTAGGTAATACAGTGCTTTATTTACACAAAATCAAGTAAGGAAATATTCAGAAATAAAAGTAGCTAAAACAATTTATATTCTCTTTTTTTTTATTTTAATCAAATGACACGGAGTTTACTTACAATGTTTCCTGTCCAAAAATCGGGAGCCAAAAGTGCGCCATAACACAAATCACTTTCGTATATACCGCCTTTTTTACCGCCAACCGCCATTGAACGGAAGTTGACGTTACAATAATATTTTTAATTACAAATAAATAGAAAGCGTTGCGATAGCTTTATTATTTAACTAGTTTATGATCAAACTAATAATAAAAGAATATTCTAAAACTATCTGGATTTTATTGAAACAGTTTTATGTAATTTGGAATTAAAGGTTGTGAAAAACAACCTTTTAATAATAATTATTAAAGATGAATCTGGAGTTATTAATTTATTCTTAGACATAAAGCCTCCAAAAGATGTTAATAAATCATCTTAAATTATAAAAGGATTTTAGATAATTATTTCATGGTACTTTACCATGAAATAATTATCTAAAAATAATTACTTTTGTTGTCAATAATTAATCTGTGCAACAATTATATTTTAGCAACTATATTGTTGAAATTACAATTGAATACATTGAGAGGCTTTAAATAGTGATATTGATTAAATAAATTACTAACTAAAATTTACGTAATGTTTTTATAATTAATCTACGCTCATTAATTTGACCGATGAATCATCGCGGCGACATATATAAATAAAAAAAAATGTACCTAATTTAACACTTGTATAAATAGGTCAAAAATCTAAGTTCACAAAAATCACGGGCTACTCAAATTAGAATTATTGCAAATTATTAAGTACTAAAAGAATACCTGAATAATAAATGGAGTTTTGTTTTAGATTTTTTGCGTCGAAGCTTACCTTCAGTTAGTATACATGAGAGTACATCAGTGGGATCAGAGTGAAGACATTCCGGAGACCACATTAGGTCCAAATAAGGAGGAGGAAAAAAGCGATGAAGAATAAATGGCGGACTTAATGCCTCAGGCATTAAGTCCGCCATTGTACATATTTTGTATAAGAAGTATAAATAAATAAATAAATAAATATGGTTAATTATATTTTAGACTTTCGTTTTACATCTTTTGCAATTGTCACTACGTACGTCTATGTCCGGACCCAACGATTTAAGTAAATCTCAGTTCAAATTTTATAACATATTATATTCAAATAAATACACCATATCAAATAATTTATACAAACAAGAATTTCAACAATATAAAGCAGTTTATATTATGACAAACAATAATGCTAAAGTAGAACATTCTTAGCTCTGGGCACACCCGTAAACTTCGAAGGCTATTTGCTTAATAAATAAAAAAATAGGACCAAGTGTCAGGTTCATCGAATTCGTCCGCATTCCCCATACCTATTACTAGGCATTGCAAAGATGCATACGATTCCAACAAACAGGTAGTTACTGTAAGGTTTTATTCGTATGGTCTATATCATTAGACTCTCGCAGACATGAAATATCCTTTCAGGGAACGACAAAGCAGCAAATACAGTAAACACTAATATTGAGTAAACTGTTACCAGAACATCTCTCTTCACTTTCATGACCGGAACTAACTCCGATTTTAGCCGATATCTGGTCTTAGTAATTTTTACACATTTTTGAATCCTGTTGGTTTCATTTTCCTTTTTATATGAGTTATTCTCATTAGATTTTTCAATTGTTCGGTTCACTTCACAAATGGAAACAGAGTGGTTTGATTCAGTTGTAATTATGACCTGTGGAATTTCTATAACGTTGCTATGTTCTACTGACGACAAGGATGAAAATGCAGAGTGGTATTCAGCAAAGGAAAACAATGACTGCGTGGATGGCTGGCTGAGCACACCCACCACGGAACTGGTCATGTTAGTGCTGTGGTCGATGCTGATCGGGAAAATCTGAGAAGGAGTGTCTGTAAAACTATGTACCAACTCTTTCTCGATGAGATTCATACCGACTTCTTTATCAGCGTAAATTGCCTTAGGACGTAACGGTATTTCTGGGGGGAAAATGAATTTACTAGCTTTAACCTTGTTGCTTATATTAGAGCCATCATAGTCGGATAAGTAATACGAGAAAACACTCGGGTTAGACTCCAGTTGACGTAGTTTGTCCAAAGATGTGAAAGAGATTAGCTCACTGCTCTTAATAGAATTTTCTAGTTGCGCCGCTTTATTCAAGATTGTTTCCAATTCTAATTTACTTTCACCATTTGCGTTGTTATTTCTGTCAGCGTTTGTAATTTCAGTTTGACAAGTAGTGATTTTTTGTATTTCGTTTAGAAGTCCTACCAGTATATCTAGAGAAGTCGTATATTCAATATTGTCAGGATTTCCTAGTAGAGAAGCATTTTCTTTCTTTTTATCCTGAACTTCACTGGGTGACTGGTTTCTATCAAATAATTTCTCTACAGTTTTGTTATTATCACTGGAATCTTTTAATGGATGATTATTTTCTACTTTAGTTTCGTCACACTTTGTAACTGCTGGCCCGTTATCTCTTTCTGGATCCAGTACATGAGTACTTATTGCCACATCGACCTGGGCAGCTTGCTCTATCTTAGGCTGGCACTGTCTACACTTTAAACATTGACTATCCTTGTCTGACTTATTGTTAGTTATTTGATATACAATTTCTTCATCTGAACTTTTCGAAACCTCATCAAACAACTTAACTAGAGAACCAGAACCACATTGGATTGATTTATATTCAGGAAAAGAATATCCTACAGTTGCAATTTGAACAGGAAAATTAGCAAAACTCCAATCTAAATGAGATTTAGATAACATTGGTAAACTTTGAAAATCTGACAAATTTTCCGGGGTATTTTTATTCAAGTTTGAAGCTATAGAAGCGTTAACAAATAGAGAGCCTGGATCACCCGACTGTAGAACAAATACTTTTTTCATCGATTGTTTTGGCGTCAAAGTAAGATTTTTTATTCTTAATCTCTTTTGAAAAGTGCCTACCGAGATATGGCGACATAAAGCATTTTCTAATTTCTCCAATTCAGTAGCGGATTTAAAAGGTTGGACATCGTATTTAAAAGCACTTTCGTCTACTATACTTATTTCCTCTTGTTCGTCTTTTGTAGCCTTATCATAATCTTCTACGGTCCGTAGTACATTTTTATTATCCAATACAGCGTAATCGGAATCTTCGGCCGACACTCGTTCGGATCTGGACAACTTTTCAACGACAGAAAAATCATCCAAATGTTCTTTACTTCTATCAGAGCTGCTTTCCTGACATTCAGTCAGAACCTCTAAACCTTGTGAAGTACTTTTAATCATGGTATTTATAATGCTATGTAGCCTGCTTCCTAACTCGGTAGACTCTTCAGCTGTGGGACTTGATGTCGTAGACGCTGATTAAAAAAAAATATCGGTAAAATACATCGCAGAGAATTATATTTTAAGTCATTATTACGTAATAAATAATTCTTCATACCTAGTTCGATGTCGTTCGGTAAGAGCGGGACCCGCGACTTTTGGACACTTGGAGGTTCGTTCACGACTGCCGTAGATGTGGCCCGTCCATAATGATTTTTTACGTACGATTCAACAGCCACCATCTTTTTCTTTCTGTAAGTTGGGGCATCAGTTACAAACAAATATGTAAAACAATATTCTCGGAATAATTTCACTGCAATGGGAAAACTCACAATAGTTCGGGCGTTTCAGGCACGGTAATTTGTTTGTAGGACGACCCCACCCCTTGGCACTGCCTTTCTTTTCCTTCAGGACTGCTGTGGGTCGAATGTCGAGTTCTTGTTGGTCGCTCTAAACAGAAAAGAAACAGCTATTTGATTTCAGCAATAAAACAACGCATGCTAAAAAATTGCCTAATATTTAATTTAGTTTACTTATGATTAATTAGGATTGTTAATATTGTACATAGAAGTCATCATTTCAAGATAGGAAATAAAATTCACCTTTACACACCTAAAGATGGCACAGATGGCGGTGTCAGTTTCACAGATACAGCGGACTGGGCCTCAGTGCCACTTCGTTTTCCTTTACTTCTAGAATTCGCGGAGCCAGTATTTCTGTCCGGAGCTAAAGGTGGTTGAGACGCAGCCAACCTTTGCAGTCTATCGGCCATTAGAGTTTTTCCATACTTATTCTGGTACTCTTCACTGTGAGCCTGCACATACGCCCTCTTAGGCTGCGCTAACGAGTTCAATCTAGATGTTAACTTAGAAGGCCCTCGAACTGCTTCACCTCTAGCTTCTTTTGCTTCATCTAACAAATCAGCTATTTTCTTTTTTGGGCTAGTAGCGTGCTTCTCATCGACAGGGCTTTGCTGATAAGGAGGTTTTGGTAATTCCATGTTAGAAAAAGATTTGTTCTTTTTATCCTTCGGTGTTGTGACCCTAATGCATCTTTCAGTCTGTGCATCATTATGTTGATCCAGCCGTGAGCGCCTTTTGATAGCATTTTGTCGTGATGCACTTTTTCCTTCAGATGTTCCAAGTTCCACTGATTTCTTTGTCGATCTTGGTTCAGTGGTTGGTTTTTGTCTATTTTTTTGTACATTTTCAAACTCGTGCAATAATTGTGATATCGCTCTCAATGGGTTATCCGGGACTTTAATTGTAGGACTATTAATTCCTGACTTTCTTCGGTCTTTTTTATTTCTTTCTGAATCACTTTTTGGCGTCTGTGATGTCATTTTGGAACTAATGATTACTTTACGAATGACAGCTGTGGGGCTGCCGAGCTTACGATTGAAATTCCGGCATTTTAATGGTTCACAATTATTTTTTTCGAAACTAAAACAGCTAGGATTAGAAGATGTTAAGTGATGTTTAAGGCTGGTTCCACTGTCGCTGCCTTGAAAAGTGGAGCTCTCTCTTCCTCCATTGACATCACCAGTGTGACTAGAGTAGTATTTACTTTTGGAGGATTTGCTTTCAGTATCATGCGACCTTCCAAACTTTTTCATCAATGTGTATATTTTATCTATACTTTTTCTGCATTCGACCGAAGAAGTAGGCTTCTTTGGATCAGGCTTATCTTGTTCAGCTTTTGGAGAATTTGACGGTATCGTGTGGGTTATAGTATTAGTCGTAAGTAATGCCTTTACTGGATTGCTGTCGATGCTTTCGTCGGCTCTCGCTGTCTCCCCCAACCTACACAATAATCACCAGCTTACAAACATAAAACAATTTATGCAATAAACAAAATCTAAAACTCTGCCATCTTGCCACTTGGATAAACGCTACATGTTTTTTTTATCATTTGATTTTACATTAAATAAGTAGATATATTAAGTTTTAACAATGTTAACGCTGTTTTACTTGTATTTCTTCGATTATTTTTTTATATTATCAACATTACATACTTACAACATTACATACACAACCTAATTTACTTCACTGACTACCAATAAAGGTGTAAAGTGTCACTTACACTTGTGTGTTATCATCACCGGTCAGTTCGTCGTCAGCTATATTGATTTCGGATTCAGAAGGGCCTATTAGCTGTGAAAGTAAATTTAAATTATTATGAAAATCATTTGATACAACTGAGGTAGAAGTAGAACATAATTCTTTGCCATCGGCGTCATTGCGCTTCATTTTCATGTACATCATTTCTGTAACTGCATCATCCAAGTAGTAGCTCCTATTTATATATTTCTTGCTGTTTTTGTCCGGCGACTGCACCGTCCCATCGTGATCGCCGTCAAATCCTTCGCTAGTAACATCAGCAGTCTCTCGTTTTCCTCGATTACGGTATCTCCCTTTCGTTTGTTTAGAATCCACATGAGCACTTTGCCCATAAATAGAGTTGTAAAAGGATTTATTCGATATTGATAATTTTGTAACGGAGCTAGCAGATTGAGGCATTATTGCTCCTTTTCCATATTTGTGTTTGGTAATTTTACAGTTTTCGGCTAATGCCATTTTCTTCCTTTCGCGTCTCTCCCGTATTTCCAACAGCTTTCTGCGTTTCTTCTCTTCCATGATATACGACTGGTTCTCGTAGGGCGACTTGATTCTGCTTCGCGTCGGTGATTTCTTCTTGTTCGCTGTTGATGACATGTCCTCGCCACTTTCTTCTGTTAAAGCAGTTTGCATAGCCAGTTTTTGTATTGTCAAACGCAAGTCGTCAGCGAACTTAATATCGGCGGCTGCTTCTTGTTGAATATGTTTTAATTTTTTCTTCAATACTTCCCTTACTGCATCACTAGACTCGCTTGATCCTTGTAATGAGTTTTTCGCAGACCCGCATCCTTCATCACTGCACGCGTAATCTAAACTGTTACCAACATTGTCGCCATGAGCATTGCATCGAGTATCAAGTGACCTTCTTCTTGTATTGTCTTTATTCGGAGAGTGAATTGGTTCTAATTCTATTATTTTGACACTACTTTTAGGCGATTTAATTTCATTACTTAATTCTTTATACGGCAAAGGTAAGGGGACGGGTAAGCAGCTCACTGCTTCATTTGGATCTAAAAAATACAAGAAAAAATCATTTTTAAATCTAAACATTTTTATATCAATGGAATTGATTTAAAACATTAATTACCACATGACATCGGAGCAGTTTGTAGAATCATAATGGAACTAATTTTACTTATAACTTGTCCCGTTTCAGAACGTTTTAGTTGAAACACAACGTCCACACGCGATTCTCCAGATGATTCGTCAATGGGCCGCTTTTCTTTTTTACAACTTATTATAACATTATCTGCACAACATTTACTTAAAAGTTTGTAAGATCCGCAGAGTAGTTTTGGAACCTCAAGAACAATTTTCTTTTCAAGAATTTTTGATAAAGATCTAATGTCTACCGCTGAGTGAACTATATCATCCCATGTAGATTTTCTTCCCCCAACCTTATTCTCCACATGCAAAGGTATGCTTGTAGACGTCGCGAGGACCTTAGTATTACTTAGACGATCATCTTCGGCAGAATTATCAACTTCCCGCCACTTTTCCTTAACTTTCTCAGTTAGATAATCGCCGTTGCTGATTCGTTTTAGTTGTTCGATTGTGTGTTGAACATACCTAATTATATTTTCCATATAAAAGTTGTAATTATCTTCTAAGCGTTTGCAGCAAATATAGTCTAATAACGAAGCTGGGAGTACTGCACCTTCAATCTCTGCAGAGTTGGTCTTTAATTTCAAGCATTTAAGCTGTTCTTCTATGTATGGGTCTTTGAATAAGAAATGTTTGTCATATGCGGTGGTAAGGTCCGAGGTGTGAAACCCGACGTTTCCGAATTTGTGGCAAAGAGTGTTTTCCGCTGAAGACGGAGCGTTGAGGAGGTCGAGCCGCTCCTTGTTGATGAGGAACACATTGGTGAGGTCCTCGCTGCTGTAGATGTCGCTGACGTCCGACGCGTCCGACTCGGGCTCGTCGTTGTACACGATGGTCTCCACGTGCTGGTTCGGCCTTTTGCGTTTCAGCTCGTTGGCGTTCGACATAAGCTTCGTACCCAAGTCGATGTTCTTATACAGTAGAACCAAGTCTCTGGTTGTCAGCGTATCAACATCTGTGTCAATATTGTAAATGTTAAGACTATCTAATCCTTAATGTTGAATTGTAGATGATACAAATCATAAGCGATTCTTGTATAAGAGGATATTGCCTTTATATCTAAAATGTTGACATACAATATCACTACATATTTTGTTCGATGGATATACGAAACTTTCATCGACGTAACTCATATACAGAGTATCATTTAAAACAGCTAGCTTTACTCAGATTAAATAGTGATCACTGTACTTACTGCTTGTGTCAAAGTTCTGATTCTTGGCCATAAGTTCGAACAGCTCGTTAGCTGTCTGGTAATCGTGAGAGTTGTTCACATCACTCGAGACTTCGGTACTCTCGCCCTTACCCCCATCGCTATCCGGGACTTTACTTATTAACATGCCTGCTAGCACATACGATTTTGAATCTTACACCTGGACTAACAAAATTACAAACTGCTTCAAAATATATACGGTAAACAATATAACAAGCCTACAAAAACACAAGGACAAAACCGTTTTTATTGTAAATTTTTAGTGAACATTTTCAAAATATACGAATGCAAAAGAATTTGAGTCAATTATTTCGAATTTGGAATACAAACACAACAATATCAATGGCCAGGCCAGTTGACGACAGAAAGGAGGCAATATATGTTATATGTCACAAGTCAAATACAAACTTATTTTCCACATACTCGTTAGTAAAGTAGGTCGATGTATAGAGGTTGAAAATGATTTAATAATTATAATTTTTAAATGATGAATGCCAGTATATTAAAAAAGCTGGCGAAAAACCGAAAATGATAGCTTCATTTTCGGCTTTTCACTAGCTACTTTTTGAAATATGTGTATGGTAAGTTGTCTCACTTTGAACCAGGTAAATTTCAAAGTCCCATATTGGGCTGGATTTTCAATCAATGCCTTCAATTTTTTGTGTATAGTTAGCATATTTATTTAGCTTCAATTTTGTAAAACATTAATTTCTCATATTCTTTTTAGTTTCGGCGTAAAACAGGTTTTTCTGAAAAAAATTTTTTGGTTCAATGAGTACCACCGGTGGTACACATTTAACCAGGGTATGGTCCACATTGAGCCACCTTATTAACTATGTCTTCTAGATCAATTTATAAGGCAAATACTTTGTAATAATAAAAATCAGTCTTATATTTATTAAAATCACTTAAAATCGTATGATTCTTTAATTGGATAATTAGCCAAATCGGGTTCCAAAGGCATCCGGAGTTTCATGGCACCTGATCTATGCAAATTAAGGGCTTCAAGCATGATGGCAATCGAATGCCCCCCTTTTTCTTATCGTCCCTTTGTTTCGCACCATTCTATAACGAATTAAAATATTTTTTTGAAAACACACTCATTTAACGACAGGTGGTTCACTGTGAGACACACCACGTTTAGATAACTAATCTTAAAAAAATACCGGCAAATCAATCAATTAAAAACACGAATTATAGCGCTTTCAATTGCGAAATAACCGTAGAATACGGTGTACATATAAATAAATTGATATGACTTAAATGAAAAAAGCTAAAAAAGAATGAAATTGGCAAAAAATATTTACTTTTTGAGTCAGTTTGCTTTCAAATGCTCCTCACACAACCACTTGGCACACGATCGCCACGTAAACTAGTGGGCAGTAACGGATCGTAAATACCTCTCTTTCACTCATATTAGCGCGGTTTTGCAACGTGGCGTTTTCGAGATTCGGCGGTGGTTCAATGTAGCTGCCTGGTTCACTGTGAGACACCCGACCCTACTTGTAATTAATTTTTAAATAAAACAAAGAACTTATAATTGATAAGAAAATAACATTTATTATAGTTTAACAATAAAATTAAGTACATTATGCAAATAAATACTGCATTAGAAATCGGAATGTTAACATAATTTATGAGTACAATTCATTGGTTTATGCATTTTATCAGTCTTAATGAATAAATAACAGTAAAAGCGTTTACTTTAATAATATTTCATTGATCGAGCGCTTAATAACTTCATAGTCATTGCGTGCCGCCTCGACGTGTTTCAATACAATTTTCAAGATTCATAATAATATAAAATAATACGTAGGCAATAACGTAATAGAGTTTCATCTTATACGTGCATACAATTCTAAGTATACTATGATACATGCATAGTACGTACATACCGTACAGTTGAAACACGGACATGGCCTAATACTTTATTTTCAAATAATATCTTTTTAATAAAATTTAAATGAATATAATTGATTTAAAAATTATACTAAAAAAAATTTAGTTATTTCAATCCACATTTAAAAAGTATAATATTAATCGATTAAAAATATATTGTTACTATATTTGATGAACGAACCAACTGTGTACCAATCTCTTACTCGATTCCCAAATTGGCCAATTATTTGTCATGTATTTTCAAAGTGTGGTTCTACTAATGGATGCCGTAAATGTTGACCATATAATTTTGGCCAACAATTGGGCCAACATTAGCGAGATTTTTTGATCTAAATTGATTTTTTTGACAGTTATCGTTGGTGAGCAAAGCTGGTATTTGGTTCAATCTATTTTGATAACATTGGGATATCATTGAATATTTAGGGTTAAGTTTAGTCTACGAAGGTGCTCTGAACAATGACTCCAAAAGTTCTGGTTCAGTCAAATCTTTCTTGTATTGTTGTGCTAACTCCTGAATGAGGTGGCGCCGCCGGACGTGAGGTGGCTGATACCTGAAACACATTTTGAATAAATAATCGATCTTCAAATCATCAGCTCTATGGACTTAAGATGATACCTAAAACAAGGAATTTGGGAAAGAAAGGTACTATTTTTAAAAATGAGACATTCTCTGATGGAGGTTAATTTTCAATCATACCTAGGTGAGTCATTTGTTAAATAAATCAAATCAGCCAATTAGTTGCATAGTCCCTTGTCCATTACACGTCATTGCGGACATACAACGATTTCGTTACGAGCCACGACGAAAAGCTGTCGGAACAGCTCACTCGGCTCACTGGTCGCGATACTCTCGGTAATGAAGACTATCCCTCAGATTTGATTTGATTTGATTGATTTCGTTTGCACTTGACAAACATGTTACAAACGAAATATCTAGACCTAGGTTTTAGGTACTCAAAAGTTTGCACACACTTTTAAGCACCTGAAACATAACGTCTTCACGCTCCATTTGCACAAAATTGTTTGTGAAAAGGTAGATTGCGTAGTAACAAAGTCGTAGTAAAAGTAACAAGTGAGTGGGTCATGTAGCCAGTAGTGTGCACACACAGGGCGGTGTTGAGGCGCGTGTGCCGCACATGGAATATGCAGACGTAACTTCGAAGTGCTTAAATGTTGGCACCAACTTTCAAGTACCTCAAACAGGACGTTTCCACGCGCACCAGCCCGCAGCGCCGCGCGCTCACACACAGCGTCTTAGTGGCCCATGTGTGGTAGTAACAAGCTAGTGTGCACTCACAGGTCTGTGTTGAGCCTCGTGCGCCTGGCGGCATCTAGCGCGGCGCGGCGCAGACAGTCGGGCAGCAGCCGCGGCGCCAGCAGCGCGCCGGCCGCCAGCACGCCGCCGCCCGCCGCGCGCGCCACGCGCACCAGCCCGCAGCGCCGCGCGCTCACACACAGCGTCTTAGTGGCCCATGTGTGGTAGTAACAAGCTAGTGTGCACTCACAGGTCTGTGTTGAGCCTCGTGCGCCTGGCGGCATCTAGCGCGGCGCGGCGCAGACAGTCGGGCAGCAGCCGCGGCGCCAGCAGCGCGCCGGCCGCCAGCACGCCGCCGCCCGCCGCGCGCGCCACGCGCACCAGCCCGCAGCGCCGCGCGCTCACACACAGCGTCTTAGTGGCCCATGTGTGGTAGTAACAAGCTAGTGTGCACTCACAGGTCTGTGTTGAGCCTCGTGCGCCTGGCGGCATCTAGCGCGGCGCGGCGCAGACAGTCGGGCAGCAGCCGCGGCGCCAGCAGCGCGCCGGCCGCCAGCACGCCGCCGCCCGCCGCGCGCGCCACGCGCACCAGCCCGCAGCGCCGCGCGCTCACACACAGCGTCTTAGTGGCCCATGTGTGGTAGTAACAAGCTAGTGTGCACTCACAGGTCTGTGTTGAGCCTCGTGCGCCTGGCGGCATCTAGCGCGGCGCGGCGCAGACAGTCGGGCAGCAGCCGCGGCGCCAGCAGCGCGCCGGCCGCCAGCACGCCGCCGCCCGCCGCGCGCGCCACGCGCACCAGCCCGCAGCGCCGCGCGCTCACACACAGCGTCTTAGTGGCCCATGTGTGGTAGTAACAAGCTAGTGTGCACTCACAGGTCTGTGTTGAGCCTCGTGCGCCTGGCGGCATCTAGCGCGGCGCGGCGCAGACAGTCGGGCAGCAGCCGCGGCGCCAGCAGCGCGCCGGCCGCCAGCACGCCGCCGCCCGCCGCGCGCGCCACGCGCACCAGCCCGCAGCGCCGCGCGCTCACACACAGCGTCTTAGTGGCCCATGTGTGGTAGTAACAAGCTAGTGTGCACTCACAGGTCTGTGTTGAGCCTCGTGCGCCTGGCGGCATCTAGCGCGGCGCGGCGCAGACAGTCGGGCAGCAGCCGCGGCGCCAGCAGCGCGCCGGCCGCCAGCACGCCGCCGCCCGCCGCGCGCGCCACGCGCACCAGCCCGCAGCGCCGCGCGCTCACACACAGCGTCTTAGTGGCCCATGTGTGGTAGTAACAAGCTAGTGTGCACTCACAGGTCTGTGTTGAGCCTCGTGCGCCTGGCGGCATCTAGCGCGGCGCGGCGCAGACAGTCGGGCAGCAGCCGCGGCGCCAGCAGCGCGCCGGCCGCCAGCACGCCGCCGCCCGCCGCGCGCGCCACGCGCACCAGCCCGCAGCGCCGCGCGCTCACACACAGCGTCTTAGTGGCCCATGTGTGGTAGTAACAAGCTAGTGTGCACTCACAGGTCTGTGTTGAGCCTCGTGCGCCTGGCGGCATCTAGCGCGGCGCGGCGCAGACAGTCGGGCAGCAGCCGCGGCGCCAGCAGCGCGCCGGCCGCCAGCACGCCGCCGCCCGCCGCGCGCGCCACGCGCACCAGCCCGCAGCGCCGCGCGCTCACACACAGCGTCTTAGTGGCCCATGTGTGGTAGTAACAAGCTAGTGTGCACTCACAGGTCTGTGTTGAGCCTCGTGCGCCTGGCGGCATCTAGCGCGGCGCGGCGCAGACAGTCGGGCAGCAGCCGCGGCGCCAGCAGCGCGCCGGCCGCCAGCACGCCGCCGCCCGCCGCGCGCGCCACGCGCACCAGCCCGCAGCGCCGCGCGCTCACACACAGCGTCTTAGTGGCCCATGTGTGGTAGTAACAAGCTAGTGTGCACTCACAGGTCTGTGTTGAGCCTCGTGCGCCTGGCGGCATCTAGCGCGGCGCGGCGCAGACAGTCGGGCAGCAGCCGCGGCGCCAGCAGCGCGCCGGCCGCCAGCACGCCGCCGCCCGCCGCGCGCGCCACGCGCACCAGCCCGCAGCGCCGCGCGCTCACACACAGCGTCGTCACCTCGTGCCGCCGCCACGGCACGCCCGTCTCGCAGTACGACAACAGGTCGTCTGAACCAAACACGATTACGTTCAAAACAGAAATTGATAGTGGTGGATGTAATAAGGTTCAACTTGAAGAGCAGAGGAGTAGAAGTGAAATGCGTGTTGTCCGTTTGCAATTTTATTAGTGGCTAATCTACGGACCTGGCATACCTTTACTTAGCTAATCATATATAACTGTTTTGTGACGTGTACGACAATTCTTACATCAAAAGATAGAAAGTAGTTTTTGTCATTTTTAACGGGTGAAAAGCTTATGGCTTTAACCGACACACGTCGGATACTCGCTAACTAAAAACACCACGGTATTAACTACCCTTCCTAGCCTTAGCTGGAACCGCGGGATTGCTTGTGCATGTTCTGTACGGTTCTAAAAGGCCTCCATTCTTGAAGGTCCCTTCCAGAGAAACTGCTATTAAATGTCCATCCCTCATTTCATCCGAGGCCTTCATGGCTTGGTTACCAAACGGGTGATAATATGCCCTCCCTATCACCCGCAGGTACGACCTTTGTTTGTCTTAAATCGATCAGCACCCTATTTGGGCACCATTTGCGCCTGCGTGGAGCATTGTAAGGATAGTGTATACCTCCCTGTCTCCTCTCCCTATTTTCGATATGGTTCGATACCTAGAGAAATATGGGTACGCCATCACTGTCTCTTGTCAGCAACTATTTTATTATGGCCATTCTTCAAAAATACATAAACAAAAAAAGCAAAACAGGTATTTGAATAGTCTTCCAAAATAATAGAAACTTATGACACTAAGACTTACCAATTGGCAAATTGAGATGATCTTCAAAGTCCTCCAACCAAATGATGAGAATTTTCGTCGTGAAATCTCTGTTACGCCTTCCACTACCTGAAGGAACAAAACACAAATAAGTCACAGCTTCAGTGTCTCGGCTACTAAATCTTAAACTACATTCGCTTGCATATCCTAAAAGCTATAAAAGAGTACCTCAAATGATGTCTAAACGATTTTCATAAGAGTCAAAATTTAATTCAAAATACTAGACAGATAAAAAAATAATTTAATTTTAAGTTTATTTGTTCACTTTACTATTTGTATTTTTAGTAATTTGTATGAGGTAAACCCACTCCAAATTCGCGGCCAAGATACAGACTTTGCCTAGTTTTTGGAAATAAATTTCTCATTCTTTCTTATTCTTAGAATAGTCATAACATAATAGCGCTACTTACCGGTAAGTTGCGACGCAGGCTGCTTGTCTAAGTCCAGTGAGAGTGCTCTGAGCTTGTCACTCAGCTTGCCGGTGGTGCGGTCGCCGCTCGCGCGCTCGGACTCGCTCACACTGCGCTCGTAGGACGCCGCGCCTGAACTGCCACTCGATACGTCCCAGCAAGATCCCGCTGCCTTCTCAGAGCTTTAGCAAAAAAAAGTAAGTTAAGAAAAACCCCGAAATAAATGATAAGCTGATACATATCTACAAAATTTCTCGTTTTGAAATATTTTAAACTATTAATTATAAGATTTTAATAAAAAGAAATGAAAAAATGTTTGTTGGTATGCTTAATTCCAACACATGTTGGATTACAAGAGAATTTATGAATTAGTAACTTGATCAAATGCTTTGCTGAAACCTAACAGTGATTTCTAACAAGTTTTTATTTCTCTATTTCTGACAAAATCAAACGTTATTTATTCAAATTATGCCATGTAGCACTTTTTGAACGTCAAGATTCATAAATTATAGACAGCACCTCATCGCCCACCCTTCACCGCTTCCTGTGCTATTGCTAAGGGAGAAGAAACGGCGCAACAAACTCCCCAGACAACTGGAGTAGGTTCAATTTGCATAGATTTGAGCAGGTATCTAGCTGAGTATCCCGTACTCAAGAAGAACCTAAATACAAAGAACATACATAAAACTTACCTATTTGACAAACAAGATCCGTCGACGTCAGACTTCATGCTGTCATTCTGTTGGTTTTCGCTCTCCGACACCTCGCGGCCAGAGGGCACCACAAACGCGATCTCGTTTGTAGAGTCCGACCAATAGAGGACCTAAGCAACAAAGCATTCTTGTATTTTAGACAACAAACGGGTCTTATCCGCGATGTAATTCGATAATTCTTTCCTCCGACGTTTCGGCCGAGTTGCACCGATCGTGGTCACGGGTGGACTGATAACAGCTAGCGGCGTCTTCTTAAAGTAAAGAAGAAGACCCGTTTGTTGTTCATAATATGTATGTTACAGTCATAGTGATTAATAAGCTATTATACATAATGACTAGTCATTATGGATAATAGCTAAATTCACTAGACAGTGTGATAAATTAATCACATTATCTAGTTATTATTCATAATATCGTGTCAAAGTTAGCCAAAGTAATAATACGGTCTTTATCTTAGGTTCACTCATGTTTGATCGAACAACGTTTGATATTATATTACTCAATCGAACAACGTTTAAGAAAATCATCACTTAGTATAATGTCGTTTGACATAATTTTCAGTTCGTCGAATATTTATTTGCTATATCAACATTTGCGCTAATGATCAAAAGGTATCATGTTCATTTGATATCCACACTCCTGCCTAAAAAAAAACCTAACCCAACCTAAATTAGGTGAGGTTAGGTTTTTTTTTTTTTTTTATAATATCTATGTTTATTGAGGTGAAAATATTATCTTATGTTATTTTAATTGTTAAAATAATCTTTCTGAAATGTATGCTTAAGGAAAATGGAAATACAAATTTACTCTTAAACGAATATCTACTTGTTTTATCACTTTATCTAATTCTGTGAAGATATTATGTATAATAGCTAGTTAATGTGATTAATTTTGTATGAATTATCACCTTATCCAAATTGAGTAGATATTATTCATAATGACTAGTCATTATGTATAATATCTAGATTAATTACTTTGGCTGTAACATGTATACAAATAGCGAAAGTTTAAAAACATTTACGGTATTCTTGTGCAGTGTTTTAAGTCTACAGAATATGTGGTTGTTCTTCAAATGTAAACTTAAGGAATGATATAAACTGAAATAAAGGCTATTTCTGTAGTAAAAGTTTCTTCTTTATTTTTATTGGGGTCCAGGTGAAAGTGTTTTCGTATTCTACCGGAGACTTCTGTGTTTGTCGTGTTAGTTTGAAAAATCTTCGCTTAGTTCGGGACACTAAAACACGGTGGCGGTCTTAAACGATACAGAATCGGGCACCTGTTGCCGCCATTTACGGCGGTTTATGTTGAATCCATTTACGCATTTTATTTATCTATGCCATCTTAATACAACAATAGGAGGTACAATATATTTTTTAGTTGAAAACAAACTTCATCAAAGACAGAAGTGTACTTCACTTCAAAACACCAACCTAAACTGAACCTTAACGCCCTAAACAAAAGGAATTTCAAAAGTCATAATTAAATAAATAAAGAAAACATACCTGTTCCCTAGCATCATACATAGCGGGCGCGGGTTCCCTCTGCGTGGTGGGCGGCGGCGTGCGCGCGTCGTAGCTTGTGTCTACGTGGCCAGTCCAGCCAGGGTGCCCACGGACTGACACAGGGGTGCCTAGCCTATATATACCAGAGATTGTTGATAGATAATAATTGTTTATTTGTACTCGTGGGCAGAAATACCAAAGGATAGAAAGGTTTGGAAGAAAATGGGGGAGACCTTTGCCCAGCAGTGGGATCTCAAACAGGCTACATAAAAAAAATTGTACATTTTTACTCAATAGATTTAGAACATGTTGTACAATAATGTCGAATGATGAACGATCTATATGATGTAGGTATAAGAAAATATTGTGAATAAATTGTTTAATAAAAACATTCAAAGACATAATAATGATGAAGACGGAATTATTGTCAACTTTAACTCTATTTTCAGGTTTATTTGACTTATATACTTGTTCATGATTTATCTTTACACCCAAAACGATAATCAAACCTATTATATGACATTTAATCAAAGCTATTACATTTATGAATAAAGGAATCACTTTCCAAACATTTCTTTTTTGCGGTTATAACAATGAATTTCGTGATCTACTCACCCACGCAGCATCCTCACAAACGCAGGAGGCACAGTACTAAGGCTAGCAGCGTTAGCCACGATATCCTGCGCGCGCACCTGCCCGGCGCGTGCGCAGAACACGTGCACTGTGGCGGGTGCGCGCGCACCACACGCGTCCACACGCCGCAGGGCGGCTGCGAAGCCAGGGCGAGACGAGTCTAGGGCTACTAGACGACCTGCAGCACCCTAATTGGCAAAGAATATTACAAAAATATTTTGCGACACCACGAACCTCATCTTAAATTAAAACGGAGAATTGAGAAATATAAGGATCGGCCTATGCCGTGGAGTGCGTTATCTCGCTTCCTCATCATTACCTTTTTATCGCCTCCAATGTTCAGGTATCCAAAATGAGAGAGGAAAAGTCTCGCAGTTTGGAATTCTGTTACTGGTTCTGGAGGAACGTATTCTTCTGGTACCTAAGAAATTAAAAGTAGATTACTTGGTTATTCCGTACTTGCATAAATACAAACTAGTTTTAATTTTGGCAATACTTACGACGTTGTCTTCACTCTCTCGCACACGCTTCTCAATAGCTGCTTGCTGTTCTAAGAGTTTGAATAACGTCGGAGCTTCGGGGTCGTTCAATTGCCGCACTACCGCTTCTAGACTCGGGAATGCCGAATCGCTGACACAAAATAAGAAGAAATTTTCATTTTATGTGTGTAATACGTACGGGGCGACGACCCACGACCATCGTAAAGTCGGGCCTGCAGGTGTCGAGGAGAGCAAACTGTCATCAGCTTAGTAAATAGACTAAGAAAGAGGCGCGAGGGCGCGTCGTTAGTTTTACGAGATTTGACGGGTAGGCCTTCTGCACCCACCCCTACCAGCATTGACTGCGAATGCACAATTAAAAAATTATCCCACAAACCCTATGCAGCCATGTTAAACCTCCAATTTTTACGGACACCGTTGAGTCCTTATAACTCAACGGTTTCCGTCATATTCTAAACGACAAACGAGACTTACTCGCGATATAATTCGATATTTCTTTTCTCCCGACGTATCAGTCGAATTGCACCGACCGTGGTCACGGGTGGACTAAGGTGAAAGTCATTCCAATAAACCAACAAATGCTACATTTGTATATGTAGTAGTATATAATAATATAGTAACGTACAGTGCGCAGGGCGGCGCGGGCGGCAGCGGGCGGCAGGCGGGGGGGCTGCGCGGGGCGGGGGTCGCGCATGTCCACGGGCCGCGCGCATGCGCCGCCGCAGCCGCGCGTGGCCGAGCGCGCGGCGCCGCGGCTGCTCAGCGACCACGCGTAGCGGCCCCAGCCACAGCGGATTATCACTGCACACATTGCAAGACATCATTTTAGGTAACTAATTACTAATTGACTGACTAATTTTAGGTACGGAATCGGCGTGGTGGCGGCGCTCCGTAATAGCGGCGGCAATGGGCACCACATCAGAAATAATTTTAGGTACGGAACCGGCATGGTTGCGGCGATTCATTAAGCGGTGGTAGTGTAGAGAAGAGCGACACTGTTCAATGCATAATTTATATGAAACTACAAAATTGAAATCGGAAGCAGAAGTGTCATTATTTAGATAAGCTAAGACAAAAATCTTTTATTAAAAATATTGGTGCCGCAAGATCAAGCCACAATTTTCCGGCATCGGGTCGCAATAAAGAAGTTAACCCCAATTTTCCATCCTTACTCACCTATGAGTGTAGGTTGTGGCTCCTGACTATTGCTTAGCGGTTCTTCTAACAGAGACAGCAAGATATTGCCGTCTGCTACAAAGTGCCGAAGTTGGCCGTGCCCAAGAGCCGCCAGCCAGCGTTCGTCCAAACGGCACCAGGAGGATCCGTTGCCACCATTACCAATTTGCTAAGAGAAAAAAATGATTATCAATTCCTTACTTTAACGTTGCTTTAATATGAAATTGTATTTAAACTCCATTGTACCTGTTCTAAAATCAACATGAGAAGGGATTCTGCTGCGTCACGTACTCTCATAGAGACTGGCTTCAGCTCTTTCTCATCTTTCATTTTTGGTGGTTCACCGGGTTTCCCTGTAAACAAGGCGTAACTTGCAAGAAACGTACTTTTGATCAATATTGGAATAATTCTATTTGCAATTGGCATAACACACTTAGGCCGCTTTTCCACTGACGCGGAGCTAGGCGGAGAAGAGCTTAGCAGTGCACGAATTTACCAATCACTATGCTCGTAATTTCCGCTCAGCTTCAATGCAAACAGCACGAGCCGGTTAGAAGTCTGTCACAAAACAACAAAAAATCTCGTAAAAGTAATCAAAACAATAACCTTGACTCTTGCTGCCGGAGATACCAAGCTCGACCACCTCTAGTAGTGTAGCGATACACTCAGCATCGGCCAGTAGTGCGGGGCAGAGCCAGGCGGCGAGGCAGGAGTAGGCGGCCACCACGCACGAGTGCAGGTCGCGCGAGTGAGCCTGCGGCGGCCGGCTGCACTGCACTGTGATGTAGTCGCAGATCCAACGCACTGCGCGCTTGCGTTCTATCGCCTCTGTGAGGTGCGAAAAAAAAAGCTATAGATTGCAGCTGATAAAAGTCTTTTAAATTCTTATTTCAATTTTAGCCCTGGGATAGATTACCATTTTTTTTTACTACTCCTGCTCTAAGGAGTTTAATCCTCACAAAAAATATTTGTCGATCTCACAAATTCTTGTCCAGGATGGGGATCGAACCCGCAACACGTCGCGCACAGCGGTATTATTTGCGTAGATATTTAAACCAACTCGGCTATCCGTGCAGTCTAACTGAATTGAATATGGTTTGGACTCTAGTAAAAGGTTTCGACGCATGTAAAAGGGTGGATGCGAGAGATACGGGAATTATAAAAGTCTAAGTATAGTATTATCTACAACTAAACTCATAACTCGAACTTACCGATAATAAATTCTAGTTCGCATGCAAAACAACATATAACATTAACCACACGGTAATTGACATCACATAAAATAAAGTTATAGAAGAGAGAGTATAGAAATAGAAGGATAGAGGAGAATTTCTTTAATTATCATACAAATAATTACCAAATAAACACACGTCATCCTAAAACAACTGACTAACAATTAATTAATTACAAAAAAATCAAACGCACCTGGTTTTGAAGAATGCAGTTTAGCAAGTCCAGACAGTAGTTCCAAGGCTGCGAGAGAGACTTGCAAGTCTCCTTTCCATGATGATATAAGCCGATGACACACGAGGTACGTAGCTCGCACCACCAGCGCCGCACCTAGTATAACTCACACTTGCTAGATAGAAGAAGGGATGTATAGAGCAACATACACCATATGTTAGCTCGATAAGTATCCACGGCATAGCAAAACATTGTACACACAGTAACTTTGTCTAAATTAACAAAAAAACACAAAGTTGCAAGAAAGAATTGAGAAGAAACTATTTATCACACAAAGGAAATGTTTTAAAGAGAAATTTCTTGAAAAATATAACAGTAAATCAACGTACTTCTTTTCTGTATTTTAGCTAAAAAGTAAAATAATTATCTCATTAAGAAAGAACAATGATCAAAATGAAATGAAATGTAAAATTACGACAAATAAAACTGCAAGCAAACATTGAGAGATAAAACAACCAAGCATTGATATGAACACTATAAGCTTTCTCTTCTTATACTCACCCTTGCACTCAAGAAGTTCAAATCGTTTTCTTGTCTATGTATTACAAGGAATTGTTGAAAGCTTTCAGTGTTCTCACAATTGGGCAATGTGTTGACGTAGCGATAATTAAAATTGCTCACTAAAACATATCGTGTAATTGATTATACTACACGTCAACCGATATAGTTTCTCTTCTCAGGCACTACTCGCTTAGCCGAGAGATTATGGCCGTTGGCCACAGAGTGGTCATATTATTATATTTTCAACTTTTGCGGCTTGTACACATGTTTTAGACAAAAAATGGGTATTATTCGCGATATAATTCGATATTTCTTTTCTCCCGACGTTTCGGCCGAGTTGCACAGACCGAGGTCTCGGGTGGACAGATAAATTTCGAATTATATCGCAAATAAGACCCGTTTGCTGTCTAAAATATGGTCATAATATAATTAAGTATAGTTGACATAATTAATGAAATTGCAGTCAACACATTACCCCTTTGTATGGCAAATAAAAACGTGTGTAATTACCGAAAACAGGCGAGGATGGGTCTAGCTCCCTAACGTCAGCCGCGAAGTCGTCGAGCGAGTGCCCCTCGGCGCTGCCCGACGCGCTGCCGCTGTCGGACCGCGCTACAACACCCGTGAGCGTCGCACGTCTTTATAATGTGATAGTACTTGCACTATCCTGATTGTTATTGCTAATATCCCGTAGGTTATTTGACTATTCTGTTTGTTATAGTTACTATCCTGTTGGTTATTTTACTGTGCATGTTTTTTTAGGTCGATAGTCAGTAGTGTTTTTTCTACTTTGTGTTATTTTAGGTTTGTTGTTTAAGAATTCCTTAAGACTTTTTTTATACATCGTTGTAGCGTTTTGGCGTAGCAAATTAAACGTAGCGTGTATGTGTGTGCTTTTATAAGTATTTGTGATGGCAGTGAATTAGCATATCACGTCACGAAGCTTCGAATACTAGTGACTGTCATGGTGTCGAATCAAAATATGAGGGACATATAACCAAATACTTGTGAGGAATGAAGTGAAAAACTTTCTAAACTTGATTCTAAAAAATGATTGTATGCTCCTCATTGGTTAATGGACGTCATAGTAAAACCATGGACAATGTATATTCCAAAATACTTTAAAATAGCGTTTATTTAGGTCTTTACCAAGAGCTCAAAGCCTATCATTTGTTTATTATACATTGCTTGCTATGAATGATTTATAAAAATATATAATTTGAATTCAGAAACATTACACGCAATGTATAACAACCAAATATATAATCAAATTCTAAGGCCATTTATTACGAGGCTATAGTAAAACCTAATTCAAAAATTGATAAAATAGCTGAATATTTATAAGCCTTACCTTTATAGTCCGTGCTATGAGACATAGTGGACCCGGGGGGCGCGCTATGTGCCTTCCCGGGGCCCACATGCGCGTTATGTCTCACACACAGATACAGGGCGCTTAGTAAAGGCACGGCTAACGCGTCTGTAGTCTCCACTTGTACCGCAGACACGCATATCAAAGATATTTTACCGCGAGTATAGTCGCCGAGTGTCATGCCAGCGCTGCAATGAGAATTCAACTTTATTGTAATGCTCTTAAGGTAGGTTTTTGTTTGGCAATGTTAAACGAAAAATAGCTTTATTGTATTAAATAACAATTTTACTTACTATTCATTGCATCCAGGGAATTCGGGAACTGGCAGTCCCTTATAATGGTAAGGGAAGGCAACCAGTGATAATAGAGCGCTAATGGCAGCTTTTCGTAGCTCTCTCTTGTCTATGGATCCACATTCTAGTTTTGGTTCCCTCTCAGACAAAATCTGATCTAAAGCTGTCACGAAGTCTGGGACAAGGACTAGAACGCCATCAAGATCCAGTCTATAAGAAAGAAATAAAGTTATTAATTAGCGTTAGATGTCAATTCGTCATTTATGTGAATTCAATGCGGTCAAAAAATAAGAAGGTTCTAGATTTTTACCGGCTAAAACCACTGGAGCGTTTTCCAGTGGTTTTAGCCGGTAAAAGTCCGGCACACCCTCTCACCAACCCCCTGACTAGGGACCGTGTCCATGAGCCCATTAAGATACAAAAAAGTCCTCAATGTTGAAGGATTACGACATACCGGAACAGATCAGGCGCGTTGTATACGACCGCGGCGGCAGTGGCGGGGTCCCTGAGGCCGCGGTGCAGCGCGGCGTAGCAGCGCGCCAGGTAGGGCGCCAGCACCTCCTCGCGGCACTGCTTGGAGCACAGCACGCGGCACAGCGTGCCCAGCGCCTCCGCGCGACCTGCCGGACCACGCGCCCGGTACTTATATGATGTATAATTACTATGCTACCTATCCTACTATCTTTACCACTATGCTAATAAATTTATTAAATATTTAATCGTGAAAACAATTGTTGGTAAGCCGAATAAATAAAATAAATAAATAATCCTTCTTGACACGAAGAAATATGAAAATGGATTATAAGGCTAGTGGGCTTGGTACCAAGCCATTCAGAATCTGAACAAAACCGTAGGTGTGTTATGTGGTAAAGGTTACGTAGGTAGTCAAAATACCTCTTCTGTGCTTAGAAATTATAACTTACTCTAAGAAAGTAACAGTTTATTTAAAATAAGCTCTTAGAAGCAAATTTCGATTTAAAAATTTGCTTGTTTAATATGCAAGAGATTTTAATAAAATTTCACTGTTCATAAACACTTAGATCGCTTTCCTTTAAATCCAAATATAATTTAACAACTAGAGCGCAACTAGAGTCAGTAACGTTTTGAAAGTGCCTGAGAAGGCCTACTCGAAATAAAAACCATTTGATTTTGAACACTTACCTGGCTGATAGCTGAGCATATTCAGTTTGAACGTGGCATCTGACAGCGACGGCGGCGGCGGTGTGCCCTCAGTGCGTTCTAAAACAATTAAATTGATTTAAAATGAATAATTAACATTGCTCAACATTCCCACAACGCCATCTACGCTCAAACCACAAGCATTTGTCTTGGGTGGGGAGCGAAACCCACGACCGAGTATAGAATTAGTATAGAAGTCAGGGCCAATAACCACTAGACCAACAGCCCTATCAAATTTAATCAAGACACATTAATAATTCCATAAAAAAACATCCTGCAAATAAAGTATTACACTTGTAAAATATGACGGATACATACGCCTTCAGTTAGAACGCTTTTTGTCTTTATTAAAACCTTTTTAACAGCATGGCTTAACTTTCTGATACAGTGACTGTAGAATTATTTTAGACAACAAACGGGGCTTATTCACGATGTAATTCGATATTCCTTTTCTTCCGACGGGTCGACTGATGACAGCTAGTCAGTCCACCCGTGACCACAGTTGGTGCAACTCGGCCGAAACGTCGGGAGGAAAGAAATATCGAATTACATCACGAATAAGACCCGTTTGTCGTCTAAAATATGTGTACAAGTCACTGTAGGTAGATTATCTAATAAATGTTGAATTTTATACTTACCTAATTCCGTAATAATATGCAATACTCACGTTGGTTGGTATAAGCTGGCGTGGTACCGATAAGTGCGGCCTCAAACAGCCACTCGCCGAACAAATGCAGGATGGAGTTAACCTTCGGACGCAGCGGAGTCAACGGCGGCTTCTCAGACTCACCCACTGTAACATTTAGAAGTAAAAAGTTATGCACGATTTGTATTTAATTACATTGTTTTGTAAGTAATGCATTTGACTTTTCACACCCACAAAGAAAGCATAGAAAATAGATATGTCACTGTTTATAATGTGGTAAAAGGTAGACGCATCAGTGCCGGTCTCTACGTACTTTCTTTGCCTTCAAAAAGAGACTGTTGTAAGCATTCCTTAATTAGCGTTCTGTAGGATTATTTCCGACGGAATCGAATTTTGTTTCAAACGAATAGAGGTCAGTTGGTGCTCTGGAACCCGATGCTAATGCTAAAGCGCTAATTCGTACAGTAGCACGATTTGAAACTAAGCTCGATCGAGAAATTTGGTCAGTATGGTTTAATAGTGTCATTTCAGGATCAAATCGAGAATCAATTTAAATTCCAGTTTCCAAAATAAGGGGGCAAATTAGAGCACTCGCAATCTTATTGTATTAAGCAACTTATCCTTTTAGGACGTAATTAGCTTACCTTGCGATGAGATAGAGTTGGGAGGGGTCGTAGGCACCACACTGGGCGGGCGACTGCTGGTCAAACCGATCAATGAAGTGCGTGGGGTACCTGCGTTTATTAAAGCTATTAGATAACTGGAACACAAATAAAACATACTAAACGTTAAACATGTACCATTTAGAAAAACTACTAAATACAAATTCTCAAAGAAATGCCACCAAAACAAAAAAAAAATGCAAATCGAAAATAACACCTTTAAGATAAAAATATAGCATTGTGATTACGGGAGACAGTGTAAAAAACTAAAGGAAAAAGCGATAGAAATAAAAAATAAATCACACTCACAACTGACAAAACACACCACAAAAAAGTGCAAAAATTCACAAGTGCACACCCTACAGCTAATACTTACACATATCTACATTTTTTATATTATACAAACACAAACAAAGGTCTAATTCTCAAACAAAAAAACAACAAAATACTAAAGACTACGAATAGGACACGCAATAAGGAAACATTATTTTAGTAATATTAGGAACGTTCATAAATCGTGTTTTTTTTGTAAGGGTGTTGTTACCACACCAATCGAACAATCGTCGATCGGAAGCAACGATCTAATGTTGATCGATCAATCTGTATAATACTATTGATCGACGTTGAATAATCCAATTCACCATCATTCGATGCCGTCGATCGAAAATCGACCAATTAGTGTGGTAACTCTCTAAGGTTTCTTCAATGAACAGGCCGTTAAGGTAAAATGTGGGGTCAAATTTCAAATAAAATTTTCCCAAGTATTTTATTGATCCCCGATAGCTATATTTGATCGTTTGGTTTTCATATCGCGTGTCCCGCTGTGCGCGGTCTTACTTCGTTCGGGCAGCTTGTCCCGCGGCCTGGCGGCGGACACGCTGAAGGACTTGGCGAGGCGGCGGTGCGCGGGCGGCGTGAGCTCGGCGTCGTCCGCACCCTCGGCCGCGCCCCCCGCGCCCCCGCCCGCGCCCCCCGCGCCCCCATCCCGCGCCCACCAGCGTTCGCTGCCGCGCCCTGACCCCCAACCCACAAGCCAACACTACTATGGTACACTAGTCATGCCGAGCACAACTTATCGATTAAACTTGATTCGATACCACTGAGTTATCGATTATATTTTTATAACTCATTTAAATAAAGCACATCGCTAAACGATCTCTAGTCTTATAGAATAGGTCTGAATCAAATTTATTCGATTATTAAATCATCCCGAAAGATAACAAAACGAAATAGTAATCGAATGGAATACTAGGTAATATTAAAGCACTCTTTTCGTTTACTATTGTGTGTCAAGTATTCGTGTATGATATAGAGTTGTAAAATCAATCACATTTATAAAAAAAAAAAAATACTAATTAAAAAGGATTGATTTCACTAAAACATAAGTTTAAAGTTGCATACGCAAATCATAGTCAGTTTGGGAAAACATGGAAAAGAAATTGTTGATTGAAAAAAAGTTTATATACCAATAGAAAAATAGTTAAGCAAAAACTATATAAGCATCTGTTTTTATTAACTTTGAAGTCAAACAAACTTGCTATGCTAAGAACGTCACAAACCACCCGAAAACCAACTCAAAAATACCCCGTGTATAATTCAACCACACTGCTTTTGGGCACATAATTATGACTTATAAGTAACATAGATAATGCCATAAGCTATTAGTTTACAACTATGTAAATTTCAAATCACTCAATCTAAACGCTCCAATGAGTGTTTGGAATAAACAGTCATAATTATTATTGTCGTGTTTATATCTATTAAGATGATAAGTTTTGTAAATTCTAGAACTGCCTAAAAGCAGGGTATCGTCAATAGTGCCCATAACATTACTGTGCAAAATAAAACATTTGAGATTGTATTAAAAAAAAGATGTACCAACAAATTACTAGAAAACAAAAACTAAAAACTCCTTGTTTAATAATTATCGGCAAATATCTTGCCATGACCATTTCAATATTTTTACTGATAGTTTCAAATGACGTACGAGTGATCTAAAAAGGATCAAATTAAAATAGGACGTCTTAAACATGGCCTCTCTTAAGTAACGAATGACAACATAAGCGAATAAACTCCTTAAAAGATGTTTTAGTCGATGTTTCTTTTCTCCCGACCTTGACCACGGTCGGTGCAACTCGACCGAAACGTCGGGAGAAAAGAAATATCGAATTATATCGCGAATAAATCCCGTTTGTCGTCTTAAATATTTGTACAAGTCCTTAGAAGATCACACGTCATTTGCTTATAATAATATGTATGTTAGCCACGGCCACCACACTAGTGTTACAGTACAGCGTACGTACCGAGGAATGCGTCGACATGCGCGGCGATGCCCTTCATGGCCTTGTGGAAGATGCCGGGCAAGGCCTGCAGGCACGGGTGCTGGCTCGGGTCGCGGGAACCCTCCTCTTGTGTTATCGAGTACTGTGGGATTCAATACTATGTAGTATAGCTAAATAAACTGGCCAAGCTAAATAAAACCGTTTAAAAATATTAAGCGATACAAGGATTAAAGGGAGTCGTTACTTAAAAAAAAAATGGACATGTCATGCGGAAAAAAGAGAATCACGTGGTAAGGAAGGTGCTGGACATGATGTGGATATAGAGGAAGAGGACGACGGATGGATAGTGTGAAAGATGATGTGGCTGCTAAGAGTGTGCGAGATGACGTCAGATAGGAACGTGTGGAAAAAGAAGACATGTAGCGCCAACCCTAAATAAGGGATAAGGGCAGGGGAATGATGATGATGATTGTATAGCTATTAAAGTGGCAGGAAATAACGGTGCTTATACCTAGTAGTAGGTATTTCCAAGCTGAACTGACTTGATGATTATGAAGATGACAGCGAAATGATGGGTGGTACCCATGAAACAGAGTCTATTGGACCATCGTGTTAAGTAGTCAGCTGTCTAAAGATATTGTAACCACATGAATATACTAATCCGGTTCATTTTATAAAAAGTCAAAACAGCACATAACACCAAAAATCAAATTAGTAACAATTTACAAAAAAAAAACAACTTTACTCCCTAAAAATAAGGTCGTTTTTCCTTTACCTCTGCTGTTTAATTTAAAGTATTTAATTAAAATATAACCTGCAGGAAGTCAGGCGTCTGACTGATGACGTGCGGGCGGCAGAGGTCCACAGGGTTCCCTATAGTGTGCAATATGCGGTACCAGCTCTGCATCACAGCCTCCGCGCTCATGTCCGCCGGGATCAAGTTCGCGTCTTCCTCGCCTGGGGAATATACGTAGCGGGTATTATAAGTTAATTAGTTATAGAAGATAATGCGATATTATTTAGTTAGTAAGAACTGTATTTTTTTTTATAAAACATGTAAATTTATTTTTCACGATAGAAGAGGCCTGTAAAAATTTTAGATCTAAGTTTGGATATCAGGTGAATCCTTCAGGTAGTGAAATTTGTGTACTGAGAATAAAATAACATTTATAATGAAATCTGGTCGTTATTGTCTTTTCACAACCGATTTAAATGTCACTGTTTCCCTACTTGAATTATTATTATGCTGTATGTTACGCGCAGCTGCGTAAGGGATATCGTCAACGTTGCATTAAATACTTTATAGTAATAAATAATGATGAAATACCTAGCGACCATCGGAAACGTGGAGCTGAGCTTGCACTTCGTGACGCACAAACCTTGTTTACTCAATTAAATATTATATTGTAATATTCATTCCATATTCATACTTCGAATAGGCATTAGATTTAATTAGATAATTGTAATTTTATTTTAAAATAAATTAAGTTAAAGTACTTTTGGTTTTTTTTCAATCTCTCGTCTGCAACTTACATAATTGGCGCAGTCGGTAGGATATTCGCAGGACGGTTTGCGAACGCTAGGGACCTCTAATATCGTTATCCGCGTTCGCGTATCGCCTGGGTGGCTATCTAGCCCCGGCGCCGAATATCCGAATCTACAATCAAGCTGCGGCCGGGAGACGAATCCAGACATCGACTCACGAAGAAAACCAGAATGAAATATATGTAAGTACACTAGAATAGTTCTTTTGTTGCTTCCTTTTCGCCTTAAGATATTTTCCCTTCCAAGATTTTTCATCCGAAAGAATCTAAATCCCGGGAGCCTGCATCTCGTACGGCTCGCTGGAGTGCTATAGATATAAATAGGGATATAGGTATTGAAAGTAAATCAGTTAAGATGGCCCACGACCCGGATGTAATTTACAAGACCCTTCGAATGGTCCCGGAGTTTGATGGCAATCCAAATGTATTGACTAGGTTTATAAGAATATGCGACCAGATAGTTGCACAGTATGTTAGTCAGGCCCCAGGAGGCGAATTAACAAATTTATGTCTGATAAATGGCATCTTGAATAAGATTAAGGGTTCTGCCGCTTGTACAATAAACTCCAATGGCATACCCGATAGTTGGCAGGGCATTAGGACAGCTCTCATTAATAATTTTTCGGACCAACGTGATGAGACGGCCTTATATAGAGACCTTTCCTTAGCCATGCAGGGCAACAGGACCCCTCAGGAATTCTATGAGGAATGTCAAACGTTATTTAGCACGTTAATGACTTATGTAAGTTTACACGAGTTAATACCTACTACGATTGAAGCGAAACGAACATTGTATAAGAAAGTTACTATGCAGGCTTATGTTAAAGGATTAAAAGAGCCCTTAGGGTCACGAATCAGGTGTATGCGCCCTGATACTATTGAGAAAGCTCTTGAATATGTACAGGAAGAGCTTAACGTCATGTACTTGCAGGAACGTAGTGGTGATTCTTCTAAACCATCATCTAATAACAAAAATTTTATTAATAATATTACGTCACATGGAAAGTCTAATCAGACAAATAATTTTGTTCCATTGCGTAATCATAGCCTGGCAGGACCATCTCATGGTTGGCCAGCTCCTGTAGGAATAAGACCAAATCAACCACCACCCCCGCAACCATTTAAATTTAACCCTAGCTTTAACCAGCAACCTCAAAATCGTATGCCTAACCGAACACAGCAAATGTTCCGCGCGTTACCGCAGAATTATAACCCACATAGTAACACGTTCCGTTTACCACCTAAAAATATACCGTTACAAAATCAAAGCCCTAAACCCATGGGCGGAGTACAGCATTTTACCCCAAGACCTATGTTATCAGGACATGATTGGCAAAAATCGGGCAACCCGCCGCCAAATAATTATTTTAAAACTCGCGAAATGAACATGAATGAGTGTGCATCGTACGACGACTCGTATTACTTACCGGAGTACGGTTACGAACCAGGCTATTGTTATAGCGATAATAATTACTATGATCCTAACTCGTTCGCTACATTAGAGTGCAACAATGAATCGCTTTATTATACAACTACTGAGACTGATTTTAATCATTTAAATGAACCCCAAACTAGTGCTAGTTCTTTTAACCAGGATTTTCAGGAGGTAGTGAAAACTGTAAAACCAAAATAGAATTAAATCTTCAAACCCGACGTCAACTACCGTATATATTAATATCTAATCCACCTTTAAAGCTATTGATTGATACAGGCGCGAATCAATCTTTTATAAGCCCGGAAGCCGTGCAGAAGTATTTTCCAAATTTTCCTCTAAATTATGACCCATTCGAAGTTACAAACGTGCATGCGGTAAGTAGAAATGACTATTCAATAACTTTACCGTGTTTTAGGGAATTTAATGATGCCGGATCTATTAAATTGTTTATCTATCGTTTCCATGAATATTTCGATGGCTTAATTGGCTTAGATTTGTTAACCAAGTGGGAGTCTCAGATAGATTTAAAAAATCAAAAATTAGTAACACGTTCATCATCTAACCCGATACGCATGTATAATTCTTGCAACGTAAATTTGTATGAAGACATAATACCTGCCCATTCTTCAAAGCTATCAAAAGTACCGATCGCTATTCCAAACGGCGCAGCCTTAGTTAGCGAACAAACTATATGTAATTGTATTGTTCGAGAATGCATTACAACCGTAGAGAATAATCGTGGCTATATAGAAATTGAAAATACGACTCCCAACGATATTATAATATCATTTGATCGCCCTGCCCAGGCTAGTTTATTTAATAACGAGTGCATTCGCACCAAACATACGCGCGTTAACGATGTAATATCTCGGTTGCGTACAGATCATTTGAATGAGGAAGAAAAAGCGAATTTAACAGCTCTTTGTTCAAAGTACGCTGACGTGTTTTATATAGAAGGTGAGACACTAACCTTTACCAATCAGATAAAGCATCGTATAAAAACCACAGATGAAGTTCCAATATACACGAAAACTTATAGATACCCTTTCATACATCGTCAGGAACTTAGAGAACAAATAACAAAAATGTTAGATCAGGGGATAATAAGACCTTCAGACTCAGCATGGAGCTCGCCCATTTGGGTGATCCCAAAGAAGTTAGATGCCTCAGGCAAACAAAAATGGCGCATAGTAATTGATTTCAGGAAGCTCAACGAAAAAACTATTAACGATAAGTATCCTATCCCCAACATCAGTGACGTTCTAGATAAATTAGGTAAGTGTCAGTATTTTACGACACTGGATTTAGCCAGCGGGTTTTATCAGGTAGAATTAGACCCTCAGGATATACATAAAACTGCTTTTAATGTCGAACATGGTCATTTTGAATTCCTTCGAATGCCTATGGGACTTAAGAATTCACCATCCACTTTTCAGCGTGTTATGGACAATGTTCTTAGAGGATTACAAAATAACATTTGTTTAGTTTATTTAGATGATATAATCATTTTTGGCACATCATTACAAGAGATGATAATTAATACAGAAAGAGTGTTTCAAAGACTTCGAGAATCAAATTTCAAAATCCAAATGGATAAGTCAGAGTTTTTAAAACGCGAGACTGCCTATCTTGGACATGTGATAAGCGGTGAAGGTATAAAACCTAATCCAGATAAAATTCATGCCATAGAAAAATATCCAATTCCCAAAACCCCAAAAGAAATCAAACAGTTTTTAGGCCTTGTAGGTTATTATAGAAAGTTCATCCCAGATTTCGCTAAGATAACTAAACCTCTTACGGCATGCTTAAAGAAAGGTAGAAAAGTTGTGTTAGATCCCGAGTATATTAATAGCTTTGAGAAATGTAAGACTCTTCTAACAAACGATCCTATTTTGCAATACCCTGACTTCAATCGAGAATTCTTATTAACAACAGATGCTTCTAATGTGGCTATTGGTGCCATACTTTCCCAAGGACCTATAGGATCTGATAAACCTGTGTGTTTCGCATCCCGAACTTTGAATGATAGTGAACTTAACTACAGTACTATTGAAAAGGAGCTTCTAGCCATTGTCTGGGCTACTAAATATTTTAGACCCTATTTATTCGGACGCAAATTTAAAGTCTTAACAGACCACAAGCCATTACAGTGGATGATGAATCTTAAAGAACCGAATTCGCGATTAACTAGATGGAGGTTAAAGCTTAGTGAATACGACTTCACTGTTATATACAAAAAAGGCAAAAGTAACACAAACGCTGATGCCTTATCACGGGTGGAGATCCATAACGAGGATACTAACACTTTGATAGATGAAATATTCTCTATAATGCCTAGCCCAACTGAGAATCCACCATCGCAAAAATCATCCACAGAAACCGTACATACCAGCCATGAGCATCCCATATTAGAAGTGCCGATCACGGACGAACCTCTTAATAAGTTCCATAGACAGATTTGTTTCACTATAGTAGAAGACGTAAAACGTAAACCCGTAGTAACTAAACCTTTTGAAACCCACACTCGCACAACTGTTCAAATATCCTCATCTAACTTAGAAAACGATGTAGTTAGCGCCATCAAGGAATATGTGAACCCTAAAGTAAAAACTGGTATTTTAATAAATCCCCCACTTGCAATGTACTCCATTATACCAGTAATACAGGATAAATTCAAAAGTTCATCGATGAACCTTGTACTTGCTAAAATTCAATTAGAAGATGTCAAGGAATATCTACGCCAGCAAGAAATTATTCAGCATTACCATGACGGTAAGACAAATCATCGCGGTATTGCTGAATGCTATTTAGCTCTTTCTAGGAAATATTACTGGCCCAAAATGAAAGATCATATCTCGAAATTCATTAACGAATGTGTTATATGCGGGCAAGCTAAATACGACCGAAGGCCTATTAGACCCCAGTTTAATATTGTACCTCCGGCAACTAAACCTTTCGAAATTGTTCATATGGATTTATTTACTGTTCACAACGAAAAATATATTACATTTATAGACGTTTTCACTAAATACGGACAGGCATATCATCTTCGCGATAGTACTGGCATGAGTATACTTCAGGCTCTGTTACAATTTTGTACTCATCACGGAGTCCCTTTAACATTAGTAACCGACAATGGAACTGAATTTACCAACCAGTTATTCGCTGAATTCACACGTCTTCACAAAATTAATCACCATAGAGTTTTACCGCATTCTCCAAATGATAATGGCAATATCGAGCGTTTTCACTCAACTCTTCTTGAGCATATTAGAATATTAAAATTGCAATATAAAGACGAGCCTATCATTAATCTTATGCCTTATGCTATTATTGGTTACAACAGTTCAATACATAGCTTCACTAGATGTAGACCCTTTGATTTATTAACCGGACATTTTGACCCTCGCGATATTTTGGACATAGATTTTACTCAACAAATGTTACAACAATACGTTCAGAACCATAAAGCGCAAATGCAAAAAGTATTTGATATAATTAACGAATCGTCGCTAGCGAACAGAACAAGCTTGATCCATAATAGGAATAAAGATCGTGAACCAGAAATAAGCTATGCCCCTCAACAACAGGTATTTATTAAAAACCCATCTGCTGATCGCCAGAAAACTGCCCCACGTTTCACGCAGGATATTGTTTTAGCAGATTTACCAATACATGTCTATACTTCTAAAAAACGCGGACCCGTAGCTAAGAATAGACTAAAAAGAGGTCCTAAAACCCCTAACTTGTTGCAGGATTCTACTAACGCTGATATTTTGCGAGACCCGATCGGAGGAGATAAAACTTGAAAGTTTGGCTAATGGACCCGGTTTATTACCTTACAAACTTGGACAAACAAGAATGACCACTCATCATCATACATTCCTTCAATACATTAATCTTAAGAATATTGAGAATCAGATTATTTTATGTCAAAATCAATTAGAAGAATATAAAAGTCAGCTTAGTAACGATATGCATACACTGTTTGAGTTCCAAATTAATTATCTCACTAATAAACTTGACAAAGTTTCAGCTCAGTTAAAGTCCTTAGAACCTGATCGTGTTAAAAGAGGTTTGGTAGATAGTCTCGGATCAGTAATTAAGAGCATAACTGGCAATCTAGATTATACTGACGCAATAAAATATGAACATGCTATTCAAGTTTTACAAGATAGTAACGATAAATTAGTTAATGAGTTTAATAGTCATATTAGTCTCAATAAGGAATGGATGTCTAAACATAATAGTATTTTAGAACAGTTGGTTGAAAATCAAAGTAGGATTAACAATACTATAGAATTTCTATTGAACAATACTTTTACTGGATTTAATTTAGTTCACTTAACAAAATTTAGTCAGCTCTTGTCCATTATTAGCGAAAATATAGAAGATCTAAAGTTAGAATTAACTAGAATAGAAAATATGTTAGGTTTTATACGTGCTTCAAGCACTGTTCATTCTATGATAGATATAGATACCCTTAGGTCTATGATAATTAGATTAGAAAATATATACAGTAACGAAGAAATGTTACAGTTGGAATTAAGAGAGTATTATGATGCTATTCAATCCGGATCATATTTTAATGGGAAGCAAATAGTTATAATTTTCAGGTTCCCCATAGTTTCTAAAAGTATATATAATCTGTATAAGCTATCTATAGCACCCAATAAGAATAGTCAAGCCCTTATACCCTCCTACCCTTTTATAGCAACTAATGAGAACTCATTCGTGTATATAGAAGCAGAATGCTCGAAGTTTAACAACTGGTATCTTTGTGAAAAGGGAATAACCCATCTAATTCGCACTAAATCTGATTGTATTCAAGAACTTCTCAGAAACCAAGCTCTCAAATCTTCTTGTCACTTCACTACGATCTACTTGGAAAAAGAAGCAATGGAAAAATTAGATGACAAGCACTACGTTTTATCGTTCCCGCATCCAACCAAGGTTCAACTAGTCTGTGGAAGAGAGGAATTCCGTTCATTACAAGGAAGTTATCTCGTAACTGTTCCCGTTAGCTGTCATCTCCGTACTAAGGAATTAACGTTAATCAATGAAAATGATGAGATACATGGTCAACCTTTGAAGTTAATGGATATACCCTATGATGTGAAGACACCAGAGATCCCCTTAGGCCAGGTTCATCTCAGCTCTATTGACTTGGGCAAACTTCACAGCATCCAGAATCAAATCATGTCCAGGCAACCAATACAGATCGATCAACTACAATCTAGTGTCATATACCATACCACCATTCCAATCTACGTTATACTATTAAGTGCAGGAGCACTAACTATAACCCTAATGGGATATCGCAAGAAATGGTTTTGCAAAGTTCCAGTATCACCAGAATGCAATAGACACACCTATGAGGACTCTAATGAGGAGAAACAAGAGGACCATATGTCTAGAGGACAAATTCCAGCAACATTTTCTCTCAAAGTTCTAAAATAGTCGCTGATCTGCGGGTGGAGATGTTACGCGCAGCTGCGTAAGGGATATCGTCAACGTTGCATTAAATACTTTATAGTAATAAATAATGATGAAATACCTAGCGACCATCGGAAACGTGGAGCTGAGCTTGCACTTCGTGACGCACAAACCTTGTTTACTCAATTAAATATTATATTGTAATATTCATTCCATATTCATACTTCGAATAGGCATTAGATTTAATTAGATAATTGTAATTTTATTTTAAAATAAATTAAGTTAAAGTACTTTTGGTTTTTTTTCAATCTCTCGTCTGCAACTTACATAATTTGTATAATAGACTACCTATGATCTATTAAAAGAGATAGGTACCCCTAAGTTTGTTTCGAAATTTCTTCTTAGGGTAGTCAGTTAGGAAATGTTGAATCGAGCGAGCTCGAAACATATAATATGAGACATGGAAAAGTGATATAATTATCCTAGTTACAAAATTAATATTTCTATTTATTTCATTATTACTGTAAGGCTAAGGTAAGATAAGTTTTTTTATGTAGCCTAAATAAGATCCCACTGCTGGGCAAAGGCCTCAACTTTCTCTTTCCAAACCTCCCTGTCTTCTGTCTTCTAAATAAGATTTTAAGCCGTTTAAACACAACATATCAAACTTACTGATTGGCATAACCGGGAAGAGCGGTCCGTACATGTGCTTGAGCAGCCTGGCGGTGAGGCAGAGCGAGGCGCGCGTCCATTGCTCGGTGAGCGGCGCGCGGTGACGCCAGCGGATGCACTGCTCGCGCAATGTACGCCACAGCGGCGGCGCGGGGAAACATCTGTAAAGGTTTTAAATAATATCTCGGATCTTTTTGCCTTCCTTCATCACTAAATCAGCTGTCCACTACTGAAAGTGACCTACGTTCAGAAATGGACCGCGTTAGAAAAAGTAACAATCATCCCGGATGACAAATACCATATTCCAGATTCAATAAACCACATTGGCTACAGCGTACGATTAGTATGAAATATGACCTTATCCGAAGTGAACCATCTGTTTTTACACAATTATACATTATCATGGCTAACCATGCTCCGCATATCAAAACTGTATCGTTATTAATTTTATTAGTAACCAAACCTTCATCTTCTAGTAGGCAGAGGAATATGCTTTATTTAGCTAGGTATGAGTTACCTGTGGCAGGCGAGGATCCAGACCTCGAAGAGCACGCAGAGCACGCGCTCGCAGAGCTGGTCGGCGGCGGAGTGGTGCGGCGCGGGCGGGCTGAGCAGCGCCGAGGCCGCCGCCAGCACCAGCAGCAGCAGCGCGCGCCACTCGCGCCCGCCCAGCGCCCCGCCCGCCGCCAGCGCGCGCGACAGACGCAGCACGCGGTGACACAGCACCGCCTGCTTGCTGATCAGGTCGCCGCCTGACACACAATAACCATGGATGATCATTAGGGTGCATCCACATGTGGCGAATGTGCAGCTCGCGAGCCGCGCGTGTGCATTTTTGGTCATGCGCCGCTTACCAAAGTTGTACTAAACCGTACGCCGTATACGTAAAAAAAAACCTTTGCCGTGACTGCACGTGTGCAGCTCGCGAGCTGCACATTCACGGCACATTCGCCAGATGTGGACGCACAAATATATTGTAATATATTGGTGCGTCAGTCCGAAGTCATGACTTCCTGATAGAATACTGCTCGGAGAATACGGCTAATTTCAATAAGGTTTAAATGTATGCGTGAGAGGTATTTGAATGTACCTTTCTGCACATATCCCTATAGTTGTTCCTAATTTTGTCACTCACATAATTCGATGGGACGGTAATTTGACAGGATTAATGAAAAGTAAATCGCAAGCCCTTCAGCTGGTTTAATCCGAAGTTCGCGGCAGATAACATCGAAGGTGTTCTTATTTCGAGCTCTACAGAATTTTAACTAGTCATATACCTACCCACTCAAAATTCTAGCCCAAGACTTCGAGTACGGTAGACCTCTTTAAATCAACATTCCATTAAAAAATATAATTTGGAAACTTACCAAGTTCCATTTGATATATGAAAGCGAGTGCTTGCAAAAGAAACACACTTTACATAGCATACAGAAAATTTCGTGAAAACAAAAGTAGCTGATTAGGTCAAAGTGCATTAGACATATGGGTGGTTTTACCCCGTAAAGAGAGAAAGAAGAATTAGAATAGATTTTTGAAAATATACACCGTGATTTTTAGGTCGTTTTAAAAAAGTCGTCCACACAATGTATCCGTCATAAAATACCTCTAGGCGCGAATATAATTTTTTTATCATTAATTAAAATAATATGCATGAAAAAAATAAATAATACATTGGAAATATGAAACATCCTGTTAAAAATGTTTACGTATCAAACTGTTGAAGATACATGCTACATACTTACTGCGAACATTATGATTGCAGTAGTAAGACAGCTGTTTTACGCTAAGGTGAATGACCTGTGATAAGACGCCGCCGCGCCGCCCGCGCGGCCCCTTTGGCACAAGGTTCGGACCGCGCTCACTACAGAGTGTTCGTAAAACTGCCTTGTGTCATAATAATGAATAATATTTTTATTCATTCAAATCTTAAAAAAAAACATATTTTCTTATTATAAACGTTTACTAGTCATTGGATACATGAACTGGGCTGCTTTTTTAAAACGACCTAAAAGTCACGGTGTATGTAGCTATATAGTAGACTTAGACTAGTAGATTTAATAGACCGACCGTAGTCACGGGTAGACTGATCAGTCCATCCGTGACCAACGTCGGTGCAACTCGGCCGAAACGTCGGGAAAAGAGAAATATCGAATAATAAAAAATATGTGTAGGTACAAGTCGAAAAAGTTGAAAAAAAAACGACAGACTTACTTTCATTAGGCCTGGGCACGAACAAGTTCTGCAGGTGCCTGAGTATCCGCCGGGCGTACTTGTGCGGCGCGGCGGCGACGGGCGGCGGCAGCGCGGGCGGCGGCGGCATGGCGGGCGGCGCGGGCGGCAGCAGCGGCGCCAGCCACGCGCAGCACACGCGCACGCAGTCCCGCAGCGCCTCGTGCTCCTGCAGCGGCAGCGACAGACCGAAGCGGATCACCTCCAGCACCCACTCCACCTACACACAAACATTACTATGTTATTACAATACCTACCTGGAACATGCAAGATGTCAAACAAATCTTACACATTACAGGATGCCATTTGTGGATGCTTGCTGGAGTGCCTAAAGTATCAACACACCAGATCCTTGAAGGTCTAAAAATTTGCTAATGATGCTGCAATTGGTATAGCAAATTACAATCTGCATCTAAATCTGATAACGCCGAAGAAACCATTGACACAAAAAACAAAAAAAAAACAAAAGGTTTTTATATTGAATAGGCCTTTTCAGGCACTTTCAAACCGTTACTGACTCTAGTTGCGCGGTTCCAAAATAAATAAAACAAATCATTAACAATTTTTCATATCCCTAAATTCTGGATTCATACTCCTTCGTAATGTATGACAAACCTCAGCATCAGTGGTGAGGGGGCTGGGCTCGTGCGAGGCTAGCTGCTTGACGACAGCGAGCACGACGTCGCGGCCGCCGACCGCGCCCAGCACGCCGCGCCCGCCGCCCTCCAGCGGCAGTGAACTCCATTCTGAATACATGCCGCCACTGTCTTTGCTCTGCAATTACAATTATTATCAATATTGGTAAATTATATGTATAAACTAAGGTATTTTGTCTTGAGGGAATCCATTGCGATACCCTCAAGATAAGCCATACAGATTTATAATTTTATAGTAATAAATCAGTGTAAGTAATACTAAAAATAAGATTACAATTAGAGACTATTAGACAAAGAAAATTTTATTAGTTGGTTCCTAAGTAAATTTTTCTCACTCTGTGGGAGTGAAAAAAACTTTTATTTCTGATCAATACTATATTTGTACCTGTATAATCTAACCTTAGGGTGATGTAAACATACATGACACACACAATAGCACTGTTAAGTAATTAGTTTTGGTATGCATTAGCCACGGGCATTAGCACTGCACTGGCCACCAACACGAAAATATAAAGTATCTACTTGATATTTTCCCAATTTTTACTAACTTCTTAATCTAAACTGGCCATAAATAAAAAACACAAAAAAGAAATTTTCATTTAAAATCACTGTTTAAAAATATTTTCCAAGTACAGAAAACAATTACACATCTAGTATATCAGTTCCCACAGACTAATTAAACTTGCTACCCAGTAATGAGAGCTGTTTCATTACCTGTATAAATAACAAGAGTGTCACAAACAAAACATGATATACAACAAGTTTTAAATTGATAAACCTCTCCACATCTTTTATAAATATTTATGAGATAACTATAATTGTTGTCTTTGAATTGAAAGATGTTTTAGTGAAATGTTTGCAAATATTGAAAGAGTTTCTAAATACTTCCTAATCTCATGATGAGTAGCTATAAATTACTCTATTCAATCACAAAGAAAATTATATGTACTATATTATATCATGATATGGAAATACTAGGCAAGCAAATCTAAGGAACCGTATTTCGGTACAAGTTAGGGTTATTAACTTTCAGCAATATGTTACAAAAATGTTTACAAGTAAGCTTACCTGGTTGTTGACTCTATTGAAGATGGTCACATTCATAAATAACACTTAACGGTAACTACTATAACGGGTCACTAGTTTCTGTTGTAGTACTTTACAAACACATTATAGCCTCGCACACAATTTTGTTAAAAGAGGAAACCTACGTATGAGTTCATTATTATTAAAATCTCATTTATTTATCCTTACTTCCACCAACTATGTTATTTCGTTATTTCTAACTAAAACGTCAATTATTATATTGTGAAACAAACTTATACGATTATAGTAAGTGCAACAAGGATAGATAAGTCAATTAGTTCACCGCTATACGTCATCTGTCAGAGAATCAGTCACAGCTGACTGACGGACCGTGCAGTTTACAAGGCGAGTTTTAAATCAACAAAATCCTAACTGCAACGTTAACCTACTACTCTAAAACTATCAGTTTGAAGCACGGAACAGAAAAATTGTGCCGTGTTTGAAGTATATGCGTTTTTACATTTTTACCCGACTGCGCCAGAAGGAGGGTTGTGTTTTTCGAGAGTATCTAGCATTATTCGAACATTATTTAATTTTAAAACCTATAGTAGATATTGTCAATATTTGAGTAATTAGTTTGTACCACCGAAATAATTTTGAACGTATAAATTATCTATATGACATATATAAAACAAAGTCGGGTTTGTTACAACACTTATAATTCAAGATCTGCTGAACAAATTTTCATGGTTATTGATTCGTTGGATTAGTCTCCGTCCCGAAAAAATAAAATTTGTGTAAATTTTCTCGAAAGTTCAAGTAGTAGCAGTGTTGTTGCAGTAGTAGTAGTTGTAGTAGAAGTAGAGTAGTTATAGTAGTAGAAGAGTAGTGGTAGTAGTAGAATAATGGTAGCAGTAATAATAGATTTCTACGGTACCCAGGGAACTGAAATTACGGGTAACAGCTAGTATCTTAATAAATTAAATAAAATATATTAGATGTTGTTTATGTAAGTGTTGAACATAATATACAGAATACTGTATACTTTTTACACCTACACTACACAGTGGTTGATTTTTGGCGTCGGGTTTTTTTTTAATAATTATTATTTTACTATCGTAGTTTTAGGTCAGGATGCTTCCCTTCACTGCATAAGCATCTCAGCTCGAGTCTGTAATAAATAAATATATTTTTTGGGTTTAATTTATTTTTTAGAAACTTACACGAACAGCTTGTCTTAAATCATATAAATCATCTCTGTTGCCACCTTCTATAAGACTTCTTAACATCGTCAAAATAATTATGAATTCAGTAAAACACTTAGATTTTTAATTTTTTTATTGCATATTTAAAAAAGATGTTATTTTGGCCAGCTTAAAATATTAACACATAAAAATACATGATCAAACAGATATAAAATAGTTGCCATACCAAAGGTTATGACCACCGTCCACAACTGTTTCAAACTTCTACAGCTACAATACCCGGGTTGTTCCCAACTTGACACAAGAGACTGGACACACGTGTGTCCAGTTGGTGAAATTAAAATTAGTGCTACTAATTATTTCGTCATGTGGACACGCCATAATTTTTACGCGTGTCCACATGGGAAACTTAAATCACTTTTATGTTTTCGTCAACTGGACACACGGCCGTATTACACCCGATTCTGGACATTTCAGATTTTAAGGACCGTGTGTCCAGTTGACGAAAACATAAAAGTGATTTAATTTAAGTTTCCCATGTGGACACGCGTAAAAATTATGGCGTGTCCACATGACGTAATAATTAGTAGCACTAATTTTAATTTCACCAACCGGACACACGTGTGTCCAGTCTCTTGTGTCGAGTTGGGAACAACCCCCCAACCTGTTTTTTTTTTCTTTTTGAGAAAATATCACAGTCCAACCTTTGATTACAAAAACCTCCTTATCCTACCAGATATTATTACACCTTATAATTTCAACCAAGTATTGCTTCTGGCAAATGCACAAGATGTCTTGGTTTATAAAAACATATTTATATTTTAACAAGACTAGCAATCAATAAACTATAGTAATATTAGTAAAATAGTAATCACACCATTACATACATAAGATCTTTAAGCACCAGCATCTTTTTATTTCAATCATTAAAAAGTATTTTTTACGTTACTTCTAAAACAGTATTTGTTTAAGTAAGTGATGCCTAGAATAAATAATTTTATGTTTAATATCAGGAGACAAGTCCTCACACATTATTTTATATGAAAAATACTTTTTATTACAATATAGTTGAAGAATAATCTCCATAGCCTACTTAATAACAATTAATTATTACTTGCTGAACAACAACACTGTCAATTCTATGATTAAAGAAAATGCATTAAAAATATTACATATAGCTTGCTCAAAGTTACGTAAAGTTTTATTAACAAGATAATCCATACAATGAAGTCATGATTAGTCACCAGCACAATATAAGTGTAACTTAGATATTATGTATTAGTTTATTATTGTTCAAAAGGTAGTTAAATTACCAACAAATTATGCTTATTCATCTCCTTTCCCTGTACTTGTTTGAGCGGCAATTGCTTCTTCATATTTTGATTTCCAAGTTGTTACTTCTGCCTCTAACTTTTTGACTTTAGATTTCTCCTCATGCAGCTGTTTCTCAGTATCTTCCAATTGTTTCTTTATTTCATCAACATTACTTTGTTCAGCAGCTTGCAGCGTGTTAGCTAGCACTGTGCTCTTAGCCAGCTTCACTGTAGCCTCTGCCTCTCTTATTATGTTTTCAGCTTTCTTGCTCAATTCGTCTTGAATAATTAGCATCGTAACCAATCGGCGAATAACAAATGTTAGGAAAATAGCAAAACCAGTTATGTAGAAATTTCTCTGTGCTCTAAACAACTTCACATTGCCTTTCATTTCGCTTGAGAGGTGCGTGTGCGAGGCGGCGTCCATGCTGTGCGAATATTTCCGCATTTCTCTTATAGCATCAAATAAAAATAGACTTAATACTCCTAGAAACACATAGAAATATACCGCAGCATGTTGTTGGAACATAGAAAACAAACGTGACTTGAAGAATTGATTCCATCTTCTCGGGCTAAATATGGGTAGTACCATAATTATGACGACAGCTACCTCGAAGTAGAGGTATCCAGCAATAAAAGTCCATTGTATAGACATTTTTCCTGATATTAATAGCCGGCCGGTGTCTTTTAAAACTTTATGCGTATGGTTGCAACCAGTCACTTAGAAAAGAACATAGACCACTTTTTATCAAAACTATATGGTTTCGTTATAAAGTGTTACGAGCACCAAAACGATATATTATTCAGGATCTTTGTATAGAAAGTCACTATCACGTCAATCCAAAGTCTCCGGCTCTCCGATGAAATTGACTTGACTGACAACACAAAATTACAAAAATAATGAAAATCACAGATTAAAAAATCACACAGCTGACCCTAACAACCGAGTGTTTATGACTGGGAGTTTTTGCAAATGCATTCAAATTCTAAAAACAGGAAGTTTATGGGATTTGTCTTCTTTCCTTATATAGTGCAAACATTATGAGTAAAAGAGATAGCTGTCTAAATGCTGTATCGTATAAAATCGTATTACTCTAACCTATCGACAATAAACAAGTGCAAACTCTAATGAACTCAATAAAAAAAAGTTGCATCGATTGGTCCACGTTCGATTTTACGTTTTAACGTGTCTATCGAAAATTTGATTTTTAGTATCTCGTTTGCTCAATTCGATTTGAAAATAAAAAGATGTCACAAAATAAAGTCAAATTAAAATGATTTTTTTTACCGATTACATCACGATTTAAATGTATGATGGTGTTGTAAGAAAAGAAAAAATGACCTGTCTGTCATGCATGTCATTTGATCAATGTTAGGAAAATTGATAGGGAATATTATTTGTTTCAAGTTTCAATAAAATAATGGCTAGTATAGAGCTAGATATATGGCGAGGAGAATGGGGTCTCGCCTCCATCGATTTAGAATGTCTCAAAGTTTTAGTAAGACATTTTTTGAATAACCTATAATCGTTTATTGTGCCGGTAGCTTTTTGGTATTTATTCTTTATTTCATTATTCGCAGACGTATATGAAATTTATCGGAGTGCCAGTAAGAGTTCGAGAAGCTAACAATCCATTTTTCACGCCTAAGGGACGGCTCCCTGTCATGAGAGACGGTCGCAAGCTACTTACAAATTTCGAGGAAGTTGTTGAGCATCTAAAATCTCTGGTATGTTCTTAATAAATTATATTCACCTTGTAAATATGTGAAAGTAAATTTTGTTTTACACCTCATTTACCACTTCAATGAGTCTTATATTATATCACATGGCAGGTTTATATGGTGATGAAATTACATTAGCATTATTGCAATATGTATTTACATAATAAACCTACAATTGTATTATTTTTTTATGAAATAAATTGTTATTAGTAATACTATGTTTTGACTGTATAAAATCTACCGAATGCCTTAATAATTGACCAGGACACTCACCATTTATATGTATTTATTTAACCACATATAATTATTGTACCATTCTTACAATTTTGTTTATTTTTACAGCATTATAGTACAGATGTACACCTAAACACGAAACAGGCAGCTGAAGCTAGTGCATTCACACAATACTTACGAGAGAAGCTGTACCCTGCATACCAGTATGCATGGTGGGTGGATGAGAAGAATTACAGTGACCTCACAAGGCCGACATATGCTAAAGCACTCTGTGTTCCATTCAACTTCTATTACCCATCACGGTATCAGAATGCAGCTAAAGAAATGATAGATGCATTGTATGGAGAACACACAGATTTAAGAGAAATTGAAAAGACTGTAAGTTATGAGTATAGTTCTATTAACACAGAACAGTAATGTTTTATTTAGACATTTACTTGATTGAACTTTGAACCTACCATACTACTTAGTACTTGGAAAGAGCCTTGTTGTGTAATATTCAATTCATTACATGAACAATGCCTTGTTTCTTTAGAAATCAAGGTTTATTTGAAGCACTTATGTTTGATGAACAGTAAAAACCATTTGAGAAAGTTACTTGGACTTTCATTGATTGTATATTACATTATTAATGTAATTTATATTAGAACTCAAATAGAAAAAAAACTGAAAATAAACAAAGTGTAAAATTTCTTAGAATAGATTACATAATTTATGGTGAAATATGTTTCAGTTGTACAATGAAGCAGAGAAGTGTCTTAAAACACTGTCAGATAGGCTAGGGGAGAGTGAATACTTCTTTGGAAACAGGCCGTCTTCATTTGACGCCACAGTGTTTGCATACCTCGCGCCACTGGCCAAAGCACCATTCCCCAACTCCACCCTAGCAAACCATGTGAAAGGCATTGCAAACCTCACCAGATTTGTAGCCAGGATTAACCAGAAAAACTTCAGGCATGTCACGGATGGTGAGTATCTTTAGCTGATAGAACATTATTCATAACTCAAATAGTTTGTGGAATGTAATTAACATTCTACAAAGTACAATAACAGTGTTGAAAGTATAAATAAATGAATCTTTATACAGGTTATTGTTATGATACATTTTTATGATCATTGGTTTTTCATATTTGCAATAACAATAGTCATTATATTTTTACATGAACTGTGATAGCTTGAAGCTGTGATAGCTTAGTGGCAAGACCGTAGGACTGCTAAGTCAGAGGTCTTGAGTTCGATCCCCACGGCGCACACCGACTTTTCGAATGATTTGTGTGCATTTAAGAAATAAATATCACAGCTTCCGTGTTTCGGAAGGCACGTAAAAATGTGGGTCCTGCGCCTGATCTCTCTCCGGTCGTGTCGGATTACCGTCCCATCGGGCTATGAGAGTAAAAGGAATAGAGAGTGCACCTGTGTTTGCGCACACGCTTGTGCACTATAATATGTCCTGCGTAGCTGGCTGGTGTCATAGTAACACTGGCCGCCGTGGCCGAAATCGGTCCGGACCGCTATTATTATTACATGAACTGTATTGATACACTACCTCTTTACTCGTTCTCCTTTGATACAAAAGTTTGCCATATTATTTTTTTATACCAGCTAATATGTACTCAATATTACAGAGTATAACAGACAAAACGCCAAGAAGCACTCAACGGGCACGCAGTCGGAGCGCGAGGCTGCCAACTTCCCGAACCAGACGCGCAACAAGATCCTCGCAGCTCTGTTCGCGGCAATCGCCATGACCGGCTACGCGGTCGCTAATGGAATGTTCCAGGTCCGTACTATTTCGGAAATGTAGTTTGATGGTAGATGGCGCCAGTAGCACTTGTACCTTATAAAGTGACTTAGACTCAGGTCATAAAACTCTTGAAAACATGCCTCCAAATATGAATATTGTATAATACTGGTAATAACAAGTTTGTTCAAGAGGCGCCATCTTTAATCAAGCTTACTTAATTATCTGACTTAGTAAATATGCCTCTTTATGTTATACCTATTTTGCACCTTTATCTCCTTGTAATTTATGCTTTAGTACTTTTTGTTAAGTGTTGTTAGCATGCATTCAATTTGTTGGGTAGATAATGCCTGAGTGTTTGCATGGTGCTTCACATTTATTTAGTTCAAGGGTTTTATAAAAGTGGTGTTAACATATATTAGTTTAACTATTTGTACTAGGGATATTTAAAAACATTTAACAGGGGAAAATAGCTTTATTTACTTTAACTCAGGCTTTACTAGGGTGAAAACGTGGATGGTTTTGGTATCGTTAGCTGCCTTCTATTTTACGACATAGAACAGCTACAAGTTGTATTCTTATTCATTCTCACAACATCTCATTTTGTTTGTTCAGGACCTCAAAGATTACGAACACTCGCGAGAATACAACGACATGTTTGAGAATGACGAGGACGACAACTGACGCTGACTGCGGGTCGGCAGCGCACCCTCGCACCGCGGCGACGCCCGCCAACCACCCGGCAACCATCCGCGACTAACCGGCAACCACTCGCGCTCACCCGGCAACCACTCGCGCCCGCCCGGCAACCACTCGCGCCAAACCGCGACCCGCGCTCGCACACACGCCTCTGCCGGGGTGCCGCTGCAATCCAAATCCGAGACCTGGCTGCCGGTCATGATCTCGGATTTGGATAGGACGTCGCACCCATGCGTCCATGCATTTACCAGTAGTACAGTCAGTGTAGATAGTAGTTTCTCGATACAAGTCGGACGCTGTTTATGCACTCACAAAATGTTCCTAGGAGACATTGCAAGTTGCCTACTTGTCTATTATGTATATGTGTCTTACCATAAGGTTGCGAGTTACAGATTATTATATAATACTTAACAGTGTTGGTGGTTAATAACATTTGATATAATCAGACTAGCTTTATACATGGCTTTTTAGTGACTTGTAGATGCTGCATTGTGTTCCTATAATTTAGACGAACTGTCTCATTATATTGTTATAAAATTAAGTGAATAATATTGGTTAAAGATATTGCCTTTGACTGCTGAAACATGGCGATAATAATAGCTCCAAGTCACTAAACGCCATGGTAGTCCCAGAAATGTTTTAATACATATCTGTTGCATTTAGTACTGAGTCCATAGGATGTATTTTAAATAAAGACGCCATTGTCTAGGTATTTGGTTAAGCCTTAAACTGTTACAGGTCCCTTATCTTTCGATCAATCATCATATCTTTGAAATCAATCATTCTTAAATCCTAAGTGGACACTGAAAATGTATAAGACGGATATATTTATATTTAGGTTTTGCTCACCGAAGGTTTGTCGATTGATAGAAATGTAGGGTAATAGTTTTGAAGCAAAATACATAAGTACTTAAAGCAATGGGAATAAAGAATATTTTGCTATGCACATTGCAGTTCCTGTAGTGTTTGGGGCGGACCAAATATTCGCGACATAGTCCATTAAGCTTTGGCTGTTTGTAGTGAGCGGTTCAGTAGTGATTTTGGTTTTATGAATGAGAATTTATTTGTTGGTTGTTAACTTATTCCGTCAAGCGTGAATAAAATGTGGTTCGTTAATGTTGCATGTTTTATTTTAAATGTAAGACCTTTGTAGTTGCTAACTAGATAAGGGTTTAAACAAGGGGTCTTTTAGATTGTTTGTTGCAGTGCTATTTAATAGCAATTTGATTCACTAAAGTAATAATCACATAAGAAATTACTAAATATACACAAAAAGCATAACTATTTATGACGGGTGAACCCCTTCTATTTAATATCAATAAATCAATTATCAATGAAAACGGTTTCCGGATTTAATAATACCCCTGTAGATAACCCTTTGCTTCATTTAATGACAGCTAGCTCTAAGTTTAACCTTTGAAGTATGAAACAATCAAGTGTGTTGACAAGTTATGAATTCAACAGCGCTGGGCATCGTGGAGTTGGCATAGAACCATGCTTATCAACCGGATCAGAATCGTGAAGAAACACTTTGATAAGATTAACAGGCTAAAGGCGGCGAAAGCAGCTGAGGAGTCGAAACCAGCTTAGAATAAATATTGGTACTACAAACTAATTATAACTTGATAATATATAGTATTATTATGTAAACATGACGTAAATAAAAAATATTTTTACCGAACTGGTCACTCGTGGATCTTGCGAGAGACAAGTGGAAGAAGAGTAGGGCCTTAGCCCGACAGTGGGACATTTCAGGCTAATAATAAATAAAATTATGTGGTATACTTACTCAGTTTATGAATGTTCAAAGTAGGTACTTTCTGGGAGTGTAGACTATACACTACAATCTATCAATATATATTTGATATAAAAGCAGCATTGAACTGCATTATGCTAATTAATTGATTGATACGAGTAAAAAGGTCCAGCAATTGGTATGAAGCAACAGACAATACCTACCAAGTACTGACCATTGTTTTATAAAATGGTAACATTTACACAAACCAAGAGTTCCTAATTTTACTGGCAAATATTTATCATTCCCCAATTTTTCCTATTTCTACAAGTTACGTGATGAATCTGTACTTAATCTCTTACAATTAGGCTTAATTATGTAAAAGACAAATTAATATAATGAGTGGTTTAGACTGTGTATGTGATTATATCTTATATTAGATCTTTAACTTTGTATTATGTAATAAATTGATGGTTGTTATAAATATGAATTTACCAAAGAAATTTTAAAAGACAAATATTAGTTTTAAAAGCAAGTTTTTACAAAATATTTTTCACATATTTGACAGAACTGCGCCTACTTAAAATATACCAAAGGAGTTTTATTTTTGGAAGCAAACAGTATTTAATTTTAAATAATAAGAATATTTAGGTAATTCGTATAAATTAAGGGGTAATTGTTATCTTAGCAAATGTTTGACGATAATATTATATGAATAATAAAAAATAAATAAAACAGAATGTCTCGTAACTCCTTTATTCCTCACATTTGAACATTTCGTGTATTACCTTGTCAGGTACACTAACATAATTTGGTACGAATCATTTCAACATACAATTTGGACTGCACTGGGCTACATGATTACTAATATTCCCTTCTTACTTTTGATACATGGTGAGAACATGAGATGGCACTAATTTCGGGCTTAAGTAGCAAGAGGCTTTAAATGTTACTTCACAACAACAAAAACGTGTATTAAGGAGGCTAAAATGAAACTTATACTACATTACAAAACTTTACTAATTTGATGCTGCTAAAATCGACTAAACTAAAATGTAATAGGCCTGACCCATCTCTAATACAAAATTTCCCGCCCATGCAACAATGACAGTGACATTAGAAACTAGAAAGACATAAGCATACACTCTTTTGTATTAATCAGTTATAACAGTTCGTAAACTTATAAATTACATAAATATTTGCAACTACATGATAAAATTAGTTATACTTACAATGTTACAACAACACTGCTTGTTTCTCCTAACATGTAGGTTCAATAACACAGTAGAGCTGGCACGAATGGCTTGACCGTTACAAGTCGTTACATAAACAAATGACAATCAATTAAAACTAAAACTACAATCGTGTAATGATTAAAATGATGCTGTAATTATTTTATATTTAAAATTTGGCATCTTAACGAAATGTAACGCTGAAGCCTTTCATGCTAGCTGTACAGGCAGTTTATATTTATAAGGTAACAAGAGGACACGGGAATGTGTCTAAGGTGACGTCACTAGCGACATCTATTAGATGTGCAGCGAGGTGCTGGTTACGTGAAACGTCTGCGTACAATGTTCCAGTAAGTGCAGGCACCAGGGTATATAGTAGTAGCAACTCTTCAGTCTTTTGCTACCAGTCCTTTATAGTTTAACAAATCAGTTGCCGGTCAAGGAACAACTCTCATTATATTTATTTTTTAAAGTACATTCGAATTTGGTACTTGCGGAGTTTGAGTTCGATGTTAGTTATTTTGGTAAAATCAATTTTAATATGTATACAAATATTGTATTTATCATCTTGTAAATTTGTTCATGAAATAGTTACCCCTGCAGTTTATGATGGCGCCACTAACGTGTAATAGTCCGAACTCTAAGGACGTATGTTATTTAAAATCTACAGCATTTTATTACTTTTTTTTCGGTTAGTTGCGCCAGAGTTTGTTATATGGCTGACCCTTTAAGTAAAGAGCCACTGATAAATACTTGTACTGTTTAAAAATCAACTGAATACACTGTATTCAACCTCCATGACTCAACTAAGTTAGTAATATTATAATGGACAATGATAAAGTAGACATTAATATTAACATATCAGTTCAACACTACAGCCGTACGAAGATACTCAATAAATGATAATTACAGTAATATTACGGTCAAATAAATAAGATAATAACAAAGTACTTAAGTAAGCGTTGAAGCTGCCATATTTACAACATAATCATTCAATATCCAGTTACATGTTTTAATAACATTGTATTAAACTTTACATACTCTTGCGGTTGTTTTTCTCAAGCGAAATATATTTTAGATTCTGTAGAGTAGTATTAATAAGGATTAGTATTGGTAACAAATTAGGTACTTATTTGTATATGTTTACGTTTGATAGCAAGCTCGAACATCAAGCAGAAATTGAAAGTAATGAATTTGAAATACTGGAATAATTTAGGAATGGCCCGGACGCGTCTACGTATTACCGCATAGACAGAATACTTTCGTTTAATTTCAATGGTTACACCATAAAACGATCGTTTATAAAAATATAACTATTATTTTAAAATGGAATATACATTTTTTAATCAATTCCTTGTTACAGGGAACTTAAAAATACTTTTATTTATTACAGAAAACGACGCTATATCACGACTATATACACCTTAATTATTATGTACGTCTTAATTGTAACGCGAATATATTAAATTCTAATTTACCTAATACTCCATAATGGCTTCGGCGTAAAACATGAGCCTTGTTCGTAAGACTTGTTCTGGATAAACAGTCGGCGAAAAGTTTATTGTCAACCTGTTATTTGGTACTAGGAAATAATAACATCGGGGTACGGGAACTGGAAGACTACTATCTCGCTAATACCTCAAGGAGAAAATCAAATAACAGTCATTTATATACAAAATAATTGACTAAATCAACGGACGCGAACACGATATGGAAACAGAACATTTCATTCACAATTACTCTAGTAAGTCTAAATTAATATAATCTTCCAGGTAATTAACCATACGTAACAAATATTAGGACGACAACAAACTGTTAAACCTAAGGCGCGGACACGTACGTCGCAAGCGAACGTTCTCGATACAAAGTAACTACTATTCAGCGGAAGCGACATAATAACAAATAATCAAACTTATTACATTAGGATAAGTGTTAAAATCGCTTGCGACGATTTCTACCTTAATTTGATTTCGATTTGAAACTGCTGATGTCATAAAATCGAAATGCACACACATTTTTACGAAGTTAAGTGATATTTCGTATATTTTTATTAAGTTTCGATTTTTTTGAATACTGCTAAACAGGTAAACAAGTTGTTAAAAATGATAATCGCAGCAATGTGTTTCATATATTTTGTTAACAATAATTATGTAAATAATGTCTATTTCCACAATTTTAATCAATAGCAAATTACTTTATTTTACATATTTTGAGAAACAGATTGACAATTTGTATCATGATGATAAAGTACAGTCGACAGTAACTATACAAGATAACATAGTCTCTTTTTCTCCCACCAGTTATGTGTACATGCATTTCGCTCAAATCGTATTTATAACTTCAGGACTAACCTAGTAACGTCGACCGTACTTTTACTTTGACTTCATTATCGGATATTGGTTATATTAAAATGTGTATTAATTAAGATCGAATGTGTCTGATGTATCCTGAGCAGTTACCAGGGTCATTACCATGGCTCTTAAAACAAAAAAATTGCTGTGAAAGCGAGTCGCAAATACCCAGATAAAGGTAATACAATAATGTTTTATTCCCTAATTTGGCAAATTCTACATTTTGCTAATTTACGTTGTTGTTGCATACTTATTGTTTTAAAGCTGTATTTTATGTTTTTAAAAGAGTAACGTATGGAGTTTCTTGCCTATTCTACTCCATAAGAATTACATTTTGGAACTGTGCAACTAGAGTCAGTAACGTTTTGAAAGTGCCTGAAAAGGCCTACTCGGAATAAAAACATTTAGATTTTCTCGCTTACACAGCGGATAGTGTTGTTTTAAGAGGTCGGTAGACACACTGGTAGCGTTTTACTGTAGTACATTAGTCGGGCGCGTTGAGTAGGGACTGTGAGTCGAGGAGTTGACTAGCGTCGATGAGGCTGACTTGCATGGCGTCGAGGTTCGGGAGAGCGTCGGTGCGACTCATGCTGAACGGGAAGAACCGCGGGACCGGCGCGCGACGCGGGGACGCCGCCTCGGAACCGTTGGAGTGTCGGCTTGATAGGATGGATAGGGACGACAGCTTCTCGTTTAGTTGGTGAATCTGATACAAGTAAACATTGATTTTCGTTACTGCTATTTTCTATGGATATGGAAAAGGGGACTTGGGGAGAGTAGAACGTGAGTCTTCACATTCCGTTAGCTATAGATAGACTGGTAAATGGAAGGAGGAATAGGAAACAGTAATGACTTAAAATATATGCAGGCTTGTTGTTGTGTTATACCTGTGCGCGCGCGGCGTAGTTGTGCACGTGGTACTGCACGGGGCCGGCGGCGGGCGCGTCCAGCGGCGGCAGCCAGCGCTCGTAGCACTGCGCCCACAGCTCCGCGCCCGCCACCAGCCGGCACGGACGCAGCCGCCGCACGGACCAGCTCTCCGCACCCGACAGTATGTGATAGCTTGTGTATGGTGTGTACCTGTGCGCGCGCGGCGTAGTTGTGCACGTGGTACTGCACGGGGCCGGCGGCGGGCGCGTCCAGCGGCGGCAGCCAGCGCTCGTAGCACTGCGCCCACAGCTCCGCGCCCGCCACCAGCCGGCACGGACGCAGCCGCCGCACGGACCAGCTCTCCGCACCCGACAGTATGTGATAGCTTGTGTATGGTGTGTACCTGTGCGCGCGCGGCGTAGTTGTGCACGTGGTACTGCACGGGGCCGGCGGCGGGCGCGTCCAGCGGCGGCAGCCAGCGCTCGTAGCACTGCGCCCACAGCTCCGCGCCCGCCACCAGCCGGCACGGACGCAGCCGCCGCACGGACCAGCTCTCCGCACCCGACAGTATGTGATAGCTTGTGTATGGTGTGTACCTGTGCGCGCGCGGCGTAGTTGTGCACGTGGTACTGCACGGGGCCGGCGGCGGGCGCGTCCAGCGGCGGCAGCCAGCGCTCGTAGCACTGCGCCCACAGCTCCGCGCCCGCCACCAGCCGGCACGGACGCAGCCGCCGCACGGACCAGCTCTCCGCACCCGACAGTATGTGATAGCTTGTGTATGGTGTGTACCTGTGCGCGCGCGGCGTAGTTGTGCACGTGGTACTGCACGGGGCCGGCGGCGGGCGCGTCCAGCGGCGGCAGCCAGCGCTCGTAGCACTGCGCCCACAGCTCCGCGCCCGCCACCAGCCGGCACGGACGCAGCCGCCGCACGGACCAGCTCTCCGCACCCGACAGTATGTGATAGCTTGTGTATGGTGTGTACCTGTGCGCGCGCGGCGTAGTTGTGCACGTGGTACTGCACGGGGCCGGCGGCGGGCGCGTCCAGCGGCGGCAGCCAGCGCTCGTAGCACTGCGCCCACAGCTCCGCGCCCGCCACCAGCCGGCACGGACGCAGCCGCCGCACGGACCAGCTCTCCGCACCCGACAGTATGTGATAGCTTGTGTATGGTGTGTACCTGTGCGCGCGCGGCGTAGTTGTGCACGTGGTACTGCACGGGGCCGGCGGCGGGCGCGTCCAGCGGCGGCAGCCAGCGCTCGTAGCACTGCGCCCACAGCTCCGCGCCCGCCACCAGCCGGCACGGACGCAGCCGCCGCACGGACCAGCTCTCCGCACCCGACAGTATGTGATAGCTTGTGTATGGTGTGTACCTGTGCGCGCGCGGCGTAGTTGTGCACGTGGTACTGCACGGGGCCGGCGGCGGGCGCGTCCAGCGGCGGCAGCCAGCGCTCGTAGCACTGCGCCCACAGCTCCGCGCCCGCCACCAGCCGGCACGGACGCAGCCGCCGCACGGACCAGCTCTCCGCACCCGACAGTATGTGATAGCTTGTGTATGGTGTGTACCTGTGCGCGCGCGGCGTAGTTGTGCACGTGGTACTGCACGGGGCCGGCGGCGGGCGCGTCCAGCGGCGGCAGCCAGCGCTCGTAGCACTGCGCCCACAGCTCCGCGCCCGCCACCAGCCGGCACGGACGCAGCCGCCGCACGGACCAGCTCTCCGCACCCGACAGTATGTGATAGCTTGTGTATGGTGTGTACCTGTGCGCGCGCGGCGTAGTTGTGCACGTGGTACTGCACGGGGCCGGCGGCGGGCGCGTCCAGCGGCGGCAGCCAGCGCTCGTAGCACTGCGCCCACAGCTCCGCGCCCGCCACCAGCCGGCACGGACGCAGCCGCCGCACGGACCAGCTCTCCGCACCCGACAGTATGTGATAGCTTGTGTATGGTGTGTACCTGTGCGCGCGCGGCGTAGTTGTGCACGTGGTACTGCACGGGGCCGGCGGCGGGCGCGTCCAGCGGCGGCAGCCAGCGCTCGTAGCACTGCGCCCACAGCTCCGCGCCCGCCACCAGCCGGCACGGACGCAGCCGCCGCACGGACCAGCTCTCCGCACCCGACAGTATGTGATAGCTTGTGTATGGTGTGTACCTGTGCGCGCGCGGCGTAGTTGTGCACGTGGTACTGCACGGGGCCGGCGGCGGGCGCGTCCAGCGGCGGCAGCCAGCGCTCGTAGCACTGCGCCCACAGCTCCGCGCCCGCCACCAGCCGGCACGGACGCAGCCGCCGCACGGACCAGCTCTCCGCACCCGACAGTATGTGATAGCTTGTGTATGGTGTGTACCTGTGCGCGCGCGGCGTAGTTGTGCACGTGGTACTGCACGGGGCCGGCGGCGGGCGCGTCCAGCGGCGGCAGCCAGCGCTCGTAGCACTGCGCCCACAGCTCCGCGCCCGCCACCAGCCGGCACGGACGCAGCCGCCGCACGGACCAGCTCTCCGCACCCGACAGTATGTGATAGCTTGTGTATGGTGTGTACCTGTGCGCGCGCGGCGTAGTTGTGCACGTGGTACTGCACGGGGCCGGCGGCGGGCGCGTCCAGCGGCGGCAGCCAGCGCTCGTAGCACTGCGCCCACAGCTCCGCGCCCGCCACCAGCCGGCACGGACGCAGCCGCCGCACGGACCAACTCTCCGCACCCGACAGCGACGATTGTGCTGAAGAGGAATCACACGTAATATATCCATCGCACTGTTACTTCGTCTGAGTACTGGTAATCCAGAAGATTGTGCTAAAAAGGAACACATTGTTTATCTATCGCACTGTTGGTTCATCTGAGTGTGTCCGGACCGACGGACGGCGGCTAGTGTTACTATGACACCAGCCAGCTACGTAGGACATATGATACAGTATGTATATTTGAACGACGGACTTATTGAAGGAGGGTGGTCAGTATTCGATTCTCGTCCTAAATATGTAAAAAAACTATGACCTTAATTTATATATATAAAACTCTTCCGTTACTGACTGACTGACTGACTGACTGATCGACAACGCACAGCCGAAACTACTGGTCGTAGAAAGCAGAAATTTGGCATGTAGGTTCCTTGAGATATGTAGGGGTGCACTAAGAAAGGATTTTTGGAAATTCAACCCCTAAGGGGGAAAAAAGGGGTCATAACGTTTCTATGAAAAATCTTATTCCTTGGGTTTATAAACTTGAAACTTAGCACAAACACGTATATGGTCAAGTAAATAAGTTTGGCATTATATTTTTTTCCAAACTACCCTCCAATCGTGATTTAGGGGGTTGCAATTGGGTGACTGATTGACTTTCGCGCAGCCATAACCGCTCGGTGTAGGAGTGTAATATTTTGAACAAAGCTTCCTTTACTGACGAAAGTGAGCATTAAAAAAAGATTTTTGGAAATTGTACCCCCAAGGGGGCGAAAAGGGGTAAAAACGTTTCTATGAAAAATGTTATTCCTTAGGTTTATAAACTTGAAAATTGGCACGAAAACGTACATAGGCAAGTAAATAAGTTTGGTAATGTAAGTTTTTCCTCCAAACTACCCTCCAATCGTAATTTCGCGGGTGTGATTTGGTGACTGATTGATTAACGCACAGCCGAAACCTCTCGGTATAGAAGCCTGATATTTTGAACAAGGCTTCCTTTAGTAACACAATTGACCACTAAGAAGGGATTTTTGGAGAAGCAAGCCCTTAGGTAGTGGGCGGGGGGAGGGGAGGAAATCAACTGATACTTTTAATTTTTCTAGACGATGTTTTTGTCTCGCTTTACTTTTTGTTACATAACGTAATCGACAAACTCCAAAACTACTTATCGTTTTTAAATATTCACCATTAGAAAGCTACATCATCCATGAGTAACTCAAGCTGTATAATATAATTCAAATTCTAACAATTTTTTAGCCTATGAAAGAAAGTCCTGTCGAGATCATTAAAATACGCCACAATCCCAAATTACACGTGGGCGAAGCCACGAGCGGAAAGCTAGTCTTTCATATAACTATCCGATAAAATACAGTATTTATGAACACAGAGCGCAAAATGCCTAATATCACGCGCCAAACACGTGCCGCCGCTAAGGCAGCGAGTGCGCAAGCCCCCCGCGCCCCTTGTGATGTCGACGACGAGTGCCGCGCAGCGAAATGCATTCATACCTACGTCGGCGTCGGTCATTGACCGCGCATATGTTCGATAAGCGCGAGGGTGTTAAAACGTTGCGAAGTTATTAGGACTTTTTTGGAACGATTTTGTTCGTCATTAATCAGGATTTTTCTATTATTTATACGTTTATTGTTGAAGTCTATGCATAAACTAATGGTGGTTTGAATAAGTCCGTCGTTCAAATATACATACTGTAGTACACAAACGTGTGCGCAAACACAGGTGCACTCTCTGTTCCTTTTACTCTCAAAGCCCGATAGGATGGAAATACGACACGACCGAAGAGAGATCAGGCGCAAGACCCACCCATGTGATATTTTATTTCTAAACCGCACACAACGTTCGAAAAGTCGGTGCGCGCCGTGGGAATCGAACTCGAGCCCCTTTACTTGGCAGTCCTATGGTCTTACCACTAGGCTATCACAGCATTCAGTTCGTCTGTTTACTGATAATCGAGAATAACCCAGTTACATTTAAAAACATTAAAGAGTCATCGTTCGCCCAATCAATTCGTAAAAGCATGTCTTTTACACACAAATTATGTTCCGCTCACAGCTTAATCTGCTTCAGCCCATCTTACTTTCAAACTAACTTTAACGCACTGCTTTGGTTGCGTAATATTTTAGGTAACAGAATTTCCTGGTTTAAAGCACAAAAGACAACTCGTATCGTTACCATTTGTATTATAAAAACCTGTGTCTATTAAATTTGCGGGGAACTGACTTAATGTCCCCTATTTTAGAAGTTGAAAAAGAGTTCCATAACAAAAGTGTCAAAAATAGTCCGCATACTGAGTCGCTAGTCGCTCAATTTTCCATACAAACTTCCACCCCACATAGGCTCACATAGGCTCTTTTTATAAATGAAGGACTAGTCTTTCATTGCCTATGTCACCCTCCATCTCCATTTAAGGAACATCCCATCAATTTGTGGGCATGTTTTGCCATAAAAATCACAACAGACACACTTTCCCATTCATAATACTAATGTGGATTACTTGTTCAATGATCTAGACACACGGCAGTGTGTCCGCCAAGTTCGAGCAAAAAAGCGACACACCGGCCGTGGGTTATATTACACGAACCATTTCGGGCCAATTTTGACCCCCTTATATCTCAAAATCTATTTTACTTACGCATATCAACCTATCTAAAATACAAAATTTCATTAATATACCTATTGTAGGTCTTGAGATATTGATGTCAGAAAATCGCTATTTTTACTATACACTCACTGACTGACTCACTGAGTCACTCATCAAAAACCTAAACCACTTCCAATGGTCGTATTGACTTGAAATTTGGCATGGAGGTAGGTCTTTAGGTCAAGGTAAAGGGAAAAATCTGAAAATGGTCAAGTGTGAGTCGGTTTCAAAAATAATGAAGGTAAATTTATACCCGGTGTACATTTATACCCCTGGGGAACACTTGGCAAGTTTATAATTTTAGTATATAATTTTCTAAAGAAAATTATATACTTGACTCATTGCGTTTAGTAGGTTTATAACAAGGTGTGTGAAAACTTGCCAAATGGGCATTCCTGTAACTATTTTTAACTGAGGTATGTGTATAGAACTTGGTACTTATTCAGATCTCACTTCTTTTATAGGTGAAGCATTCTCATATTATCGAACTTGGCAGCCTTTTACATTTATGTTTTGGGTGGGATTATACTTACATAGCCTTTGTGATTGCGTGGTGCTAGCAGGCTTGATGCCCATGTACAGCGGGTTGTAGAACAACGCCTTGTCTTGCTCTGAGAACTGCTCGCCCCAGTCCCACACCGGCCTTTGCACGAAGTTCTAAAGAGAAAAAAGGTTATTGTACTACCTAATAAAGTTAAGTATAGTGTTTTATGAATCGATATGCGAAATAAATGATTGAATAAAAACATATTCACATCTTTTTTAATTACTTCTTTTTTTTGGAATCTTAAAGTGCAATGGATTTTTTCATCCAAAATAACGTTACTTTTCAATTCATTTTATGTCGATTCTATCTTTGTGCTTCATTCAACCCACTTTAGCATGCATCATTATTCATTCCCATATTTCTTATACAGAAAACACTTATACAAAAGTATGCGTTCTACATTGCAATATATAATAAAACCTTTCACAATAAAAGCCAACAAACCTTAGACACAGCAAGATCCCGATCCCTCGCGCAGTTAAACAGGAAGGTGTCGAAGATGTGGTTGTGCGCGCAGTCCCACAGCGTGGTGAGGTAGGTCTCGGTGTACTGGAAGTGCGCGGGGAACTGCTGCAGCAGCTGCCACGCGCAGTCCAGGAACAGCAGGAGGACGGGGGCGGCCTGGGCGAGGGGGGCGCCCTTCACTGCCAGCTCTTTGGGGTTGCCGGGACGCGGGAGACCGAACCTAAGGGAGGTATTTTATATCAAATCCGAATTTTATTTCAATAAATTCGAAGTAGGCAATCGTCTTAAAGAAAGCACGGTAACAGAATTTAGGATGTCATCAACGAACGTGTTGCTCGATACCCTAAAGTAGTTATATTGTTTGGATTCTCGATATTAGACAACAAAACGGGGTAATTTCAGTACAAAGAACCGGACGTAAAAAAATATACCTCTAAATGTAAATGTTTTTTCTTCCAAAATATAATGTTAAATTTTTAAATGAATTACTAAATTTTTTACGATTTGCCAATATTTAAACGTAATTAAGTCGTTTTAATTATCTGAGCGAACTTTAAAGTGTAAAGTAAAAATAAGTATAAGTAAAAGAAAATGTCCAATACATAACTAAATACAAAGCAATGTATCGTACCTATCACAGAAGGGGTGTCCGAGCGCGATCCATTCCTTTTGTATGAGGGACTGGAAGCCCGATATCGTGCGGAAGTAAGGGTCCACTAGCAGCTGAGTGAGACACGATACTACCGCGCAGTAGTCCACACCGTCACCTTAAATAAAAGAAGATTAAATTAGCAAAATGCAAAAATCTTTAAAATTATTAATCTAAAAGATTTTGTTCTATACAATTGGGATGGAAATAGACAGATAGATTTCCAAAAAATATTGGATACGCCTATCTTTTATCACGTTATCAAAAAAAAATGTTGATACGTAAATTGACATCTCGTGTGACGTCACATACAAGTACACTTTTTACTGGCACGTGACGTCAGTAGCCCCCACTTCCATACGTTTCACCACCTTTGTTGCGTTTTACCTTTTATTTTTTATTGATTTAATAAAATAAAAAATACGTATCCCATATTTTTTTGAAGTTTAACTGACGGCCTAATTAGATTTTTTTAGTCAAATGGCCTATTATTCAAATGGTGGCTATAGGACCCGCACAAAAATAGGTCGGTCTGGGTAAGGCCTATAATTCTGATACGAAATCGCACCAAAATGTAAACACTAAAAGTCAAAGTTTTCATACATTCAAGTGATTTCTGTTATCTTTAACCCACTTGAATTTGGCCTACGGGCAATTGCCGTAGGCTGCGAATCTTTATACTATTTAAATCCAGTCTATATAATTTAGTTTCTACCGTAGTTTAATGTACGTACCTTCTTGTAAGACAACAGTGACGTTGTTGGAGAGTTGTTCGGCGGCGTCATCAGCGAAGGCGATGCAGTTGGCGACGTAGCGGAGCCACCGGCTCTCGTCCAGGATCGTGTAGTACTGCGAGTCTTGGTTCTGATAACGTAAAATACATCATATGGTTAAAAGTATTAGGTATAATTTTGCTTGTGTATAATTCTTGAGTTGGTGTAAAGTGTACCGTATTTTTAAGACGATAAGGTACAATTCCTTGTATGTGTATATTTGAATCACCTTACAAGTTTTTGTTTAAGAAAGAAAGTTGTTGTACTGGTTGTCTTGTTCGCCAATGTAAAATATACCGTATGCATCAGTCAATTAGGTATATATCCGAACAGCTTAACAAGAATTTGTGTAGCAGGAGTGTTTGATTAAAAGTGTCCGTGTGGTGTCCGGATATAAAGAATAGCACCACCCCATATCCTCCACTGAGTGTCGTAAAAGGCGACTAATGGACCTTAAGACAGTTAAGACCCAGTGCACTGTACCAAGCACCTTGGGTCACCCGAATGGTGGCGGGTAAACAACCAACAATCGCATTCCCAAAGAGGGTTAGTGTCAGGCAGGCGGCCGACTATAAAACCATAGCCAAAACTTTAAGCAACACGTCTAGAAGACGTGTTGCGCCGACCCCAAATAATAATAATTGGGATAAGGGCAGGGGAATGATGATGAGTGTTTGATTAAAAGCTCATGAAGACATATTATTAATTACACATTTTTATTTACCCTAAACAGGGTGCTAGGTAATAAAAGGTAGGTAGACTATAAACATTTTTTTTGTTATGTCAGGTGCACCTCATCGACATCCAAGGTCGATTTCCTCAGGGGAGAAAGCGGTTAGTGTCAGACTCTTACTGTCTAAACCTGAACCGCTGAGCAACCTCTCCCGCGTTTAATTCACAATGCGTTGTAATTGTACACGCACACAAACAAATACCCTGTTGTTTATTATTATATTTATAAGTAAAGGTATTTCTAAAGTTCATTCACAAGTGCGATAATAACAGGAAAATGGTGTATCTTACAGCCTAGCAATACAAACCACAGCGTGTTTCTATAGTATTGTCTGAGGGAATGTTTGTTTTATATCGTCCAAATTAAAACGGACGGGAATTAATTAACAGTGAATATTGTACGACTATTGCTGTCTTTTGGTATGATGTTTTGAAGACAATATGACTACTTCTTCTGACAATGATATTTGCATAAGTTTTGCTGTCGCTTTGTTTTTACAAAATATGTACTTATTACTCTTTGAAGTCTCTTTCAATCATTGAGGAAAGAGTCCCTAACAGATGAGAGACAGAACAGATGTAACGTACGTAAGTCTTGAAATATAGCCATACTGCTTCAGCAGAAAAATATTTAATTTTATATTTACAAAAGCCCCCCCCCCCCCCCTCCAGCTTTGCACGAGTACATATTGATGTATTTTACATATAGACCTTCTATCTACAAAAAAAAACCCTCATCAAAATTCCTTGCGTAGTTTTAAAGATCTAAGTATAGTTACGCATGGACAATTCTAGAGACGGACAGAAAGCGGGAAGTCACTTTGTGTTACAATATGTATTGTTGAGAAGTATGTATGTATAAACTTACCCAGAACTGCCGTAACGTGGTCGGGGTACATAGTTCGACGAGTTTTTTGTACGAGGTCTGCAGCGTGGTGAGCGGCGGCAGTATGTTGGCGCCGCTCGTGTTCGTGAACGTGTTGCCGCACAGGTAGATCACGTGAGGGGGCGTGAGCTTCGGGTGCGACCGACGTACCTGCGAATATATACCTTATTGTTAGGTACTAAGGTTGATATTAGGTTGGCATATATGCGCGAAATTTGAAGAAGTTAAACAGTGAAAGGAAATATTTTTTTTATGTTGAACTGTACTGTGATGTAAAAAATAGCAGTTAATTCGATTCTGTATTTAATATAGAGATATGTATTAAATATAAGGACACTAGACAATAATAAATGTCATTAGTAACTCGTTATCAGAAGTATGACAAGTGAATAGGCAAAGTCTCTTGACCTATTTCATTTTCCTCATGACGTTAGTCTATGATGCGCTGTGTTTAACGCAGCGTGTGACGTGTACACGTAAAACACAATATAATCCCACGTAGTCTGTCACCTATTCCAGGCCAAATTAATACGCAATATTATCAAACGTATACAAAAATGCACCCTATGTCCGTAAGTTATACCAACATACCTGTTCTAAAAGCACGCTCTCTGCAGTCGCGGACTGTTCAGTTGAGAGAAGTTCTCCGCTCCTTAGCAGCGCTGCGCCTTCAGGCCTGCCCCACACCCATATCGGAACCCTTCCGGACCGAAAGTGGCGCGCCGATTCCATCAAATTATAATCGAGTACTGAGCTGGGAACTATGAGCGTTTCCCCTGCAGTGAGCATGAAAGCGTCCGATGTTCCGTTAATGCAGGTTATCCTCCAATGCGGGCACTCGCACCGTTCTAGCTCCCGCTTCCAGTCCCCGGGCCGGTGGAACATGTTCATGTCGGAGGGGAGCGTCGGGTAGTACGGCTCTCTGTACTCGAACGCGAAGAGGAGGTCGTGGCGCTTTGGGAATGCGTGGTGCATTAGAGCTAGTGCTATTTTGCGGCCGTTGTCGATTGGGGAGTTCGCGAAGCTGAATGTTAGGACTTTCATGTTCTGCAAAAGCATATAATATATTAATATTGATGTTTAATAATACCAATTTGAGTCAGAATTATTTTTTGGACAAGCTTCGTTCTATACAGATTAAAATGGGCAAATTGTTTAAGGTAAATAAATACAGTTCATTTTCCTTGTTGTTAAATATTTGCTCTGATCATAAAGAACCATAATTTAACTAAGTCTTACTACGTAGTTTTAACTCATTACAGGATACGACTTCTGTCAGCAGTTAAAAATGATTCATAATTATATTTCATCTTTTAAAATGACTCATATTTGTTTCAACCGATTCAACGGTACGCGATAACTTAAATTGAATGGATTACAAATCTAAACCGTTCTAATATGTGTATTATAGTGTGTACTGGATCGCCATGTGACACTGAGTCAACGCTAATCAGATTAGATAAGCGGCGGCCAGATTGGTGGGCATCTGTATGCGTCTTGTGTGCCTTGTGCGGTATATCTGATAGCTATGTCAATATTGATGAATAACTGCTTGTTTTCGACGTTACAAATAGTTTAGACTTCTTGATTTTTTTTGGGGAACATCTGCTTGGCATGTGTCGAGTTGTTGATAATATTCAGTTCCAAATAAGATTAGTAAACTTGTTTTCATAGCGATATCTGTTTTCTATGAAACTCTTTTCAACACAAATAGCAGAAAGTGGCAGTTAAAAAATACGGATAAATCATTTAGTATTCAACAACTTCTATTTATGACCGACTAGCACGCTTAATGCATATTTATTTATCGTATACAATTTATAAGGGTAAAATTTTGTTTACAAATACTCATTTTTAGCTCTTCAATCAAATTATCTGTTAGTGAGCCATGGCGTGAGGTAAGCAAGTACTTGCACCAAAATCGTCGGTAATCTAACAAGATCGTGGAGGTTTGACATTTGAAACGTTGCCTCATTAGCACTTTTTTATGTAGCTTTTATAAGATCTCACTTTTGGGCAAAGGCCTCCTCTTTCTCCTTTCAAACCTCCCTGTCTTTTGCGTTTTCTGGTAACGTGCGACCAGTTAAGGACTCTAAATCAAAACGTATTGTCTTGGGACCAATTATTTGTTTGTATTCACCCTTAACCCTTATCGTTAGAGACATGACCAGTGCGATTATATTTATCCAAAGAGGTTAGAATGTCACTAAATGGATTAAGGTAAGGATTTATTACAGGACATAAATATTGCTCTGGGTAACCGGCAACACGAGAGGTTTTCAAATAAGATCATCGCACAAATTTTACTCTCCGTATCACTTAGTTAAGACGGGAACGGGACGAGTTACTTTTTTATCCTAGTTTTCCAGTAGTACAGGAGGGGCGATTACTACAGAGAAAAATAGCAGAAAAAAGGAGAGGCCTACACACAGCAGTCGGTAATTTCGGTCTGAAATGATAATTAATTTAATCTTACCTTACAAACAACCTGCAGCCCCTTGACTTTGGCGGGCATGTCGCCGTAGGGCATGAGTCGCCGCCGGCGTATGGGCCCGCCGTCCGTGAGCCACACGGCACCGACGCCCGTCAGCGGCACGTCGTACGCACCCAGCAGGAAGTTGCGCTGGCAGTACTCCTGGATACACCAAGTCAGAATATAATAATAATAATTTATTTCCGAGAAAACGTACAATTAACGAGCAACATATTAACAATGTATGAGTTAAAGGTAATTGTATAGTGTTTTTTTTTTATAACGTTCGACTCGCGACCCCGCCTTCGCATCAGCTCATGATTAAGGACTCCGGTTGGGTCCGAAACTGGTCGGGCTATCCCGACAAATACGCGTGAGTAAACCGTTATACCTTTTAAGTAATTGTACAGGCTTCATTTCTATTAGCGTATTGAGTCCCGAACTGAGCTAGCTCGTATCTCGGGATTCAGATATAATATGTATAGGTATTGTTACATTAACGAGTTTTCTGACAGGTGTATTGAAGACCGTTTCATGTAGTCCTTGTCATTTTCAAGCGGCAAGTAGTGATAAATAGACAGTTTAGTACATCACACAACGAAGTGTCGTTCTTGCATACGGCAGTAAGAATAAGTGTAATAGAAATATGATATTTTCTAAGCAAACAAAACGTACGAAAGTACGGTTGATATACTCCACTTCAATTAGATTTTCGGTGTTGAGTGGTAAAATTATTAGTTGAATGGTAGAGTTATTAGGTCACCGACCACCGTCAAGATATGATACTTAGCTATTTCTGTCCAAACCCGTCACAGCTGGACAAACATACAATATTGGCATGCACAGATAGTAATTAAAAAAAGGATGGCTTGTTTCGGCTACTGACACAAAACTGTAGGTATGTGAAGTAAATAGATATCATCAACAGTTTTAATTGACAATAAAGACAAAAGTATGCAAATTCGCTCGTATCAGCTTAATTACTGTTTTAATTACCACGGTATCCACCAAGGAAATAACGAGCAGATTTTAAGAGAATATCCTTTAGAAAGTCGAGCATTGTTATGAGAGAAAGAAAGGTGTAACAATAGCGCGGGGTATGATGGACCGGCGACGGTATTTATACGACTTACAATAGTTTTGATAACTATTAAAACTTATGCAGAGATGAATGAGGTGGCAAAATCATGGTTATTTTAGGGCTGTGACGTCACTAGATGGAGGAAGCTCCGCAGATTTGCTCTATATCTTAGGCACTTCTTAAGTTTATTTATTCTTACATTAAAACACCATTACACCAAAGCGATGATATTTCATTTTTTTAAACAGTCTTAAGACATACTTAGTTATAATCTAATAACGCTATCCCTTTCCCCATTAGGGGGATATATAAATCCGGGTACGAGGACGACATTTTTAAAATAACTTATGAAGTACTTACAAAAAACGTGATGCACCGACCCCAAGTATAACGGGATAAGGGCAGGAAGATGATGATGAAGTACTTACATCAGTGGTGGAGTTCTCCAAGGGCACGAAGGACAGCTTGTAGTTGGTGACGAAGAGCGAGCCGAAGCGGCCGCGGTCCCACTCGCTGAGCGGCGTCAGCATCACCACGCTGTGCGCGGCGCCTGTCACCAGCTCCCCTAAAGAAAACAAGTATGCTTAACTATAAAGCTACATTTTTCTTTTTTTTTTATACCGTGGTAAAACGCTAAAGTCTTCAACTCACGCCAAGGGCACGGCGTGGGGATATGTTGGACTCCTACCGACTAAAACACCCTGGGCTTCTTTTACTACCTAAGCCAACGTCACGGGATCGCTCGCGGATGCTCTGCGTGACCCTGGCTGGGACTAGAAGCTACTTTAAGAGGTGCGAGAAATATCGTGCATGTTGCGATACAATGCTGGTGAAAATATAACACTGCGCGGTTACGCAGTGTGTTACAGATGAACCTTTCTTTACTTGCAAAAGTAATTAAATTATTGACCTGCCGCAGTATGTTATACAAGTATATTAAACAAAAAAAAAACCCTATTCAATCATATTCTTTTACAACCTGTAAATGTGAAGACTTCATCTTAACAGTTTTATATTACCTACTAAATTAGTCATGCAGTATTTAAAATGTGTCACTTTAACGCAAGCTGTTAGAAATGACTCTATTAATACTTTTCTGTGGAAACTTGTTAGACACTGCGGCAGTCGTGTTTGGAAGATATTTCTCCTGGGAGCAGATAATTTACATATTAATACTATAGCAAAAGCTATTTTCCTCCTCGCAGTAAAATTAATTAATTCGGTTGACCCGTGTTAAACTAGTTCGGGCCACATTCATCATTCTGTTGGTTTCTGTTTCTATGTTTACTTTAGTAGTGATTAAGTGTTTGAGCTAATAAATAATATTTTATAATAGAGAAAGTGAATTACTGAACCACTTTTCCTTACATTAAAATCTGTTAAGTATTGATACAATGTGTTTAAAAAAAAAACAGTTTTTCCATTTTACACTATTATTTGCAATCTTAAAACCTCGCTCGAAGTGGGCCATACAAATAATATACGATGGTATTTATCTATAATAAATAATGTAAAGGTGTAGCTGTAGATATGCTTAGTATAGTACAAAACGTATATATTTAAGGGGAATTTCTGCAGTGGTCATCAACACATTGCGGGTGGGTTTTTATTTCGTTACTTAAGATCGCGTCATGACGCATTTTCTCAAGATGACGCAAAACGTTTCTACGTGAATTTGCACATGAATGACATAATTGCACATCGTGGGGTTTCGCCCACAAATGTTTCATTAAGAAACTCATTTAAGTGAGTATAATAACTATACTCCGTTTGTTTAGGTAGTTAACTAAATGTAAACAATCTTGGCGTTACTTTTTAACCAAAAACATAATTTTTAATTTGGATATTACTGCTTATAAATCAATTATCTATAGTTTTAGAAAATCCGAATGAATTTCAAGTTGTAAAACGTATTTTACATTTTTAAAGATCACATTTTGTTTAAAAGACATACCAAAATTGTTTACATTTAGTTAATTACCTAAACAAATGGAGTATAGATAAAGCAAACGAACGAAGGCGTACTGTGACCGGGATAGAAGTGAAAAAGTTTGAAAGTTTTATATCATGAACGATGATTTGCTTTTATTAAATAATCGAAGGATACACTGACATTCAAATGGAGCAAAATATTTCACGGTAATCGTTTGCCCTTGAAACAAATGATTAGTAATGATTAAGTACACTATTCGTGTGTGGAGTGTATCACACATTTTTGTACTACTAGGAGTTACAGGCAAAAAAGTTGATAACGCAAATTGTATAATACGCGTCTGGATTGATAAGATAAACTAATGCCAATATGTGTTTAAGTTGGTCATTATTGAAAAAAGTAAAGGGACAAAACCTTAAGCAATTAACTTCAATAGTACGACGATTGCGCGCGCAGCTTTTGTTCTAGCAATTAAATAATTAAAACATCGACATCGCCACAATGACCGTTTTTGCATACAAATACTTTTTATTATATCTATAAAAACGGCAACGACCTACACGCACATTATATGAGTCATTAGTAAATTATAAATATTGTGTTACGTAAATCGCGCTCTGATTAACATTGTAACGTTTCTTATCAAATGAAGTATTGTTATAAATTAATTAGCATTTACAATTAGAAACATGTTGCGTATTATTTACTAACATTGGTTTATGTTTGGACATTTCAAGATCATAGTAATGTTGCGTTTGTTGATGTTTTGAGGTGACTTGACTGACTTGCACTTAGAAAGATGAAATCTTCACGTAGTGCGTAGTTAGGTAGTGAAACAGGCTGACAAACTTTAAAACATGAATTTCATATTTATCGTATTTTATGTTTTACCAAGCATAATAATTATTTTCATGTTTATTCAAACAACTGAGGTGGCGTGACTTTTTTAATAATTAATTATAGTAATTGTTCGTGAAAACGCAATAAAAAATAGGTACAAGTAATCATAAAAATAATAAATAAAATGAAAATGAATGCTCGCAAATAGAGCGTAACCATGAAAATTGTATTTGGAAACTATTTTAAAATATGTACGATTAGTAAAGCTTACTGGAGCGAGGAAAACTAGTCATTCTGGCGCTTGTTAAAATTGTGTCTTATTAGTAAGTGTTGGCAAGCCCGTCTACACAAAATGATCTATACACGTAACCCGTTATTATAGTGTCATTGCACTTTCTATTGATACCGCTATATCTACGAAATCTGTAGATAACCGTTGAAAGAAAAAAAATCTCCTTGTCGAATCACATCTGGAACATCGAATTACTCGGATTTGTAAAGTACCAGGCTAACATGGCACAAAGGATCGTAAAACTAAAGTTGTTTGTTAGTAAATGACTGATAAGTTACTATAAAATAATAAATAATTACCCTGCTTTGAGTTGTATTCTCTTGGTTTTAATTTGGTTCAAGAATGTCACACTGATATACTTCATCATTCTTTGACGACCAATCTACACAATAATTAAAGATGTCATTACAGACAGACGATTAAGATTTCACGACGGATATTTATTAATTACAATTAACATTTTATCATATGACACCAGTAAGTTTATGACTTCCGTGAACTTAGTAAGTGGATCGAAAAAGTAAATACGTCTTCTCTACTTATTTCCGTGATAATTTTAGCAGACAGGTCGAACTTGGCATCAAGTACCAGGCTATCATAACACCGAAGTGTTTTGTTAGATGATACGATGAAAAGTGCTATACATTCTGCGCTAAAACAATTATTCGGCCTTCACAGTCAGCGATCTGGACCATACTTTTTATCGCGATTTGTCGAAGGAAATAAGAACAGTTTACGCAAGACACGTGACCTTCAATGTTGTCTTTGACTCATGCGGTATCGAGCAACGAAAATATTTAAGGTGAATTCTGGAGGCCAGCTGTGAGCTGCGCTGTTATTGCAAATCTTTCCGGTCTTCAAAGCAAAATGTGTTTATCATTAATGTTTACTTTTAGGAATAGTGTTTATACACAATTGTGTTAAATTTGATACATCAATCCTATTTACGATAACGTGTTTTCGCCCTTTTGCGATGACTGCAAATTGATTTAAGGTCAAAAGTAGATCATCATAACTACAAAACACACTCAGCGCTTGAAAGGAATTGGGCATTCACTATACCATAATATTTAGAAAATACGTTGAAAAATCTATACATCTGTACTTACGGAATGAGACATAGCTTTGATATGCTTTAAACAAGGTCACAGATAGCAATACTATGTATAACAGTAATTATTGAATTCGTACATTATTAGGGCAAAATACAAAAGTACAGTTTTATATGTATTTAAAGGGAAGCACTGCACCTACCTTTCCTGAGAACACCCATTGCGAATCACAATACACTATCAAATGGTCAATGGTGTATAGGACACCACTTCCTCCTGCCATTACCATAGGTTAAGTTACCAGGCATTCATAAAAGGCGGTACAGTTACGTATACGCAATGCATACGTAATCATTATTATTGTAATTTGCATCGCGCCTGTGCTGGGTGAAATAAAATGTTGAGGCATAAACACAGGTTTCATTGTTTTGCCCTTGGATGGTTTGTAATTAAACGAAATTGTAATATGTCATTGACCCAACGTATATCGTACGCCAACGGAATGTCTTATGGTTTGGCCGTTTCTACACATAAAAAAATTATACGTAATTATTTATTCAAATAATTTGTTTTATGAATGGAATATTTTTGACACAAATTAAAACCATTAATAATGATGGTTTTCCCTTTGTAATATTTTTTTTTCCTTTATGTACCTATTGGTAGCAAAATACCATTTTTTTATACCTTTTTTTTTAATTACTATAAAAATTTGGGGGGATTTTGAGAATGCTATTTAAATAATAAATATAATAGTGGTAAAATTTAATTTTAAGTTTGTTTATTGATCAAATTACATCAGTTTGACCATCAAAAACATAGGCAACAAACTGTAACGCCCACCCTTCACAGCAAGTTTATAGAAACTGTAGTTTTAATAACCAATTTATTGTTCATGTTTTGGCTGTAGGGGTCTCTTTGCACAAAAGATTATAGCAGGTAAACTTGAGCACTTGTGTTACATTTACATTGATTTACTGATTCTATCAACAACACTCGTAACTTAGCTTGCTTCTTGAACATTGTATATAGCCTGAACATTTTGCTTTACTAAGATTTATTAGTATTTTGTCTTTCATTGGAATAAGGAAGAATGTGACAGTTGTTTAACAGAGATAAATTACCAATTTTTAAGTAAATACACATTTAATTAAGCTTATAACTATCTGCCTAAAGCCGTGTATTGCGGAATGTCTCTCTCTTTTTTTCAAAATCTTTTTTTTTATTTGTTCTTACTCATGGTAATACAAATAAACAATACCTTTATCTTTGTCTCACATCTAATATAATACTGACTTAATTTACACTATTTATATTTTGATAGACTTTTTTTACTTCAGTAAATAATAATGATGATAACAATTTAATCATACTGTTTTTAAGGCACTTACCATTTAGTAGTTTGGGTTTTATTTCTTGTAACGAACCATTTTTTTCTCCTTTACTCTGCAAAAAACATTTAAAATAAATTCAAAACAGTTTAAATGAATGTACTTATAAGATAACTTTGGCTGGTTGTAATTGTATTGAACAATGTACAGTTATTTTTTGAGATTGCTTATTAGATTTGTAATTTGGAGTTATGGTAGCCTTCAAACATTGTAGGTCAAAGTGAGTGCTCTTTGACTTTAAATGTAGGAGAGTGTAAAATGAGTAATTGTTATCACAAACTACGTTTATATACACATTACGTCGACTTTCTAACCTCCACTCACTGAAATATGTATGTTTGTTTAACTTTGAACATTAAGACACGAATTTGATCTCATTGTATAAAACATGAAATTCTTACCAGCGGAGATACGTTAATGTAACTCTTGAAGTTTTGAACCAACTTTTTCTCATTCATTGTAATCAAATAATACCAACTCTGCGTTGACCCACTTACACCGACTTCAACTTTGTTTTTGTTACAATGTATAAATAGATCCCTATATTAGGTTAAACGGAAGGTGATAGTTTATTAAATTAACAGTTATCAACATGATTTTTCTTATTTTACATATTTTTGATAACAATCATTTGCACAAACACTGTACTATCTGGATACAATTTATTCATTAGCACTTTGGTATATCTTTATTGAAACAATAAATCGCGGGGAATTAATCATAACGAATACTAAAAATAGTACAAGACATGATGATACTCATTATGTAGGCAATATTTTTGTAATTTTATAATAAAAATGACCAACAGCAAACACGCAAACGACGAACGACAGATGACTGTTGGTATTGTTAGCATGAAATTATAAAATATATTCATGTTTGCAACTATAACAAACTGTCATGGAATTTAAAAATAAAACATTGTGTGAAAACAAGTATTTAAGCATTTTATAAGTTGAAATAATTTATCTCAACTAATAAGTAAATAAAGGGCTAACTCCAAAGTCGATACTGACATAAAACATAGCCGAATTAACCAAACTTTCAAGAAATTGAGCATTGAGATATCTATTTAATTATAGTCAATTATTGAGTTTCCTGCTACAAAATTTAATTTAGTATATCATTTTTAATTGCTATAGTGTTATTTAATAATTAAAGATTCTTCAAAACTTTTTAGGATTCTCTGTCCACGCTTTTTCTTAATTCCATAGATCATCGACCCTGTATCTACATTAGTCTGTGACATTACAGCATCTGTGATTTTTTCAGAAAAAAGTCATACCATAGATTGTGCATGTCTTATAAAAAAATGGCGATTGTTAAATTTTTGTTGAGAGTTTGAAAGCACAATCCTCAAGCACATATTTAAAACTTTAAATATCTGTTGGTGAAACTGTGAATATATATTCTTAAAATGGCTGACGCTTTGGTAGAGCGGAGACCCACCGCTCGGTTTTTCTGCCACAGGTGTAACATAGAATTCGAAGATGTTTTGCAGGTAAAAATCAATAGTTTCGGTTATTTTAGCTATTATAAGGTCAGTGGTAAAGTGTTCATCACATTAACTGGATGACTAGGTCCTCCTGGATACTCTGGATCTAATTTACATAGACTTGTACTGCGACACTACATTTCCGTGGCTAATTTCCATTCAGGCTATTGGTGCAGCCGGTTCACAATACTGCGTGACATTTCTTTGGAAAATTGTCCTGGGGTCAGAATTGACGGGAAATTGCTAATTTCACAGAGTTACATCATTTCCATTATATGATGTTTTTCATTGCGACATTGGAACATTTTTTGTGTACTCAGTAATCTACTTCCACTATCCAACAATAGGTATAGGAATGTTATTGATGTCAATAGAAATGTCTGCTCTAATAATACTTAGTTAGGCAGAACATAAGTTATTAGGATATTGAGAGACTTTGGTCTGTAGTACTGAATATTTATTTAGTCTTGAATTGTGTTAGTCCTTTTTTTTAGCCTGATGATGTTTTTTGTACACTTATATACTAATATTTATAATAACACGTCAATACAATCTTTTACCAATATTGAATTGTTATCTATGAATGTTTCAGGATTATACATGTCCATATTGTGCCAGCGGTTTCATTGAACAACTTGAAAATGAGACAGAGGGCCTGGCACTGTCTGGCGACGACTTCAGTGATGCTGACATGAGCAATATTGATGATATGAGCAATATAGACGACATGAGCAATCTGGACGACTCAGACGAAATACATCACCTGTCACAAGTAAGATGTTCAATACTTCTGTATTGTTATTCATGAAGAACTATTTGTAGTCACACTATTTAAGAACAGTTATATAAACTAAGACCTTCAATTGTCCAACCACAAGTTATTTTTAAACATAACTGACTGTAGGATATAGAAAAGTAATTATTTTTACTTTATATTCTACAGCAGTTATCCTGTAGTTAAAGCAGCAATTAAAGCAGTAATTCATTCTCTATTTTCAGTCTGACATTGTGTAGAGTAGCCAATGAACTGTAAACATGTAATAATATAATTTGTGAATCATTCCAATTGTTTACATTGTAATTTATCTTCAATGGTATTTCAGTACAAACAGTATTTTATCCTTAAAACTATGATAAGGACTACAAGTTTATTCAAGACTGTTTTATCTAGTACTTCAAAGTTAGATATTAAAGTACTTGATGTAATGTGTCTACTTAGAATTTAATTTTCTCAGAAATCTGATCAATAATTTTAATAAGTAGTTTAAATAACTTGTCTATTTTGTTAATAAATACAGTGTAGGATCTAAATTCCTTACGATTCAAGCCATTGATAACAGGTAAAACCAAAGCACAAATTCCAATGTACTGGATTGTACTATACTTTATACAGCACACACTCATAAAAGATCAACATAACATAATAAAGATTAGCTTGTTTACATCCATGTTCAGTGGATATATTCTAAAACTATATTGTTCTATTTTCCTATATTTTAAATAGTTTAAAATATTTTCTGGGGTAATGAACACTATATTTCATCTCATTTTTTAGGACTCATTCCGAGATAAACTGATTATTAATAAACCACTAAATATAACATGTGTTTATTGCATTTGACACATGTAACTGATGTAAGTGTGTCAGGACTCCCCCGGGGACGTAGGTGTTCTAATTCGACGTCGGTGTTGTTATCGCTGCGGTCGCGTGAGGCGGCGGCGGTCTGTCGACACGTGACGTGGCCGCCGCGTCGCGATAACAAATGTTTTGAAGTTTCCACTGGCGTTTATGTTCGCAGCCACAGCTTGACAACCCCACGTGGCCGTCGCGCGATACTTATTAATAGATTAGATCGATTATGCGCATTTGCTACACGCTGCTGATGTTTATCATGTCATACTACCTCGCCGAAACACTGATAACGCTTTTATTCAGATTTTCGCTAATGTTCTCGAAGTTGTTTTGGTTACTAATTGTTTATTCATATCATATGTTTACAAACCATTTATATTATGATAAAACAACATACATACACTTAAGAGTTGTTGTAAATTATTGATAGGGTGATTCCTAGAGGTGTGCTTTTACGTCCGCATAAACACATGTGAAAATTGTGTAGGATTTTTACATTCCGTAAATAGGCATTGAGTCTAGAATATTTGTACTTGTTGTGTTTTAAATATCATAATGATTTGCATTTATGCACGTCATAGTTAAATAATAACGCGGTTGTTGCAATAAATCCGGAGTTCTCAAAATGTTGTATGGTGTATGTAAATTGCACGCACGTCAATGGCAGTGTCCTTTCAATTGGATGATGTCATGTTTTATTTTGGAATTGCAAGTGGTGGCGTGGTGGCCGAGAGGTTTACGCACCGGCATCAAACGCACAAGGTTGCTGGTTCAATCCCAGGCAAGTACCAATGTGACTTTTTCAATGTCATATGTACTATGTTGTTCTCATTCATCACAGAGTAAAGGAAAACAGAAAAAGTAATATCCTTTGCAATTACCATGAACTTTTCCAGCAGGAATGATTCCATTGTGTGAGTAAAAGACGCTGCTACAAGCCGTAAAGTGCGTCGTCTCGTTTTTACAACGGCAGCAATCCTGCTACAAGAGTTCATATATTATTATTGCCTTTACCTGATGGTCCGGTAGTGTTGTTGTTATTGTTGCCTGTCGACATTTGTGTTCAATTAATTTTAATGGATCTGTGGCTGGCTTACTGCTTGCATTCTTTCAGCAATTATGCTATAGATAGAAGGTGGCTATATAATTATAAATATTCTATACTTGATAAAGAATCATTACAAACTGAAAAGTTTTGATCCTAGCATAGAATCTTATAAATTTTGTCCCACCTTATACAGACTGGATTCAAATACCATTGTCACCGATTGCCATAATGAGTTACATATTCAGACACAATATTATTATAATCTATTCGTTTATTTCAGGGCACCCCGCCAATGCTGAACGATCTAGCATTCCTTATGTCGGGCAGTCGGCTGCGGTAAGTTATTTTATTATTGTCTGCCATATCTAAGAAACACGTATTTAAAACAAACAATGTTGTGGTGAATATGTTGTTACGTTGCTATGTTAATAACGCATTTTAACTTTAACACATAAACCTACTTCACTTGGAATTTAATCCGACATTACTTTAAATAAAATAGCTGTTGTATCACGCAATGTTAGTTGTACTAATGTTAACGTAGAACACACCTATAGCGTATACTACGACCATGAGTAGAAACTGCGTTCATTCACACAATACCTTTCTGACTACCGTTTAAAAAGGTTTTTATTGCTTCATATATACGAGTCATTGTATACCACACCTACAATCGAACCTAGTTTGTTGCGCCTATATGACGCTTGTCGAATATCTGAGTAACGCACGAATGAAACCGTATTTATGACGTTGGCTGCAATACATTTGGCTGCTCACTAGTCTCGTTAGTGGGTTTTTGTTACTATGTAAATAAATATGCCAGGTTATTAAAAGCTTTTAGTTGATGAGTTGAAGATATTTAGGCGTCTTTTTATGACCGGTAGAATATGTGAGAGCTAGAGAGTCTTATTCTTCGGGGGATTAGTCGCGTCCCATCCCATTTTGGTTTTTAAATGTTTTGCTTGAATAGTGTAAATTAGAGTCATTTCCAAGCGGTGGGATATATCAGTAGTCAGTTCTACTGAGTATGTTTTTTTCTGATGAGTAAGAAATAATCAGTGTGATATGTTTGTTTCCATGTGTCAGTGGCGCGGGGCGGCGCGAGACGCTGATGGAGCAGCTGGTGTGGATGATCGGCGGCGCGCGCCCCGCCACCGGCGCCGTCACCGCCGGCGCGCCCTTCGTGCTCGTCGGCGCGCCCGGGGACTACGTGTTCGGCGGGGAAGGTACGCACACTGCACGAAGAGGCCCATGCCGAATCCTTCTTTTTTAGTCTCAACTCCCCCAATATACACAAAGTTTTGCAAGTAGATTTATAAAGCTAAAGATATTCACGAAACCCGTTACATAATATTTGCAATTTTAATAGGAAATCCGGACGTCACGTGTTGGGGTGCGTTCGGGGATTCTATTCCAGATTTAGAATAATATTGATTCAAAACTATGCGCATCCGTAATCGAAAGATACCTAATTTTGCTTCTCTTTACATTTTCGCAATTGATATTTCCAGGTCTGGATGCGGTAGTGACCCAGCTACTGGGTCAGCTGGAGAACGCGGGCCCGCCGCCGCTGCCGCGCGAGCAGATCGCCGCGCTCCCCTCCGAGCTGATCACCGAGGAGCAAGCCGCCGCCAACACCTCCTGCTCCGTCTGCTGGGAGAACTTCCAGTCCGGTATGACGCCCGCCGCGCGCTCTGACGCCCTGGTACCATGGTTGCATGCTGTTACATAATCATGAACTTAAATTAATCTTTCTTTACCAGACTTGGTTGGTTTGCATTATTTTGCTTTACTATCAATGTGTTGTCCTGTTTTGTCGGAGAAGGTATGTTGTGAAAATGTTAGTTTAATATAAAGGTAGACGTGGTAAGAGACGTAACGTGTGTCGTGTGTGTGGCAGGCGAGACGGTGTCGCGGCTGGAGTGCGACCACATCTTCCACTCGGGCTGCATCTCGCCGTGGCTGCAGCTGCACGCCACGTGCCCCATCTGCCGGCGCTCGCTGCTGGCGGGCGAGGCGGAGGGCGCGGGCGGGGGCGCGGGGGGCGCGGCGGCCAGCCAGTACCGTGAGTAGCGTGACACGTGCGGCCCGCGCGCGCGAGCCGACTGTGACCTGGTGTGCCCGCAGCGTCGCTGACGGAGCTGCTGGTGCGGCGCCTGCCGCGGCGCTGGGAGGCGGACTCCAGCAGCTCGTCGGGCAGCGGCGCGGCGGGGGGCGCGGCGGGGGGCGCGGCGGGGGCGCGGGGGGCGCAGGGGGCGCAGGCCGCGCCCACGGACTCCAGCAGCTCGGACTCGTCGTCGTCGCTGACGTCGGCCGAGCGCGACACGCGCCACTACAACATGGACATAGACTTCGACTAAGCGGGCCTCGGACGCCGCGCGGTGGACTCGCCTCGACGATGGTTGTGTTGGTGCAGTGTTCAGTTGTGATGTGTTCGTGATACGACGTTGTTGGACAGTAAGTTGAAACGTTTATTTTTTTATTTATGTCAAATTGATAATATTTTTCATATTGTATCACATGAATGCGACCATTGTACGAGCTCTATGTATAAAAATATATAGTTGATACCATTACTTAAAGTTCTTACTTTATAGATAATAGTTGATCATATAAAGGAACTGTTGGAGTTGTGTGCCTTTGATTTGTATTGCAGTGTAGTGAACAAGGTAACATGGTCATGTATTCCAAATGCCACGTTCTGATTGTCCGAATGCTTGGACCGCGGCCCGTGACGGTTCAGAATGCTGTGCATTTGAGATGTATTATGACTCAGAGAAAATTATTTTGCTACTGTGAGAGTAACTGAGAACAGTGATGTCTGCAAAATATGTATTACATACATTTTTTACTATGTACAAAATTTTCTGAGTGAATAATAATTGAACATTTGTTGTATACAATTTTCTTATGGCATTGATATTTTTTTCTTTTGTAAATTTTGTAAATATGCTTGTAAGTTTAAGAATTTTGCTATAAGCTGTAGTATATTGAATACTCAGACAAATAGCTGGATATATATTTCGAAAAGAAGTAATTTTAAATTGGGTTTTATTATTAATAAGGGGATCCTTTTACTACGTGTTTGTTTAATCATTTAATGATTTAAAGCCTATCACGTAAAACGACTTATAATCTATGTTGACAATGCAAGAATCATTAAACTGATGAAATATTTTTTTGTATATAGTGAATGAGTTAAAAGAATACCTACTTATTATTTTGTGCTTTTCGAGAACCAGTTTTGTTTTGTATTGATAGCCATTTTACAATCTGTTTTCTATTTTGTGTGGGGGAATACTCACTGTAGACATTTTACAAAGGGTTTAGTGAGAGACTACTTGGAAAAGTAATATTATATAGAATACATATTGGTATGATTGTGAGTTAGGTGTGCTTGGAGCCACACTTGTACAAACACTACAGGCATGACTGAGAGTCCGCGAGAGTGCCTGAGCGCGGTGATCACTGACACTGAATGAACTAGCTGTTGTGAGTGAACGAGTAAATTTATTTATTTTATGATAATTCCTAATTTCGCCAGAGTGCTGTATTCTTCTGTTGGTGGTTTGCTCAAGTGTACAATGTAAACAATGGGATTGAAGATATCATTAGACTACTAACACTGACGTGTGCGTCCAGGCTAATTTAATTAATTTATATATTTCTGATTTAAACACAATCATACTTGTAATAATGCTGTAAGACGAATATTTCGTGTGAACATGTGTGATCTAATGTACTTGTAGACTTTTTGTCATCTTATTATTTTTGTAATCCACGTGTGACAGGGACATTCCTGTTTGAGTATATGATAATTTTGACGCATTCTACAATGTTATATCTGGGGAGTTGTATCGGGTATTTGTAAAATGTAGTGACCGGCTACTTGTAATATTGTAGTGAGAACTTGAAAGAGTGTATTTGTAAATAGCAGGCCACGGGCTGGAGCCCGCGCGCCGCCGGCCTCCCGCTGCGGCTCGAGGCCGTGGCCTCGTAGGGGATTATGAATGTAAGTAAAACTTAACAGGTCATAACGAGACGCCATCAACATTTCTATATAGCTGGTAACGTTACTCGATGTTCCTATCCTACGTAGGTTACGTACTAGTGTTGATTAGGCAAATGCCTCACCAGAGCAACGGGACGAAATGTTTTAACTTGCGCTTTAGTTTCTTCTGCTCCTTATACCATACTGTATAATATTCAATAAGGTAATATAATATGTATAATGACTTGTCTAGTTACTGTTCTAAGGTAGATAGATATCATAAACATATTCATAAGCTCTTGGTGACTCATGTTGTCTCAAAATATGCATTTCAAATTTTAGATCTAGAACATTCTGGATCTTAAGACTGATCTCTTAAGTGATAATACTTAAGGTAAATAAAATTTGAAATTGTATTTTTGTATAATCATCACGTATTCGTAGATTAGGCCTAAAACTGGGTTAGCAAGTGAATGAGGGCTTCTCGGTGTACCTATACTTACCTCATTCAGGTCTAGCGAAAATCGACGATAGGCACATAACTAATATTGTATCTCCATCTGGTTCATATTTATTAGTAGTGAGAATGGAAAACGCCAGTCCTAGGTAAATTAAAGTTGAAAACATTAATTTGATATGGAACTTTGTCATACAGGTGCACTTTATCTATGTAATATTATCAAGCAGATGTTTCAAATTATGTTATATGTCCATAGTTATATGAATATGTATATAAAGGTTTAATGATCTTGGGATTAATAAGAGTTGCGAAAATTATAAAAATAATGTAGTAAAATTATAAATATCCTAAAAACGGCATAACGCGTTTCGTAAAGTTAATTCAAGTGATGTACTTATTGATACCACTCTCTTATTTCCCAACATTTGTCTAAACTTCCTGTATCACGTAAGTTCAAAACAGCTTATAGTTGTTTGTCACATACATAAATAGATGTTTGATTTTCTAGCATAGTCAAGTTATTATAACTAACCAATCTTATTCTCTGACAAAGATTTCAAATGGCCATCGAAGTGGAAGTCAATTAGAGAAATGAAGGTTTATCGCACTTGATGACTTCGGCACATGCCGAGTGCCGTTAGTCACCAGTTATAATATCTCTGCCAAATAGAATAATTAGCGATATTGTAGAAGTCATCAGCCCCTCGCGCCCGTTGAAATCGTCAGCCGTATTGTATAATCTTATTGAGTATTTATATTACATGTATTACATTTCAAACTTTTTATATTATAATAATCCATTTTAAGAATATAAAATACAGGATTTTACCATTAGCTGTATTTTATTCAATCCCTTTTAAATATTTTTATTTTAAATTTGCAAGTCTTGCCTTCCCCTTGTTGGAACTTACAGATTGAGATGTTTAATGTATTTGCTGACTTTTACTGCCAAATATGTGTGATTTTTTCAATCTGTAGGTACCGATGAGCGGGTGTCCTTATTATTGCGAGAATAACTGAACTAGCAAAGATATTTCCATTATAGTTATAACTAGAGTATGTACACAAGACAATCAGTCAAGTGGTGGTTTTCGACAGAGTTCTTTATCAAATTAGCAACTTGTTACATAATGTATAAAGGCAGTCTTAGGAGTTTGTAAAAACGTTAAAATTACTAAGGAAATGTAAATGTTAACATAAAATTTAATGTAAAATTTGAAAATAAATGCAAGTATATTGAGTTTTGTGTATTATTTTATTTATTTTCTTGCTTACTTTGAAATAATACACTAATCATTTCTTTCACCAAACCTATTTCTGTAAATATGCTATCATGTATTTTTTTTTACCTCCTACAGAGTGCGAATATTTATTTTTATTTAAAGAAGTGCTTGCTATCTAATAATTTATTTCAAACTATCCTGTTCTTGAAGATAATATAAACTTGACTTACAAATACTTCAATAAAATGCCTCCGTTATTTCTTTCAAGATTAAAGGACATCCGACATTTAATTGTAATTCATTCACAATGGCCGGCTTAAAGTAGTTCGTCAACTATGAACGCAATTGTAACCGGTTCGAGGCAATCAACCGACTATTCAAATATTTTTGTTGTATTTATTCAATGGCATTTCCTGTCTTATATACGCACTTCAGAAATCTTATTAGTAGGTAAGTGTGGCGATTCAAGGATCTGTCTCCAAGGGGCCAGCGACTTTTACTGTTACAACTGCGAATGAATACGATACTTATTACTTAAAAAGATCTGAGCATTTATTTGATTTGACCGGTAGAAGGTTTTCTCGTAAAGTTTTAGGCTTTTGTTTCAATTTAGAAGCTTATGAGGGTCAGATATTGTTGGTAGCATTACTTCTAGTTGCTACCTACATCAACAATCGCATTCAAATACAAGTACGGAACTGAAAGAATTTCTTAAAAAAAAAAGAGATACATTCGATTCTGAAAAGCGGTATTTCCATTAAAGATTTTACGTAGCTTCCTTACACGAGGTTCGTGTACCTGTAACGTACTCGTATCCTTGACCTTCAATCTCCACTCGTGTACAGACCCCACAGATACGACTCCCTGATTACAATTGTTAACATACAATATGGTTTGGGGTGCTCTAGTTTATATTGTATTCATTTCCAACTACGCAGTTTGCCGTTTGACGCAACTAGTAGAATGTTAAAGGGCCAATTACAATAACTTACCTTGAATTATTCTTTTTGTGTTTCCCATCCATTATTTTTGCTGTTTTTAGATCCATTCATTTGAGGTCCCCTTAGCTTTTATTAAAGTTAAATTTTCGAGAAAGCGTATTCTTTCCTATTTTGTAAATTGACAATGAGCTGTGATGGGATCCTAAATTTCTAATTAGGTACTTATCAAACGAAACAGCAGCTGAGGCTTATAGCATAGACATGTTCAATAAATAAAAAGCTTCAAAGAATCAAATCACCTTTTTACGTTTAAATTGATGCGTATTTTATGTAGGGTTTGGCAGGTAAAAGTAAACGCAGGTAGATTAATTATAAAGTACCAGGCGCGCAGATGCGCAGACACGTGCGCTTAGGCACGGGCGCCGCAGCGCCGCGCAGGCGGCCAACAGCCTGAATGATTTATATCTATTGGTTATTTTATATCTTTTTATTACTATTAGGATGGGGGAATTAGATTAAGTAGGGTTACTCATAGTCTCATTAGCATAATGTTATTTAATTGCTGTAGTTTTTTTACATACGTTAACGATGATATTAATAGCGTAAGTTGTTTTTATGTTTGTGTGTTGTAGGAGGGAAGTCTTCAAAAGGAATAAGACAGCGTTGTGGGGATTTACAGACTGGTTAGTAATTGTGATTAACTCACAAGAACCTATTCAGAACCTTTGTTACACTTGTTCAAGGGTTTCCCTGGGAAGACTACAGACGCCTGGTCTGTATTTACCCGGAGCAGCCGTCTTTTTTCAGCTTACTTAAATGACTCCAGTCTCCCATTTGAGCGCTCGTGACTAACGTTCACATAACGTTAGACTTCTTTGACACGAGGCCTCAATACACAGAAAGACACATTAATATTAACTTTCATAGTACATATAGGTATACTTAGCACTGGTTAAAAGTGTTGCTATTTAAATATTAAGGAGGGTTATTAATGTATAACAATTCTCACAATCAATCATGCCCGTTATTGTAGAGTAGGTACGATAAATAAATTAATATATCTGCTTAGTTTAAAATAGGTGTGTAATCTGTAGGTGAAACTTCAACTTGGAAAAACATTTTATTAAAAAAATAAGTTCTTACAAAATGTAATGCTATTTTGATAAATCTATTTCTTGATTTAACATCCTAACGGTGGCAAGCATTATTTTATCGTTCTAATTTTTCCTCTCAGCATACATATCTATTAGTTTAATTGCCTAAATTAACAGAAGTCGAGCATATATTAAAATAATGTAACTATAATTAGCCATAAAATAATTATCAGAATTTGGTTAGTTATGGCGTCAACTAAGTTGTTCTCATAAATCTTATAGATAACAATAATTAACAAGGTCGTGTGATCGTGCCCATTTAGATGTTTCGTCGCATTCTGATGGGAAACCGTGTGATACTCTTAATATAAAGTGTTACGATAACTTACTTAAGTCCCTCTGGACAAGATTAAACTTGGATTTTTTGACTAGTTGTAGTCCGTGATTTCGACAATTATATCTGCAAAAACATTACCCCTTTAACGCAGTCGGTTAAAAAGTAGCCTATGTGATAAACCAGAGTGTCAGCTAAATCCATACCAAATATCCATCCATCCATCCATATTTACGAATTTTTGCGATTATAATATTTTAAATTGCCTTCGTTCGTAGTTTTGTCTCTCATCTACGAACAAGGTGCTTGTTCGACACAGGGGATTTACTATGACACCATAATAAGACTGTCACAGCACAGTTATAGAAGTCGCTGCTCTAGGCTGCTCAGGGCATCGTCTAGTTTCCACAGCGGAAGCAGTCGTACTCATAGACCTAGTTAAAGAATTAGTGCTACTGTTAAAGATGGTAGTGGCCCCTGCCTTTGATTAATTAAGTTAAAGTCAATTTCTTCTATGCCATTTTTATTTATTCTAAAATAAAATACTGACTTTTTAATTTTAGAGTAAAGAACAACAATCTATAACTGCAAATTATTGTGTAAATGCAGTCAGACTGTTTTGTCACGACCTATTTGCGATGTCACACATACCATAATAAGCGAATTCTCTGATAAGTACCTACTGCATAAAAACTCAATAAATAAAATTGTCCCGCGTATATGTATAACAATAGTTAATGAGCACGTATAGCCATTAAGTGCACTCTATTTGTGATACAAAATAAGAGCAACATGCATCGGAGCGTAATGTTGTTTGAGTTGGCCATGCTGCCTTCACTTTATTAGGTTGGCATTCCTTACTCAGGCCCTAGAATAATGCGATTTATTTGTGAGAATATATTTATGGACTAGGCGCTTATAGTCAGGCACTGGATGCAACCAAGGCACTGTGCGACGACGGTAGTGCGGGTTCGATTCCTATTAGTTATGATGATAGCATTTTTTAGATTCAAAAAAGTTTGAAGTCTTATTTTTTTAGTTGAAAGAAAAATAAATTATGTTTGGCCATTGTTTTAAAAAGCATGATGGAGAGGATCAGATGAACTTTTTAGCGAAGCCTGTCTTGTTACGGCGATAAGCGACAAACTGAGTAGGGTCGATGATCTCTGTATAACAAATAGAAACAGAACGTAGTTTCCTTTTTTCTTTTTAAATAGGTATTTTAATATTTCGAAGACTTTTGTAATATTTTTTATGTTAGTTCGTGGTTTAATGAAATTAATTCGGTTTTAAACTGTGCAGAATGTAGCACCTGCGTTGCCTAGAAATACTACTATGCGAAGTCGCATGCGAAGCTTCGTGCATGCCTCATGCGATGTTGATAAAGAAGTCTAACAATTATAACACCAGCAGATGTTCCTTGTCATAATGTAATCTAGATATGAGCATAGGCGCCTATATCCTGTCACACTCGTTGTATGTACACGTACGTCTATAGCTCCGTATATTTAATTTAAATCCACGATCACACGCGAGCGACCGACACAAAACGATACAAAACTGATGTGGTGCGGCGAGGTAAACAAAACGAACGCGCGGGCGCAATGCAATTACTACAAAGGTGCGTGCGCGCAGCTGACGCCGCACCTGCCATCTTTAACATTTCTTTAAGTTTTTTTTCGCCATCGGAGTTATTGGCCTATTTTTTATGGCGCAAGCTGTCCCGGCAGCTGACGCCCGTATGCGTATGTGTGTAAGCCTTTGTTGGTCGTTGACTGGCACCACAAGGATTTCTTGAGGCGATATCTAGGATAATAAGGATATCGCCAGCTGCTCTGATTCAAAGGTTCAAATCTTAAACAACAGCTGTGACGGCTCCGGGCCACCACGTGGATGTTTACTTTTTCTTCGACCTTTTGTTGTCTTTTTATTTGATAAATGTTATAAATCTACTGTTTTTTTTTTTTGTTAAGGGAGATAATAAAGTTTAAACCCATGGGAATATATGTATATGTCACCTTAAAAATGCCACTCGCGTAAAATATTTTGATTGAACAGCAAATGTAGCAGTTAGGTCGGTAAAATTGCTTTAATCAATTGCGTACCTATCGTTAAATATCAATATAAGATTAATAACTTTGCCTCATAAATAAAAAAGCATCTGCTAACTTCGCATTATTTACTGCAGTCACTTGATGTTTAGTACAAAAAGGTATAATTCTTTCTTAATCATGATAATGACCCTTTTATAAATCGCATCTCTGTAACTTTCCTCTTAAAGATATTTAAGCAATCTGCGTGTCTCACCTGATTTATTATGAATTTATTATCCCTAACAACAAACGCTAAAGGCACGCTTGATGTTCAAAATTCCTCGAATTGCACGTACATACACGATATTTCTAGATAGAAGGCGTTCGAATGTGACTCAGTGGGGTCTTCGACCTATGCACCGTGCAATAAGTCTGACAAGAGCGTTATACTGCCGTCCACTAACTAAAATGCCGTTAAGCCACAGTTGGTCGTTTTTCACTTTTTAATGCAGTCTTATACAACTTTCGACGCTCTATCTTTTGGTCTAAAAATCATTTTTCTATGAATAATAGTGTTAGAGAAACAGTACGTTACTGAACAGTTAAACCGCACCAATTTTCTGTTTTCTTAAATTAAAAAGCGGCAAAGCCTTCGCTAATACTCGCTAGAAAAACTTGTAATTTAACTGCAAATTGATGTATATTATTTTCTCAATAACTTACAAACTTGCTTCTAAGTAGCATGCATTTAAAGAGATATCAATTTTCGCTTATTTTTGCGTTTTCTCTGAAACTACTTTTTGCACTTAGCCGCATTTTAGCTAGTGGACGGCAGTATACATGTTTGTGGTCAAGTCCAGCAACATTATTCTGTAGCTGTTGTAGTAAGTTTTGTTCGGCCACCTGCTATTCTTTCTGTAATTAGCTAAAGTATACTGCTAAGGGAACAATGAAAAGGGGAAAGTTAAGTTGTCTGCTCTAATTATTGGCAACTTATCGTAATAACTGAGTAAGAATGTGGGTTTCAATTGTAGACGGGGGCTTTTGTTTTTATTGTTACTTTGCGTTTTTAGTTCAATGTCGTTTTTTTTTATAAATGGCATTGCTACTCTTAATTAGACCTATTTTAGTCATTAATACATAAACTTAAAAGGTTTTTGCTGTTTTAAACGTGTTGGGGCTTATTAAATCGATACATAGAAAGCCGTCCTATAAATTTACCGTATCAGCAGCTACCCCATGGATCGATGGTGCACACCGCTAGAGGAGCACCCTCGTCAAAACTAGGTCATGTGGCCCCCATGCTCGCACCCTTGCTACCAGGAGACGAGAAGCACGCAGGAGATTGAGAGTTAAATACAATAGAACGCTGTGTTGGAACCTCCTTGAAGTAGGATTCATTAGTAAACCATTAAAGATTGCATATTATAATGTACTTGATGTTAATGATTGTTCATTAAGTATTAAAATATATATAAAAATAACCACTGAGCGAGTTATATAATTATAGTTAACAGTCGATGTGTTACTGTCGTTAAGGTAAATAGGTAATTATCATATAGGTATTCATAGTAATTTAAGTAACTATAATTGTTTCTAGGAAGATTGTACTAAAACATAGTAGTAGGCAGAAAAATAATTAATAAACAAGGCTGCTACAAATACTTGTTTTAACTGATATTCCCAGTATTTATAAATATTTATTTATTGTATTATACCAAATTATATATCTCCATGAATTGGATTGAGATGTTTATTAAGAAAGAATCACACGAAATATAAAATAGAGCATCGTTTACTGTCATGTTCGCCTGGTACCTACAGGGCAGATATATGATTGAAAAGTACGAGTAATATTTTTACTAATTGGTTCCAAAGTTACTTTTAAAATATTTAATCAAGTAGACGCTATATTTATAGTTTTTTTTAAATCTAAATCGTAATTGTAATATCTCATGCTACAATTTAAATAACAGAAAGCATTTTTACGTTTGGATATATAATGTAAATCACGAAATCAAAATACGCAGATTCATGGGAATCAACCCCAACACTGCGCAAAGACCGAATCTTCAACTACTGCGCCAATGTGTTCGCCCCAGTTGTTGACAAGTCTTCGTACCTATGCGCTATGTTTTTATTTAGGTTAATCCCAGTAATATGCCTCGTTTATCCCTTTCATAAATATCACGGAGACAAAGTTTTTGGCGTTCTATCACGGCCTGATATCCTAATGGATATTTTATTATACGGCTAATTGTATTTGATTTGATTACGTCGAGGGATAAAAGCTTTCACTATAAATGAGTTAAGGTAAACTATGGAACGTGTAACGCTGATGAAATCATAAAGATGTTAGAATGTTAAGTTAAAATGTGTCTTAGTAGCTCCTAACTTACTCTTTAGTTTTTATAGCTAAACGAGTCATTCGAAGCTTAAAGGTACAAACAAATTAAACAAGCAAATTAAAAATTAGTAACAATAGTAGTAGTAGTAGCAATAGTGTGTCACCGATCAGTCAGTATTTCAACAGCTAATAGCATTAATGTGTCTTCAAACAATCATTTTACTCGACTGCAAAAATGTTAAAACATGACATATACAACGCTTTTGAAGAGGAGAGATCCTCTTCCAAGCCTAATATATTTTTAACCTAGGTCCTATAAGTTACTATGAATAATCGTTCTAAATGATCTGGTACTTATAATATCGGAAGAGGCAGGTAGCTTGGATGGTGTTTAATTGTATTACTCTCGTTTCATGGTGCCCTAGTCGTTGTGTAGGGTCACGGAGGGTTGGAATGAGGTCGAGGATTCCGGTCACACCCCCGCATTCACCATGACTTTCCTTGGACATGTATTCACAATTTTAGTCACAATTTTTGCTAAATTATAGTGATGGGATTTTCTCGTGACACCAAAAACTGTATAGAACTTGTTCCTTTACATGTTTGTGATCGAATCTCTTTTTTGATTTATCCACTATTTATCTAGAAGCTAGAATTCGGGTCAAATGCTTAAAAGCTGGGTTGATATAAGATTGACCAAGCTAAGTTTCGTTATGAGTAAAATTTTAAATTTTCACATGCTCACTCACTCACAAAATTGTATGTAAGCTTTGTACTGTTTACATAATTTTAGTGCGTGCTTGACTCTATAATATATTTCATTTGAAATATTTATAACATGCAGTTATCTAAAAAGTTTCCGAGTTTGCAGACAAATAGCAAAGGCACTGCGTTTTTATTTACAAACTTTACATTACACAAAGAAATGAAAAATATTATTCCTAAGGTTTTGTTGTTTATAATGCGACAGACATGTAATTTATAAACTAGAAATAAAATACAAGCATAATAAATGAACTAAAGGCGTGAAAGTTCTATAAGAAACGCATAGATGTCGCTGATACTGCGATCAAACAATAGCATTTGTAAAACATTCAAACTAATTTCTATAATAAAAGCTTGTTGTTTATTATTTACATATGTAGCTACATATTTCTTCTATAGTTTGCATGGTAAAGGATTTGCATGCATCAATGTAGAGAGGAAATGCAATCCTTATAAAGTAAAGACGTTCGCACAAAAGTTGATGTCACAAAAACTGGAGGCAGCTCAGCATTCTTAAAGATTTCACTGAATGGCGAGGGCCTGAATTAACCCAAACATAATTATAAAACAGGCCACAGTAACAGTAAATAAACTGTATTTATAGTCACAAGAGGCCGAAACAGGGATAATAATAGCTTGACAATTAACGGGCGAGTTCACCGCCCTGGGCCTTGGACGGCAAGCTGCCGGTGTCACCGCGTCCTCCGCGCCACTCGCGAGCGTATCCTTTTACTTTGCACATATACGCTTATTTGCTTGACTTCAACTTGCTATATTATGCATAATTAAGGCCAAAGAATATATAATTAGGACCCGACTAGAGGAACAAATAAACTTATTATGTAAATTTCTCAACAGCCCTGAATTAAGTCCTTGTATTGGACTAAAACTTGTAAGTTTGTATGGAATTGGTAAAGTTATTTGTGTGTTGTGTTCGTATTAATAAAATAAAAATGATATTAATTGATATCTTAAATTTATTTGTATAAATAGTTAACCACAATGTACATCCAATACATAATATAATTTATACTCTAATTAAAGAAGAAGAGCCTTCCAAATTAAAATATTTTTTATATTGATTTTATTATTTTATAGTTCCAATAGTTTTCGAAAAGTGGCATTACTAGCGTTGGTAAACGGGTAGTGGCGACTAATGCTGAGTTATTATACTCGTTAACCATTTGCTCTTTATCCTGACTACATCAGCAATCATTAACCAACGTGTGAGTCCAGTTAACAATTCTACAGCTGGTAAACCAGTATACTATTTGCATAAAAATAGCTAACTTAGTATATTTTTCTGAATGTTATGGAATATTTTTTTTTATAATTGATACATTTTGCTTACTAAGTATCGGATGATTTTAATAAATAAAAACCTTATGAGACAATTTCTCGCGTTTGCTAAATTTCGTGACAAGTACCAGGGCCACATAGACTACGGGAACTAAGCCGCTCCCGCAGCTTGTTTACCCCTCGTTCAAACAATGGTCACATATGATAAGTAAGCTCTGAATCTCCAGTACGTGCCATCGGTGCCACTGTACAGTATATCACGTGTCGGACGTTTGAGGGCTCGTCCCCTAAAATAAGCTTGCTTAAATGATAGATCTTTGTTTGATGTGACTAGTTGAGGTAGAGACACATCCCTTTGGGCATAAAGTGGTTGTTTGGCGATATCAAAGATATACAGTACAGACCAAAACTTTACTAATCGTTAATTTTGATATCGTTTTAATTGTGGCTGCCTAGAAATATTGAATTATACGGCTTTATTTTAACCCTTCTTTTAGTTTTTTTTTAATAACGTCGCTTCGTCACATTAAGCTTAAACGGAGCGTCGTCAGCCCAATGTCATTTTATAAATTCTTAATCAAATATTGACTTTTTGGCACATGTACGGTACACATACTGATTGTGAGATGACCTAGATTTAATGGCGCAAGCTTTGGCGACGAAAAACGCAGTAAGAGTAAATATTTAAATCTTACCTTTAGGTATGTCAAATGACACCCAGTAAGTGATAATTAGTTTGCAGGTTGATATTTCTTATTTGCAAGTTGACAGGAAAGTAGCGTTCTTGATAATAAAACACATTCATGCAAAAAATATTTTCCATATCGTTACCGTATTGAAAAAAAAAATATGAATCTCATTGGATTGGAGAAAAGTACCAGGAGAGCAGGTATAGAAGGAGGTAGAAGCTTAGAAGAAGGAATTTGACAGAACTGAAGATACAATTATTATTCTTTTTTCAAAGGTTACTTTTGTAGTAATGTAAAATTCAATCGATCTGCTTTAAAATAAGGAAAAAATGATAACGGGTGCACTGTGGAATTTACTTAAGAATACCTGTTAATCTTTGTAAATTATCACTAGTTATTCTTAAACCGTATTTCTTAAAATATAGGCTACACGATAAAGAGAGTCTTATCGTTTTTGATATAATTGAGATAAGTTAAGATTTGGAACCTTAATTGACCTTATTGTGTAAATTTATTTGTATGATTACGTGTAGATAATAGAGATCTATACAGCTTTAATTCTTTAATTTAAACTGTGTCCAAACTGTGTGTAGTTGTTGAACTCAAATGTTAATTTATTAATTTAAATTTTTTCATCACATCAATTAGCAAAACATTTACCCGACCGAAATTACTCATTCTTTTTTGTTCGTAACTATCGTTTTAAATTACATAAAGTTCAAAACCAAGGCAGGTCGATTGCTCTTCGATACGTCAACTAACAACTAAGCTACATTTTAAACAAGGACTTTAAAAAGGATGAGGTTCTCAATTCGTCGTCATCTTTTATATTTTTTTACATAGTTACTTTCCTATTTACCCTCTGTTATAGATACTATGTGTGTGCGAGTGTAAATACACACGGGTTATTGAGTGTGTGTCGTCATTCCAGTATTGGCTATTGATCAATCAGGCCCTTCGTACATAAATTAAGTAGGATACCGCCGCTAACAAAAGTGTTTGCAACTTTGATTTATTTGTTTATCTTACTCTACCCTTTGTTTTCAATTACTGTTAGTGGTAAGACTATACAGTATAACATATAGTTTCTTTAGTACACCAATATTTTTAATATAACTTTATGCGGATTTAACTCTGTTTTTTTATTACTGTCCTAACCGAAAAAATATCTTGGAAAGTATTTTTTTATGGATTTACAAACAAAAAAACAAACCTTGTTACATAAAATAAAGTATAACTAAGTGACAACTTACAAAAGCGTTGTTAAAAATAAAAGACTTAACAATAACAGAAAAATCTAGCCACAATTATGAAACTTAAAAGTTCCCTCGCTCAGTACGATAAAGTCAAATTAATTTCTCAAGTCTACCTTCTCGATAAAAATTCTATTTATCTTTCCGTAATCCGGGTGTCTGCTCGGTAAGTGACTTCTCTAGACGCTCAGACCTAGAAAATGTGCGGTGACAGTTATATTGAGTGATATTGATGAATGTCTACCGAAACTTACCAAGTATTAGCAAGTATAGCCACTGGATCTATCTCGAGTTTTCTAGAATTATAGATGAATGACAGGTCTAACTAGTTCCTTACTTTTTATATATTTATTTGATCGCAACTAAAGATCAATGTATGTTACCTATTGAGTACTTGTAAGTTACGCAGAAATTAGACTTAAGTGTCTTGACTAGACAAAAGGTTATTTTGAATAAAAAATAATATTTTAAGAAAAAAAAAATACTCTCATTACCTATACATTTTAATTTTTATTTAATATAATATATTATTAACTAATTAGGTATTTCCGTATTACTAACAACTTTCGTTTTTTCATTTTACATTTAAAATGAAAAAACGGAAACAAAGGACCTGTTACGCTTAACCTGTGTAAGTACCAGGGGATCAGACGCGGCCAGAAGTATCGACGTTCGCAAGGCATCTGTGTAAAGGCGCATCTGGCGGAGTTTACACAGCCAACGCTCACTTGTCGGCCCTTTGGAACCTATACATTGCAACTTTGTTGAGTTGTTTATAGAGACCCCTCACTCCTGCTTTCGCTATAATATGAAAAATGTATAATTTTGCTTAATTTGTAAAAAAAATGTATATGAACGTAACTTTCTTTCATAAGTGGATGTAAAAAGTGTTTATACGAATAGTTTTACTGTTGCTTTATTTTCATCTTAAACTAAATATTAAAATGTCTTTTATTAAAACAAATTATTTAACTACCTATTTACAGTGATGTATTCTATTAATGAAATGTAACCAACAATAGCGGTATCGTATAAAATCGTAGCTTGTGGTACGTAACATGCAAGTATCGATGTGCAATCCAAATATTAGCCGAGTGTCTGGCAGGCTGTAGGTACCGACTGTTCTCAAATGACTCACCGCGATACATCCAGGGGAAAGCGGATGGTACGAGTATGATAAAAACATGACGAATATTTTGCTTTTATTATCTTAGGAAAGTTTACAATGCTTGAAACCAAACTCTTTGATTGTTATGCGACCCTAGTACTCCAGAGCTGATTACAATGGCAAATTGGAAAAAAATCTTAAAAAGATTTTTTTGTTTCTACTTTCATAAAATACTTAATAATATTGTTGAAAAAAATATATCAACCCCATACGACATTAAAACAATGGAAAAATTTCGCCACATCCTGCCATCACAGTCAATAAATATGGTTAGCTTGATTTGTGGACAGACAGACAGGCAGACAGTCTGATCCATTTGCAGGGCTGCACGGCAGACTAGTGAAAAAGCAAATTAAATATTTAATACTCGCAGTGAGGGAGTGTCGGGAGGCGAGACGAGCCTTTTTTTAACCCACACTTTGTTTGTTTTTTAAAGGGGAGACCTGACGTGGGGTATTTCTAATTTCGATTGATCAAATCGATGGATTTTTAGAAGTCCTTGATTTTAACATTTCCTTTGTTTGGCTATGCCATCCTGGTTTAATTTGCTTAGCAGATTGTCTCACATGGATAATTGTATTAATACTGGTTGCTATGCGCTTAATTATTTGGTTTCGAGTAATTAATTGTTTGTTGGTTTTCTTATACATTACAGTAGATTTTTTTATACTCTGAAGATTTAATTTTCTTTCCTACTTTTTTTACTCATTTGTATCAAACAGACAGAAACTATTACGTGAAACAACCTAACACTTAACTATATAAGAAAAATAGCTACTGAAACGTTTCCCATAAACAGACGTTATTTTCGTTGGCGTTTCCGTAATAGAAACCTCTTGTAAGATCCTTTACGCCTGGTAGTCAAGCCGTGACGTTCGATGTGCCTTCAAGTGAAAATGGTACCAGGAAATACAATTAATATTTTTCTGACTTGTTTAAAAAAGAGTTGGCTAGGGGAACAAAGAGTAAACATAACAAAAGTTTGAAATACGCGAGTCAGGTGCGGTGCGGAATGATATTGCGAAGCGAGGGAGCCCGCTTTGTCGCAAATACAAGTACCAAGTATGAGATTCATACTTGGTACGGTCAACCACACAGCAGATGTACCAACGCATTACAAAAATCAACCCTACTGTATGCAAATAAGGACGCTTGCTGTGACAATTTGATGTATCGTGATGTGCGGTATGTACCGTGGCGCTTGTCTGTATATAGGATAGTCTATGATATTAGAATTCTTTAATGTCACAATAAGTTTTACAGAATACGATATAAGGATTTCTTGACATCCTTTCAGTAACAAAGTTCGTATCGGGTAAATCGGTGTTTTACATGGTTAAAGGAACACCAGGATTTTGATGTAGAGGTATATACTATACGAATTATGTTAAATTGTATAATTGAAGTATTAATCAAAAACTTTTGAACATACACTGATTTAGCTAAAACTGACCGTTAAAAACCGGCAAAAAAGTAACAAGTCTCCTCTTTTTATTAAATTCTCTAGATCTAAATAGTTTTATTCATATTTCGACCAAGAAAATTTTCGGCTGGCCTGTTGGTCCAGTCATCTAGTGGGTAGTGGGACCTGACTGCTATTCCGTAGGACGTGGGTTCGATCCCCACCCAGAACAAATATTTGTGTGATGAGCACGATCATTTGTTCTGTGTCTGGGGTAATTTATTCACAATATGTATGTATTTAGAAGTATATAAGTATGTATTAGATATACATACTTGTCTAGTATTCATTATGCAAGCTACTTAGTTTGAAACTAGATGGCGTTATTGAGTCAAGAAAATAAGAGTTTAATATACCTATTTAACTTGAACTGTTGGTCTATTGGTACCATCAAACTTCCCGCTAACGGTTTTCGTGACAAGGGAAGTATTTCCTAGACAAACAATAGCAAATGTCGTAGAAATGTGACCGAGGCGACAAACACGCGGCCTGCACAAACAAACTGACACTGATTGCTTCATAACTGGTATTTTTATATTGTTTTATGATATAGATACCGCCAATATTTTTGCAACTGGCATAGTTTTGCTTTCGCGTTTAGTCAAACGAGTACTGAGAGGAAAAAAAACATCTTGGGATTAAGAAAAAACTTAAGGTAAAAATTCGGGTCAATAACGACAAAGTTATTCGCAAACAATCACAAAACAAAAAAAAAATAACGTACCTATATACAATAGAATTGAGAAACATCCTCTTTTTGAAATCAGTTAAAAAATGAACAAAATATTACATACGTTCTATTTTTCACTTCTTTTCCTGTAACCTGGAGATCACTTCACAAATCACGAGGAATGCTTGATTTGAGGACCATGAGACGAAAACAAATTGAAACTGCAACATTGTATCCACTAAAGGCTTTAGAATGTTCTAGAAAGTAGGTGTATCACAGGATGTTCTAGGTTTCCCATCTAATACGAGTTCAATATTTTTTTTCTAGGTAATAAAGCTCTTTCTGAGAATAATTTAATAATTTTCCGTAAATACATAAAGAGGGTTCTAAGAGGTTCTTCTAAAGTAGCAAAAAACACATAATCCGATTATACATAATGATTTCGAAGAAGTGTATAAGTTAGCTAGTTATATTAGTGCGTAGGATAAGAAAGTGAGGGCTAATTACGATTACATTACCGTCTGTTACCCTAGTACTATATAGAAAAGGAAAATAACCACTTATGAGCCAATTTATATGTATGTTAGTTTTTTTTGTGATTTTAAAGTAGGTACATAAATTTCAGTAACCTTTTGTATGATACCGGTTCGTAAGTTTCATACAGTTTAATATCATGTTAAAGTAATTAAATTGGTTTTCAGCATTAAAAGCCTTTAACACTCAATCTGTTAATGTAGTAGTCAGAAAAACCTAGTGAACGTACCCGTTTATCTCACAGCTAACAACCCTTCATGCCTGCATGAAGCTAACTTTATTAAATCTAAAATAAATATCTGCAGAACGTAAGATATTTCCAGCAAAAGTAATTAAGTTAGTATCTGAGCTGCGTTTTATTACAAGACTCGTTACCCCGGCAGCGCGGGTAGTGCACAGTTCCTATCGAAAACAAAAACATTCCCCCGCCTTATAAAATGCGACCCCAGTTTCCTCATTATATTTTTTTGTTTATATTGATCAATTAGTATAATATTCAGGAGAATTACATTGGTAACCAAATGAGTTAGAAACGTCACAATAACACGCAAACCTTCAAACGAACGAACATAAATCAGGGCTGGGGCCGTTGTACCCTAGCAGGAAGCAGAGTCGATGCACCCCACGCACACAGCCGCGCGCCGCCGCCAATACGGTTAGCTCAGCGTAAAGCCTGCATGTGTGCGTGACACGAATACACCAAAACGCGGAAGTACCACATTAACATATATTTTCCACGCACACTACGAAGCGGTGTACAGTGTCGGGACACGTCTCTGTCGCACATATAAACAGATTTTCCTTTGAGCGCGGGTCTGTGTGAGTGCCGCCCTGTCATGACACGGCCGGGGGTGTGGCGTTCACAGAGACGCTTTGAAGAGAACTGGGCGACTGCACCTGTGTGCGTGTGTGTGCGCTAGTGTGCGTGACTGAGCTGAGTAATGTTTATACAGTGTGTATTTATACATGTTATAATTTATAATAGACGTTTCGGGAAGTTATTTTAAGCACCGTAATCTTTGAATCGTACTATTTAAAACTCAAACTTGCAATTTTTTCAGGATACTTGTTTTTAGCACTGTTCGTTATTAGTATTTGTAGTATACAAACCATGAATTTATCTATTTTCTAAAATAGTAATTTTACAAATAGCTAACTAAAGTAATGTAGAAAACTTGTGTATACATAACATATCGCTACATATGCAGCACAAACACTAGCTAACGCAGTTTCCAAATTAAACTCCGAACAAAGCCAAAACGTATACCAGAAATGCAGCAGTGCACTATATTGAAAGGCTGCGTCGTTTATACAGCAGCCTGTGTATACAGGGTGCGGCGGACACGTGTCTACGGCGGCTGGCTGTAGCAGTGTGCGGGGCGCGGTGGGCGCGCGGCGGGGGCGCGCGGGGCGCGGGGGCGGGAGGCAGTGCGGCGCGAGCCCGGCGCGCCCCCGTTCACGGCCAGGGGTCGCCGACCGCACCCCGGCTACGGCGTAACCCCGCTACGGAGCTACGGTGCTACGTGCCGTAGCTTCCTCTTTTGTTTCAATACTTACTGTCTATGTAATTTGATTGTTTTTTATTTAGGTCACATCATTCATTTGATCGATAATTCAGTTATAATTAATGTAATTGATACTTTTAGTTATCAGGGGAGATGTTTTGTTATGATTTGATTTCTCATGATTGTTACTCTTAATTGATTTTTAGAAAATAATATGTTCACTCTCCGTTTTAATTATAACAAAAATCATTTTTAATATAACAAGGCAATCTGACCTAATTACTTTAATGAGTCTTGAAATAAATATGGTGAACACAACCAGCATTAAAATCTGCCTAAAACATTCACATTACGAAGAGACAAACCCAAAAACAAATAAACACACGCAAAATCAGCTCTTGTTTGCATGAATAAAAAATGTAGAGATATCTACGTGGTCCTAGCAATAAAGTTGGCTGGTTAAAAATCGTCCGCGATTCAGTGCTGACAAGGCGGTGCTAATTAATGTCCTGGGATATATCACGAGCTGCCCGCGCCAGGGCCGGCCATATGAATTGTGTTTTAGAAATATATGCACGAACATTCCACTTTAACCCATACTTCTCGCTCTATAAAGGAAATAAAGACGATTTCAGAAGAGTTTTTAGCCCGGAATCGTAAGTTTCAGTGTAGCGTATACAGTTCTTCCCGCCCGGCCTATGTTTCGCGGGAAAATTTTGGCGCCAATGTCTCTGAGATGAAACTGTCTCGATCCTTCAAGTTACTGTAAACAGAACGAGATTTAGTGTTAAATCCAATATTGCACGTCTAGTCGAAAACGATCGAAATCAAACCTCCACGTAACCTGCATTACGGTCATGGAACTTTCGGGAACTGCAATTCCAGGATTTTCCTGCGAATTTCCGCGTACTGCGTAACTATATAAAGCCTCACACATCGAGTAAAGCGATATCATTACAATAAACCACCCTCATCCCTTAAACCATGCGGACTGCATAATTACTGCAATCGGGATGCAGCAGAAAAATCAGGAAACGACCACGCAAACCGCGTCACTGTTACATAAGCGCGGGAGGGGGGGAGGTTACGCAAGCGGCGCGGCGGGAGGGGGGCGGCGGCGGCGGCGGCCGGGGCGGGGGAGGGGGGGGGTGCGATCGATGCGCGGCCGTTCACCCGCCTGCAATGCGCCTCGCCGCCGCACGCCGCCGGCCCGCCTGCACACATCCGCCTACATTTCATGCCGCCCTGGTACTTCTCGCCAGCTAGGTCGTTCGCTTTTCCCAAAAACGGGGAAATGACGTTTGATATACGAGTTTTTCAGCTTCACGGTTTTGCTCTTTGTAATATCCCCTTCCTTGATTAAAGTTTTACTTAAATGTAATACCACTAAGAGAAACTATGTCATTCAGTTCTATTTACCCCTTACCGTAATACCGCTTTCAGAAAACTGAAAATCCTTAACAGCCTATACATAATGGTTCAAAATAAAATTATGCCAATAAATAATTCACGATTTGATTTAGTATATAAATGGAAAACGTTTCACGTCGGCATGATTAATTATAACCAAGAAATTACCAGAGATTGAACGAGCAATCATTGCGCTGTCATTAAAAATGAAGAATGATTAATCAGATAATATAAAGAAATATTTAAATATTGTTTCGAGACGTTTATTCGTAGCAGATTCTCTGGATTAGTAATACATCTGTTCAAGAGCATGCTACGCGTGCTCTCCCGGCGTAGCGCGCCTACGTGCGTGCTACGAGTACTCATAGACTTTGAGGGGGTTTGATTTTTCTTTATTACGTATTCTTGTCGCGTTTTTAGATATTTCGGATAATGGCATACTCTATGGGGCACAGAAGTTTAGTTTGAGAAATTGAATCAGCCACTTGGTTTACTTAGCTTTAATAGACTTTCCCCGAAGTTTTGTTTTTATATTAGGAAGGACAAAACTTTTCGACACTGCATTACTGCGATTATTTATAGCATTTTTATACATTTCATATTTTCATATTAGCACATAGTAAGCAGCCACGAGGCTTGGCTTTCACAGAACGGCATAGAAATCTATTTGAATGAATGCATTTTCATCTTAGGAGCGTACTCGGAAAATAGTTCATTTCTGTTACAATGCTTTGTTGACCTGGCGATTACAATGGAATACCTGTTTCTATTGTGATTGTAGTTATATTTGCACGGGGTATAATTAGCCTGAACAAGAGCCTTCTAACAACTCTACCCTTGAAGTAAACCTTTAGTGAAAATGTGGTCGTAACTTAGAACTATGGCTACCTACAATATTGATTTCTATATCCTCCGCAGATTCAGTAATCTGTAAATAATGTGACCCAACTTAACATCTAAAGTAATACTCTAAAACAATATCCTGGACCTTTCGGCCTTGCTCATAATCTAACATATTTATCGCTAAACCCTTTATTAAAACCTACTTCAATATAAGGACGCCTGAAAACTATTTTGTTAGAGAGTATAATATTAAAACCTAAAGCATCGTAGTTTAGTCTTCGACATTTTTTTTTTCAAGGTAGAAAATACCTCATTCCAAAAAAAAAAACAAAATTAATGTATTTGTATACGTGTATCTTAAAGTGACAGCAAAAGACTAAGCAATGAGTAATGATCAACGTTTCATTGTTTGGCCATAGATTTATAATAGGGAAATTAGGTGCATCCGGGTGGTATCTAATATGTAGATATTAAGTGGAGTGATTGTGTAAATTGAGTTATAAACATGATCTCATGACGTCACTTAGTGATAACATACATTTACTTTGTCTACGTGCGGCCAGTAAACCTACCACCAGCTCTTGAAGTAAGATTGTTGCAGTTGCAGCACGGAACATTAAAATATATTATTATAGTTGCCGAAGCAAGAAACTTTTTTTTTTGTAAAAACGACTACCGCACTAAGGCATTTATCCTTTTAGCGCGAGGGGCTCCACAGACATTCAATTCACATGAACAAAGACACCCAAAGTCAGAGATCGAACCCGCGACACGTCGCGCACATTGGTGATTCACGTGGTGACCTATACCACTCAGCTATCCATGCAGTTGCCGAAGTGAGACAACACTCTATATCATATAGTGCTCTATCTTTCTTTGCATATTTTTCAAAACAATTGCAAATCTAACTTTATGAGGTGGTAGACGTTCCCAGGCATAAGACGAGAGTCTTCCCGAGTAACTCTTCTTACGAACATTGTACTGAGGGCGTTTACTATGAGGGAATATCGTTACCATACTAAGTTGTAAAATGCATCCAACCTCGTTTTCTGTGAACTTTGCTTTTATGTCTCCTCATTTTTCCTCCTTTTTTATGACGCAAGCCCTACTCGTACTTAGCAAAATAGCTTCCTTCTACCACGAAAGTGCCACACCATAAGAAGTGCGATATAATAACATTAGTATTACTAACTAAGAGTTGTTCTGAATTGAATGAATTTAATTAACTACATATACTTACTTATTTAAGTAACGTAAAAAATTCTAAAAATATAATTTTAAACGGTCGAAGTTTTGATAGCACATAAAAACGTTACTTCAAACTTTGCGTGAATGAATGAGTTGCACTACATACCTTATTTCAATTCACTTATACACTACCATATCGAATAGTTACATTTAATAAAAATAAGTAACAAGACGAGTTATACATTTGCATCTCGTCAGTCGCCTGCTATTCAATTTCCTGAACCTGTCCTGAAAGGTATTCTAACTGTAAAAGTACTTTGTACGTTACCGCAGCAGCCAGCAGCCGGCAGCCAGGAGTACCGACAGGAAATCGACCAGACTAAGTCAATTTTATGCGAAGTCTTCTGTTACTTGCATTAATGGTATTTGCCAGTTTAATAAATATTTATTTTGTTTTGAATATCAAAAGTTAAAGGACATATTTTAAATGAAACTGTTTATAAGACTCCACTTGATTATCACTATCATCTCGGTTAGGAAGATATTCACTGCTGGATAAAGGCCTCCCCCAAATAATAAAATTCACTTTATATTATTCATCATTCTCATCAGCCTATCTCAGTCCACTGCTGGACATATGCCTCTGCAAGTGCACGCCACTGAGATCTGTTTTCGAGATATATTATTAACAAACATCTAAATATATCAAAAGATGTGCATTAAAAATGACGTAAACGATATATCGGGTAGTGAAAATACCATTTCATTTCACTAAAAGTTTTCCACCCGCTGCGCTGCAACAAAAGCCTTGAAAAGCAAACAACATTCTACTAAAAATAAACTAACCAGCTTAATAGTTAATCGATTCGTATCATGTCTAGTGACGAAGGCCGCAATAATATCTTTGAAGGAAATATTTTTAGTCTGCAAGTTACTTATGGGACCTTAATTCTAAGATACTTTACAATAAGTCACAATTAATAAACCAGCAAAAAAGCTTCTCTTAACGTACTTAAATAGTCTAAAATAAAGTCTATTGTTTATAGAAAATGTATTCGATTTAAACAAAACATAAGCACATACGATCACAAGTATATAATAATGAAGAAAAAACAATAATTCAAAAATATCCCCTTCAAAACTCGTCATCAAAGGACCATACGAATACAAACAAGATGAAAATAAAACAGTTAGCGCGAAGCAAACATAAACGCAGCGCGAGTATAGTTGCAGTGTATACCTGACCTACCCCTACCGGGTGCGCAATGCGACGCCACACGTACCCTGAGTATAGCCGTATAGCCGGCCAGACTTACACCAGTACTAAATTATACACCACTAGGTTTATTGTGGGGGCAGACAACACTTACACTCCAGACTTGGGGAAATTAAACATCGGATCGATTTGGGAATATCGATTTGTTGTTTTAAGTTCCGCTTTGAGAGAATCGTTGTTTTTGAAGGCGTTTTTATGCAGATTTCGATGCATGTTGAGGTTATTGTTGTTTTGTGAATAGTTTGAAGCTAAGAGTATGTTTTGAGTTGTTATTTAAGAATTGTATTCATTAAATATTGATTAAAGTTTAAAGTATCTCATTCTAAATTAAAGTAAGCATTCAGTCTAAATTAAAATAAAGCTAAGAAAAGAAAATGAAATTTGAATATGTTTTTACAATTTATTGTATTTTATTGTTTCTATTTCTTAATTGGAGAGGAGCTAATCAACAATTCCCATTAATATAAACAGGTGACGGACAAGAGATCAATGCATAGATACTTATGCGTACTTGCCTATACTATCTAGATTCTATAGAGGTCATATTCATCGTTTCATAAATTGTACTTTGTATTATAACCAAATCTAGATGACAGTTGCGGTTGACTTTTGTCCCAATCTTCTCACGATACATTCGGAGCACGTGGAACCAGTTTCTTTGACGCGCCCAGCATGACAACTGCACATGGCGGCTCACCCCTCGGCCGGCCTTGAGCAAAGTTCCCAAGTCGCGAGTCTCAGCGGTCGGCCAGCAGACAGCCTCTAGTCTAGACGTGGGGTTCCAAGTGCATTTTTCTGTCTGGACCCCTCTTTCAATGTATAAGCGAACCCTATCGTTTATGCGTGTGCGTTATTTAATTTTAAGTACAAAAGTGTCATGATTGAGACGGAAACGATTCTTATTTACATGCGCCAAGGGTCCATAGTTGTGTGACGTGATTTATTGGAATACGTCTGATGTAGGTAGTGATTGCCTTTGATGTATTCTGCGCGTTTGCGTTCAACGTAATGTTGAGTAGCAATTATTTGTTGGTCGTGTTCGCAGACGAGTGTATTTACAAAGCAAAGCTACAAACAACATTTTAGGCGGCTTTGATTTTTCATCGAATGAGTTTTGCAAAATAAAACATGATTGACGTCCGTGTGCGTGGTTGGTATTTGATTTTGAGTGGTTACTATTTTGCTTCTCGTCATATTCCCTCATGGTTTTTAAATAAGAACTACAAAAGCTTGAAATCAATGTAACTACGCATGATTTATAGAATACTACATATTTTCATACTTTCCTGATTTAGTATCGATGCTATAAATTCCCATCGATCAATTACATAACAATATACAATGTACACAAAACTTACACTGTCTTATACCGAATCCTTTTCCATATAAAGGCAAATAGGTACAGTTTACCCATCAAAGTCTACATATTTGAAAGTCATATGAACGTATCATAACAATACGACAATTAACACGCCATACAGCTATCCTATACGTCCCAGCATCCCTATAAAACAATTAGAAAGTCTCGTCACATCGGACACGCGAGGGGTGCATTAATTCGGCGGAATGCCTACCCGCTACATTTGAACGTCGGCTAAATACGTCTGTCCGTCTAGACTTAATCTTGTATAGAGTATAGACTAGGAATTTATAACCTCTTGGAGTAGGCGAGCGCAGCCGCGGGCGAGCGCTGAGTGAATTAATACTGTTTGTTGTCGCTTTGTCTCTTTGCGTTGTTGTTTAGTTGAAATTGTTTAGTTTTTGAACATAGTTTTTGTAGGTAAAAAGATAGTGTTATATTATTATTGTCTTTGAAATAAGTCGGTAGGTATATGTTTTTTGGTTTGATGCTATGATTAAAATAAAGAACTGTGATAGCCTAGGTAAGACCGTAGGACTGCTAAGTCAGAGGTCTCGAGTTCGATCCCCACGGCGCGCCGACTTTTCGAATGTTGTGTGCGTTTTAGAAATAAATATCACAGCTTCCGTGTTTCGGAAGGCACGTTAAAAGGTACCCACCTTTTTACGTGCCTTCCGAAACATGGAAGCCTGATCAAACAGTGCCTGATCTCTCTCCGGGTAAAGGAATAGAGAGCGGACCTGTGTTGGCTATGCTGGTGTCATAGTAGCACTGGCCGCAGTGACCGAAATCGGTTCGGATATTATTATTATGATTTAAAAAATAGTACCTAGTATTGTTAAAAAATGGCATACAATACAGATGAAAATAAAATATTAATTGATGTATAAAGATTTTTAGATAGGTACAATAGAAACGCCTATGTACTCTCGACTAATTAATCCCAACAACAGATAAGTATAAAATAGACTGCTCTAATTGAGATAGGCTTAATAACAATGTTAGTAAAGCAAAAACTTTGTAAAGAGGATCTATTGGTACTAGAGCTTTAAATTGAAAAATAACACTTTTACAAATAATTCTACCTCTCGAGAAACTACGAAGAAATGTTTTCATCAAATTGTCTTCTCTTTCATGGAATTTTTACCTTTGTAACGGAAAACTTATTTCTCTATCCTGTAAGAGGCATTTAATAAAGGCTGCTACCAGGCTGCCATGAGTTACGAAGAGCTCGTAGCTACGGCTGTAATAATCGTTTCAATACTGTACATAGCCCGTTATAAGAGCTAGCTATGTGCGATGCGTACATACATAGCTACCTCGGAAGTGGCTGCAGGTCGTTGCACATCCCGGCCGACGTAACAGGGGGATTGGGGGCAGAAACCTCGCCCCCCACCCGGGCAATTGCCCCTCGGTTCATTATCAAAGTTCACTAGTACGGTGCACACATTTACGTTTCCATATCGACGACGGCGCGTTGCATACATGCTTGCATTTTCCACCACAATATTGAGAGCTCGCAGTCTCTAGCCGCCGAATGCAGGCAAAGCTGCACGGGCTGGGATCGCAGCTCTCGTTACAATGGCCACCCGTGACGGGGGTGTCGAACCGTGCCGACGTTTCACGGAAACAGTCGAACCCTGGGCGGGAGTTTTGACAGCTCGCCCGGAAAATCTGCAGCGAGGAAATGCGCTTACAAACTTGGTTAGGCTCTTAATTTGCTAGCTTTAAACTCAATGTCTATTGGAATAAAGGTTATAATAACATTGAGTAATTACTATCCCTAGTTTGCTTTTAGGAATTCTTGACTTCTATGCTAGGGGGAGGGTTTGGTATTCTGTAAAGCTAGATGTAGTTATGCTTTGTTAAACTGAAGATTAAATTATCATGCAACGATAATCAAAGCTTCGTTGCAAATTTTTAGGAAATTGAAATGTGTAATCAGTAATTTAAACATTATATTTTAAAATCAGTGATAAATATTTTATTTCGGTAAATTTTAATAAATACGTACAGACTACCAGAATAGGCCGCTATGTAAAACTGTCCGTCTGCTAATAAAAATAGTATATTACACTTGGTTACCATGACAACCGCCGCACACAGACAACCGTGCGCGCTGTATCGAAAGTTGATATACTACTAGGCAAGCATAAGTCGCATGAAGGAGGTTTTAATTTACCTGTATGGGAAGTTTCTGGATTGAAAATAGACTCTCGTGAAGTTTCGAGACAAAGGAAAATACTTTAGGGCTGGCAAATTGTATTCATGTTTATCATTTTAAAATATTTAGCTTTTTATTGCATTAAAAAGTAAAACGTGGCAATTAAATGCTTCATGCCAATAAATTATAATGTATAACGAGCAGTAATGTCTGCGGTGAGATTTATGTGGTCTTAAACGGTCGCAAAGTGATTTGAATGTCCCCCCGGGAGGCCCGGGAAAGAATACAAATGTTTAAACTATTAAGGGCTCGGACTCAAGTGTTTAGTTTCAGATAACACGGAAGGAGGGTTTAAGCTTATGTGGCGAGGTTAATTTACTTTTTCGTAAATAACGTTAATATTAAAAACAGTTTCTGATTATTTTTTAATTTTGCATATTGTGTTGAAAAAGTTTTTGTCCTGAATTGTTGTATCAGAAACATTTATCACAATAATGTTTCGTTTTCATTTACAGGAAAAACTCTGAATTAATACGCATATTCAATACATGAGTTTAGTGTTAACGCGGAATACATAACTCGCTAATGATTACATTTTAGGCATTACAATGTGTAGCAGCCCCGTCTCGAGGCTATTAATTAATTACGGTAATTGGTGCGAGGATGTGATCCGGCGCGCCGACAAGGGGTGGAACCAGACGCTTATTATGACCATGTTTGACGTATGTGTGTGTGCCAATTTGTTTCGATGCGCGCCCAGACGGATGCCGGTCTAAAGAGAAAATTAAATTACGCTTTTATTATTTTTTGAAAGCCTTTGAGTTCAATATTGACAACGTATAAAGGGAAGTCTCGCAGCTCTAGACGCTGCATATTAAAATGTCGGAATAACTACAAGAGCAATATTGAACCTGGTTATTGTATGCAGTAAATAAGGCTCTTAGAACTTGCCTTGTGTTTCGTTGTAAAGAACTGTATTTTCTCAATATGTAAGAGAGCATATTTACTGTAAACAAAACTCTTGAGATTTTTTGGAGGAAAAACAACTAAAGGACTCTTGAACAGTTTTAGAAACAAAATGAAGACTAATTGGATTACAGAAAAGACTCCTATTTTTTTTTCAAGAAAAGGATCTTAAATAAGATTAGATAACATAAAGAAACGTTTTTGAGGGGTAATGTGTTAAGAATTTGAAAAGATTATATGTTTTATGTTGTGCAAGAAAAAGCTTTTTATATTTATTTTATTCTAAAAGGTACTATTTTATTATATGTATAGATCAAATTAAATGCACAATATTTACAAACTTATAAAACTTAAATTAAAATATTTACAAACATATATATACAAAGATATTATATACAAGGCTTAAAAAATCGCATCAAAAAATTCGTCCGGATCATTGCCGGCCGGGAGTGTGCCCAAAAGGCTGGCGGCATTGCCACGTTGGATGGCAATGCTTATCCTCTGTGCGAGGTAAACGCCAGCCTTTGGGTCACGAGAAGTGTCAACAAGTCGCTTTGCTAGATCTTTAAAAAGCGACTTGGCACTCGGGCCCCACGGTCCGAGAGTTTCGACCCCAAACGGCTCAAACAAATAACTACCAACTAGTTTAGTATATTTGCGCCGCTTGAGGTTCTCAGCGGCCGCAGCAGCAGCGCCAGCACAGCTAGACGAACCGGGAAGATGAGATGGCGCAAGAGTATCGACACAGGTAGCGTCCCACACTAAAGGCCTACCCATCTTCCAAGGGAACAAGGACATACCGTCTGGTCTCTTGCCATCGTCGCGTGCCAAACCATTAGGTTCTAAAACGGCTGGTACGCCGACAGCAACAAGAGCACGACGGATGATGTCATTAATGTTCGCATGACGAGCCAAGCGACCCGCACTACGGCCGCATGACAAACCGTGGTGTCCGAGGCTGTTGACAACTTCTCCACAGAGACAATGATGCGGAGAACAACAAGCAGCGCCAAGGCGAAGAGCAGCAGCAAGGCGGAAAGTAGTGTCGTCGAACAAGGTGCCTATATTCGACGACGGAAGAGCATGGAGCCAAAGACCTGACTCCCATTCACCAACAGCCAGGAGGCGTGCACGCTCCGCAGGAGAGGTAGAAGAAGAAATTAGATTTTCTTGAGTGATTCTGCAAAGCGGCTCGTCCCACTGTCTCTGTGATGATGGGTAGTCAGGAATATTGGAACTTGGGCAAGCAAGTCTCCAGGCATCCACAGCCTCAGTAAAGCACGGCACATCAAAATCAACCAGTGTGGAAGCTAGAATATTCCTGGTTAATTTATCAGTGCCGCACACAGAGGATATGAATGCAGGGAGGCTGAAACTCGAAATTTTGCGGATGCCGAGCCCCCCCATGCGAATGGGAAGAGTAGCTTGAGTCCAAGCCCGGTCATCCAAGATCATATTTAAAACCAAAGAAAGGGTGTGTTTAATAATTTGGTCCAATTTTACCAAAAGATCAGGGTGCTTCCATAAGTGGGAAGCACGGAGGAAATAAGTTAATTTTGGGCCGAAACAACAAAAACGAATTAAAGTAATAGCCGAATGCATATTAATTTGAACGAGTCTTTCCGAAACGTCGTTGAAATTTTGAATTTTCTCTTCTATGAAATTTTCAAAGGAATCATCAAAGATAGGAGACCCAAGAAGGCGTAGAGAAGATTTATTTATAATTTTGATTGCAGGAGCTATGGCATTAAATTTGGAAACGGTCAGTCTGTCAGTATGGTCAGAAAGGAAAAGTTCACATTTAGAAAAGTTTAGTTCAAGACCAATAGTGTCGAAATGGTTTTTTAAAAACAGCAAATCATCCAGAACCGAATCTACATCGCCTCCGAGGGTCCCATCATCGAGATACCATACGTTAAATTTAGATTTTAGCTGCCGGATTATAGGGTGAATAGCCAAACTAAAAATTACTGGCCCAAGAGGATCACCTTGCTGACAACCGACAGCAGAATTCAAAAGTTTGTCCCGATATAGTAATTTAGAGGGATATCTGTAACACTGCCAAAGAAAACAATAAATTTGGGGTAATTCTTTTTTAACTTCTGCCAGCAGGGTGTCCCTGTTTACCGAATTAAACGCATTTTTGATGTCAACCTTCAAGACGACCTCTCCTTTACCAGAATTTACGTAGGTCGACAACGCGTGTACGGCAGCTTCACAGCCCCCTTTGGAGCCATAACCAAGCTGAAGGGGCTGAAATTTTTTCGAAACTGTCTCACCGTAAAATTTGCAACAAACCTTAGCTGCCATACGACGGTATGTAGTGCCCACGGCAATCGGACGAATACCACCATCCCTCTTACGCAGAGCACACAAATTGGCCCCATATAAGACGTCAATGATGGCTTCGTCCACCTTGCCGGAGAGCATGAGGTTTATCAAAACCGTAAGCTCCTTCAAAAGCGTCTCACCCGCTTCCCCGGCGCCTGAACTCATCAGATCTTTTAGATGCTGTGGGCTCAGACCGTCGAGGCCACCAGCAGAGCCGCTCCTAAAGGAGCCAAGGGCTGTGACAACCTCCCGACCTGTAATGGTGAGAACATGTAAGTCCGGGTCAGGGGGGTCAGGAAAGGAAAGGTCGGGCGCAGGGATAGGGTGTTTGCTCTCCAGAGCTGCAAGAGTTTCTGGGGAGCAAGGTGCCACCTCATCACTGCTAAAAAGAATCCTGGCTGCTCCGCTAATATCACCTTCCTCTAACTTACTTGTAACCAAGTAGGAAACACCTTTGGAAGAGGTTACAAGTCTTTGCTGCGGAAATTTGGAGTCAAAATTATGGACCGAAACATTGCAGTTTTCCTTAATTTGGGTGGTTAACGACTTTTTAGATGCCAAACTCTTATCTACATGCAATATTCTGTAGGGGAAGGTGAGGAGACGTTCCCAGGCACTTAGCGAGTTCTCTCGGGCAGCAAGGCGAATGCAACCAGCTAACTTTAGAAACTTTAACTTCAGGCTTTTGAATGAAAAGCGGGCGGTGAGGTCGTTGACCTTTACTCGAAGACACTTCTACATAGGAAACTGTTGAAACCAAAACTAGCAATACTATTCTATATTAAACAGTGGCCAGTTAACAAAAGACGCGATACCTCTGTTACAAATCAGTGGTGTACAATTACAGAGGTCTCCATTCCGCCAATTAAGCAACCACAATACAATTAGCAATATCGGATGCAATCCGCCATAACCGTATTACATAGCTCCTCCAATTAGTTTCACAATACGCGTCAGTTATGTCCAGGATCTAGTCTATCTAACCATCTGTCTAAAATTCTAAATGCAAGAGCGTCGATCGATCGCCACATAAATGAGTAAATATGATTAGGCATATAACAACCATTGCAGCAACACAGACGCAGTGTAGCGCTAACAAAAAGTAAATAGGTAGCGTTGCAGGATTCCAACTACAGTCATATACATAGCGCGGTATCTAGCGGCGGTAACCAATGCTGGAGGCAGGACGAACAGGACTCTTCCTTGTTTTTATGTGCGCCTTGTAGATAAAAATTATATATTTGGCTTGTGCGCCTGGTTATTTGCACAACGTAATTGTAGAGCTCTTCTAATATATTTTAATTTGAACAGCCTTCTTTTACGGATTTGAGGGATATGAAAACTTCACTCATACTCTTAGATAAAACAACTAAGTATATTCAGATAAAACCGGAATTGCTTGGATCGCCCAGTTATAAGTTTTTGGAGACAGATTGTTGAATATCTACAACTGAGACCTCCCCTTTCAGCCTGGACAGCAATCAAACATAACGTTATAAAATTAATAATTATTTCATACATTAAATAAGGCTTGAATAATGATTGCGAAGCTCTTAATTAGTCCGTATTTTCCCATTAATCGTGGTTGGTTGATGGTTACCCCAATGCCCAGGGTTGCAAGCTGGCGGGCGCATCCGGCGGTCGCCATGACTACCGCCGCTCGCCGCCTGCCGCATCCTACACACCTCTGCCACCCTGGTACCTCGCTACGCAATACCGGGCTTTGACGACTCCTGGAGCGAATATTATCCACCCCCTGTTAGTTTGTGAATATCGAGATTTCAGAGAATGTGTAGGACGGGGGATGATGGAGTACGCTATATTTATTGCCTCGTATTTATAGGGCTTTTTGCAAGTACCTGGAACGGGGGAACACGTAATTAAATACCACTTCATTATCCCCGTTTAAATTTACATGGAAAATACGTGCTGCATTTTTATAACGATGATTTTATTTTCACATAATCTATTTTGGTACAAGGTTTTATAAAAGCTTAATAATCTCTTATATATTTTACTTATATTCGATGTAATTTGGATTTCAGTTTAAAGTAAAATGGCTTTGTTTTTTAGTTAACTTAGAAACAGTATAAGTTAAGATAATTGCAAAGGAGTATGCAAAAAATTGTATGGGCTCTGTCCCAAGCACCAACAGACTTGGGACTAGTTTTAATATAATTATGTAGTCCCATAAAAAGACAAATATCGATTTTTTGTCCGTGAATATATGGGGTTATTAAATAAAAAATAAAAACATTTTAGTTGAAAAAGGGTGTTTATTTTTTTAAATAACTACGTTTAGTTATTAATTACAACACACAATGGTTCAGCTGAACATTTAAGGTATTAATAGCAAAAATATTCAAGTGTATTATGTAAGTATGTATATTTTTGATAAAAAAACAACATTTTAGGTTAGTATTTTTAAACATTTCTTTGTTGTTGTTAATTTACTATCAAAGGGCCTAATAAACAAGCAGAGGTCAGCAATAGCTGCAAACAAGCCGATATTGCACAGATAAACAACGTAAACACAGCGGAACGTACAGGACACGACTGAGGTGCGCGCACGCATGTTAGCATGGCAAGGGGCGAGGGTACAGTGAGATTAGACCGTTATTTTACCTATGCGTCTCACGGCTGTTCTCTATCAATAGCTTTTTTTTATAGTTAAATAGTGTGCCTAAAAATTTTTGAACTGAAAAAAGTGAACAAGAATTGTTTTTTTGCACGTTATCCCCATGACTTACGGTGATGTCGTCATAATAAAAAATGATCATGATACCATGATGTATCAAATGAGATACGTTTGAAATCTGTTGGTGGGTTGGGACGATTTTTTGCGTGGTCATTTCCCAAAAAAACATTTATAAGCTTTACATGTCTTTTCACATATTATAATTATAGATATCTACTACCGAATCATGTGAAAATAGATGAAAAGACAGTGAGACTCCGGCAAAAGGTGGCCGTCATATATCCTAATTTACCTAATGGACCGGATAAAGACTAGGTGTTGCATTTCTCTCTCACCTTAGTGGGTACTTTTCGTAGTTAAACATTGTATACCTAACTACGAAAAGTAACTACTAAGGTACTTAACTTAATTTTAGAATTACTTGCTCATCGATGTAGGTAATGGATTAGATGCTGGCAGTATTTAAAGAAAAATATTAATCCACATTTTTTAAACTTCCATATTTGTATACAGCAACGTTGGACATAATTTCATTCGCAAGTACTTTTCATCTTTCAGTGAAGATTAAGTCAATTTGCAAATTAAATCTGTGACCGTTGGAAATGCGTTTTATCCTCATCAATGTTTACAAAGTTTGGCCAAAACCTTTGACGGTGAACTTTGGCATATCCTTTGTTGTGACAATGCACCCGCTGCAGGCCGAGGGGAAGGGCAACGCGCTTTACTTTGGGGTAGGTCTGGCACGCCAATATAAGAAGGCGTCGAGACAGCTACTCGTATCCCGTCACTTCAATTACCCCTAATAAGTGACTGATTTGTAATACTTTGCGTACATTGCTGCGTGTCTATCAAGCGCCTAAAATTCGTGTAGACAAAACCAGCAATGGACCTCCGTGTGGGGTTAGCATCGCTGATTTAAATTTGACGTTTGTATTCTTTGGTAGGGGGAGTGCAGCCAAATTATCGGACTTCCCGAAGAAAACAAACCCAGGAGGCTAGTTACTCACGCGCTGCGACGTTCGATATACTTGTATGCAGGCTTTTATGTACTTTGCGGTATCTCCTTCTGTTTATTATGCCTTGGTATTTTGAGTGCGTATAATTTCCTGTTAATTTCTTATTACCTAATCTGGGTTAATATTTAATAATAATTATTGTCTTAATTTTGAACAATGAAGCACTCATTAAATGTCATAGTTTTCTAAAATCCATTTTTATACCTTAGTGAAATACTACATAAAAAACATACGTATTTAGAACTAAAATATTGTGCAGGCGTCGAATCCTTGCAAACCCAAGCCCTCAGCCACAGCGCCCACGTTCCACCTTAGCAACATTCCTTATCGTTATGACGTCAAAGCTCGCTTATTTTTATTTATTGAGACTTTCACAAATGCGAGTATTTAATTAACCTTACTTGTATATCTTCAGATAAATTAAATTTTCATCTGAGTACTCACTTCAAAGAGAAGTATTACTATTGCTATTAAATCTCTTTCTGAGAAAATTACATAGAGACTGGATTTATTTCCAGAGAAAGTAAATAGAGTAAATACCGGACTATGTATTTCTTAGAAGAAAGAAAAAAATCTAAGTTTCTTGGAAATGGAATGCAAGACTTCTTACTTCGCAGTCGCATTGTACTGTAAAGAAATTTAGTCCACGTAATAATGTTGTTATTCATTTATTCTTACATTTTCAACCTGCCAGTAGGTGAGAGTAAAATAGAAACAAGAAATTCATGTAAACGGTTCTGTCCCACTGCAGAGTAAACGTCATTCTAATGTCCTTTCGTCTCCCTTATATACCTATTTGCTTTTTTAAATTTCAAAATTTAGCTGCTGCCGGCGACGTGGCCCGCGCGCGTATCAGTTATAGCTGCAGTAACATAACACCCTTAAACGCAGTCATTTAAAAACTAGCCTGTGTTAATCCAGTGTGTCAGCTAACTCAATACCAAACTTCAAAATTGCTCCAGTCGTTTAAGCTTGAAAGAGTAACAAAAATCCATCTATATTTGCAAACATTCGCGTTTATAATATTAAGTACCTAGGATATAATAAAAATCTTCCTGGAAAAGTACCTTCTTATAATTACACGTTTTCTAGGTTACTTTCTAGTAATACATTACACAATACCAAAGAGAATACCAGTTCCCCAGATACATTTAAGCCTTTGTTGAGCCTAGAAAGTAAGCATATTAAAAGTATAGCGAGCGAGCGTCAAGTTTCATCAATTACGCTAAGTAGTTTCCTTTACGTTCATGAAAAATTCAAGTTGGTACCGCGGAGACGAGAGTAAAGTATGTTGATTCACTTTATTGGTAGATGTGAATACATTCTGTACAAATGCTTACACTAGCCAAAGTACCTTGTGTGTGGAACTTATTTGAGTATATTTTGAAACGTTGTGGTACGTTTGTTTTAGGACATTTTATATTAATTAGATTTTATGTATAACGTTCTTGATAAGCCGACATTTTAAGCTATACGTATCTCATTACGTAGCTCGGATCCTAAACTACCTATCACAAATAATATTAATATTTCGCTTTGTAAATATCATGTTATTTTATAAGTTTACTAGCTATTGCCCGCGATTTCGTTCATGTAACCGTTACTATCCCATTGCAAGGCAAACGTCATTGTACTGTCTTTTCATCTCTGTGATATTATATACCTATTTGGTTTTTGAAATTATAAAGTATAAAGCCGGCGACACGTGGCCCGTATGCATGTCTGTTGAAGCTTTAAAAATATTACGCCTTTTAAAGTAGTCATTTAAAAAGTAGCCTATGTGATCCAGGGTGTCAGCTAATTCCATACCAAATTTCATCAAAATTGCTTCATTCGTTTAAGCTTGAAAGAGTAACAAAAATCCATCTGTACTTGGTTTATAATATTAGAAGGATAATAAGTTCCAGGAAAAGTATCTTCTTATAATTACACGTTTTCTAGGTTACTTTCCAGTAATACATTACACAATACCAAAGAGAATACCAGTTCCCCAGATACATTTAAGCCTTTGTTGAGCCTAGAAAGTAAGCATATTAAAAGTATAGCGAGCGAGCGTCAAGTTTCAACAATTACGCTAAGTAGTTTCCTTTACGTTCATGAAAAATTCAAGTCTGCGGAGACGAGAGTAGAGTATGTTGATTCACTTTATTGGTAGATGTGAATACATTCTGTACAAATGCTTACACTAGACAAAGTACCTTGTATGTGGAACTTATTTGAGTACATTTTGAAACGTTGTAGTATGTTTGTTTTAGGACATTTTATATTAATTAGATTTTATGTATAACGTTCTTGATAAGCCGACATTTTAAGCTATACGTATCTCATTACGTAGCTCGGATCCTAAACTACCTATCACAAATAATATTAATATTTCGCTTTGTAAATATCATGTTATTTTATAAGTTTACTAGCTATTGCCCGCGATTTCGTTCACGTAAAAAAATGGGGATATACAAAATTTCAAGAGAATAGGTCTAACCGCTTCGGAGGAGTACGGTAACTAACATTGTGACACAGGAATTTTATATATAAGAAGATAGATTAGTTAAGTTTAAAATGTAGATATGTTATTTTTTGATGTATTTTTTTTAATTACTTAAATTAACAATATCTATCTCTAATTAATAAATCGTAGTACATAACAAAGCCACAAGCGCAGCTAACCTAACTAAAACTGTACACTACAGCCACCCTAGGAAATTGCTTTGGTGGCACACTTATTTAAATAAAGAGGTCTCTCCTTACCAGTATGTTTTATTTCACGCTTTTGTTGGCGCAACGATTCGCAGTAATTAACATCTCGGGAACCTAGACCGTACAGCGAGACCGGGGGAGAAGTACACTTCTTACAAATTAAAATGGACGCGACACCAACCCTTTATGTGGGTGTTGTGTGTTTGTAGGATCCTTGCGTTTATGCAGCCCTGGTAGCTCAACGAGGTTTTGTAATATATTTTTGCTTGTAATTAGGGAAGTTGAGTACAACCATGGAAAAAGAGAAGTATATTTTGACGACCTCTATCAAAAAATACGTTTTACGATGTGGTTAAAAATCATTAAAAATAAATATTTGTCCACACATGCAATTTACATGTATTTAATTCTTATATTATCAGTATAATATAAGAATTTTTTGCTATCACTACAATGTCCAGTCGAATTTAGTAATTCACAAAGTTTTCCACCCTTTATCTAATTCTCAGTTATTTTAGCAGCAGCACGTGGTCTCACCGTTTCCTGCAAAAAACCTGTCTCATACACTCCGCAACCACTAAGCTATCTTAAGCTTACTCCGCAGAGCTCGCCTTTGCCAACCACTTAGAGGAATATATTGTATCTGCATTACAACAAAGTTAAAATAAACGTAAACAAATCTCCACCCTCGTCAATCTCCAAATTACGCAGTAACATTTCATTAAGCGTATTGGTCCATCGAAATAATTATTGAAACCCTACAACGCGTAATCCCCCTTTGGTCGGGCCGGTGCGGGTTGGTTATTAAAAACTCTGTGGCCGCACTCCAGTGATAGGTACAGGTATAGCTATGTCTGGCAGTCTGGCGTGCAGTTTCGATCTGTTTCGGTCTGGTGCCGTAATAGTGCAGCGTTTGAACCAACCCAGACTGTGTGACGTCACACTGTAACAATCAGCGTGATGATAGATATATTTGTTTTATTTAGTGTTTTGTTTTTCCGATAAAATTTGTTTTTTTGTAGGTCGTCTAGTTCTGATTCGCAGATTTTTATTATTTAATTGAGGCTGCTACAAAGCGTTACGTAATTATGTTATGTGTTTCAGAGAACAGAAATAATAGTTATCAAAGGGTTTGTGTTTTAAAATTAGCTTATTTTGAATTTCGAGAATTTAGCTCCGCATAAATTTAATAAAAAATAACTATTAGTTAGTTTAGAGAACATGTGTTTTTTTTATATATTTTCTCTTTAAAACATTTCGCTGTATTAAAAAAAGGTTACAAATTCAAAAATGGTTCCATTTTATTTTTTCCAGAAATATCTATCAAGTTTTAATGAAAATCCTAAATGTAATGTGGGACCATTTTCATTTTACAAGCCGCCGTTCATATTTTACGAACAATGAAAGGATTAACGAACGGTTCCGAGAACAGTTCATCCGATTATTGTGATGTTTCCCGAACCTTCTATTTCATTCGCGGTACAGGTACCAGGTATACATAAATGCATTAAAGGTGCACCACCACACGCCACCCGGGTCCCACCCGGTCTCGTTGATTTCATCGAAAATGTACGTACGCGGTACGCCCAACCGGAGAGTGTTACACACGTTGATAGTTAGTTATGTTTGCCTGGTCGCGAACATTTTTCAAATCTGTTTTTTTACTTAGTCGTTTAGGTTTGCAGCTTCAATTATTTTGTACGTAAAAAACGCTTCACATTTTTCCTTTTTAATTCATTTTAGTTGTTTGGTCTGCGTGTATTCCGAATTTACACACTTAAATCAACAAATACTAATTTTGTTAAAGTATTACAGTACAAACAAAAGCTACCCCCGTACCTACTCAATTTGAAAACTGACAAAGTACGTCACGTTTTTAATAGATGAAACTTAAAAACTAATTACTGTGTTCCAGACAGTCACATTCGATCTGACATGTTGGGATGTATTCCACATCGGCCTCTTGATAACAACCATTTTAATATTTATTACGTAGCTAACAACTTTTAAAAAAAATATTTCTCTTCTATATCATATCATGGATTGTTTTCCTTTAATTAGCAAGAAATTTGTTACTCCCACGTTGCTCTTAATCGAGTATAATTCTTGGAATTCGTGTTTCAACAACGAATAACACTCGCCGATGCCGTCATTTTTGCAACCTATGTTCCGTTATATAGGTAGGTAGGTGGTACCAGCTGTAACCTAAACTTTCCTAGCCAAATGTGCATTGAACGAGCCAAACGAGCGAACAAAAAAGCACTTACACGACAAAAAAGAAACTAAGACAAAAAAGAACAGTGTTAAGTCCAATAACAGCAAGTTATCTTTATTTTCATAACCTTGGTGTGATTTGCAATTAAATAATAGTTAAACCTTTTTTTTGTAAATACTTGTAAATGTATCTTCCGTTATAGTCTAGAAAACCTCATTACCTACCCCCCTGCCCTTATCCCAATTATTATATCGGCGCAGCATGTCTTCCTCTTCCACACGTTCCTATCTGACGTCATCTCGCAAGTAACACTCTTTGCAGCCATATCATCTTTCGCACAATCCATCCATCCATATAGCTTAGACAACCTAGAGTACAAAATTGATACCGTCTAGCAGAATCTAAGTGAAACAGCACACGTGTCTGGTTCCCCTGTAGGGAACGCGAGCGCCGCACCGGCGGACACATGTTCGCTTGCTAACAACATTTGTGCGACAAAGGCAGCGCGCGGCGGTGCACAGTGGCAGATAACAAATTGGAATGCAGGCGGCAGGAGTTTTCACAGTTCTTTTGTGTCTGCCCGTCTGGCCTGCCTAATGGATGCCGGATTCTGCCGCTTTTTACCTCGCCAAGCCTTTTGATTACTAATCCGGGATGAAAGGATGCGGAATTGTATCTTATGTGATGGTTATTTGATTACAGTGTTTTGATACGCGAGTAATTGGTGGGGAGCGGTGGATTCATTAAAATTTAGCTGCATTTCATTCAAATAACCGTTCTAATAGTGTTTTTTGTGTTAGTTTGTTGATTTGTTAATCAAGACGTGAGTGTAAGATGTCTGTTATTAAATTTAAATGAACATTTTATTTTATACAAATAGAGGTGAAACAGAATATTGAAGCGATCAAAAAGAATACGAGCCAGTTCATTAAAATACAGGAAAGGTTTAAAACAACATATATGTTCATGTTATCTCGGTTAAATAAATCTTTACGCAAGAAATGATTCTCAAAATAAGAAAATATTACATTACTCACCGAGGGCAAAAAACAAACAAATATCAAAACAATTTGTTTAGTAACACAAGACCTCTCATAACGAAAATATTAGAAAAATAGTTACTGTTTCCAATTAGACGAGAAATATAAACAAATAACAATATTTTCCTTTATAACTTGATATATTATTATAACCTGAATCCAAGTAAGCCACAATATATTTAGAACAGCCAATTAGTGTGAAATCTGATATATTTATAATAATATTTTTTGATATCATTATCAATACATTGTATAAAACCAAGTCGCTACCCACTGGCTGTCTCTCTGTCCCCATTTATGAGTCGATCTTTAAAACGCATCGGATTCTGATGTGGTTTTTAGGGTTCCGTACACAAAGAGTAAACTTCCGTTACCCTTCTTTTTTCAGACTGTATCACATAAACCGTGATAAAATGCGTGCTGAAATTTTCACAAACGACTTATTCCCGTTGCCGCTATAACAACAGCTACAAAAAAAATTATAAGATAGATAAAATTATAATTGATAGTAAGTTACGGAACCCTTTGTGCGCGAGTCCGACTTGCAGTTTTTTTAACTGATAGAAAGGCATAATACTTTAGTATTGCACCCGTGCGTAGTTGTGGCGGGTGAGTAATCTAAACTTAATTCAAGTTTAGTATCAATAATACGTTAATAACATTTAATTAAATAAAAAAAAACATTATTATTATGACGTGTCTTTGCTCGCGGCTCTGTCTGCATCAACGTCGGTATTATAGCGAAAGGTTCTTCGCGTTTAAGTTGTTTTTCACTAAACGTTATTTTATTACAATTGGCTAAGTGCGTTAAGCCGTAAAAGCGAAACAAACAGACAGTGCATTAATCATATTAGTACTATACAGTATACAGTACGCAACGCATTTAAACACAGAAACCATTTCTTGTATGGCTAAAAATGAATCTTTCTTCCCGTGGGTGCCGAAACTTGAGACCTTTAAATTGGCACAGCTTCAGCTCTGAATAACCCACGGCTGGGCAACTTAACTTTGCTTTCATTAATTATATTCGCAGTAATTAGTACCTACCTACATCATTTAAATTAGTGGAGGTAGGTACCGATCTATTTGATAATCAGACGTGTGGGTTCTTTGTGGGGTTTCTAAAAGACTGATTTCTTGTAATTGATATTAGCAATCAGAAATTCAGAAAATAGTCATACCCTCGTAAATTTATAATTAGTCTGCCTTTTGTAGTACTCCACATTTCTGATGCCGACATTTTTCCTAGTAATACTAATGATAGTCAACTCTAAAAGTCTAAGTCAAAGTCAGTTTTTCAATATTTACCTCTACATACATTATTATATAGCTAATCATTAAAATTTAGCTATATAAAAAAAAACAAAAACGGCCAAGTGTGAGTCTGACTTGCAACGAGGGTGCCTCGCAAATAAGATAAGGATAAACAGATAAATGATTTGGCAGACATACGTACTAATTATAAATTACGGACGAACGGACGGACAACAAAGCAATTTTAGAGGGGTTCCGTTTTTTCATTTCGAGGTACGGAATCTATATTTGTACACTTAAATAATTAAAATAAGTTATAAATATCTATTGCAATGAATTAAAATCTTTGTATAAGTTATATAACAGTAACTTATTAACGAATATTACGTCTCATCATAAACGCGAAAGTACCAGAAGTCAAAACGCAAATACCGTAACATCTTCCTTAAAACATTTTGAAAGGAAGAAGAAACCACAGTTTAAATTACAGTAAATCAATTCAGACCGTAACGGGCCCCCGCTGCGTCGCCCGCTGCGACCCAAGGGTGGAAGAATTACATACATTTATAGTCAAGTACCCACGACCAGGGTGGCTACTGGGCACTACTGGCTACTCACGACTGATTGAGTTACATACTTGAAACTTAATAGTGATAAAATAAAATATAAAATTATATTTAAGGTATAAATCGCGTGTAAGGAGGTTGAATGTCAAAAAAGAATGGTTAAAAGGACGTAAAATCTTTTGTTAAGTGACAACGTAAAGGGTTAATTTAGTATAGTTAATATTTTTATGAGTATTCGATTTTTTCTAGATAATATTGTAACATTTTAAGATCTACATAAAATGTTATTGTATTCTTGACTTATTTATAGAAAGGTGTAAGAATGAAATGTGATGTGAAGTTTGTGTTTTATTAAGCTAGTGCATGCATAAGTCTTAATTATATGTATGTATTTTTATTTTTATATATTTTTTTTAAATAAAATTCTTTTTTTTTTTCAACCTAGTGAATATGACGTATCCGGAGAACTTTTTGTGTTTTAAACACCGACTTAATTTTAACGAGTAACTTATACTTACATGACAACAATTTTGTATTCGTTTTTATCTAAAGTTAAAAAATGGTTCTTTTTACACTTTAAGAGACAAAAAGACGCGCATTTGGCTTAGGGCAAGGGAAGCTTTGGGTTTGTTGTTGTTTACTAAGAACCCAGAGCGGTTACCATCACGACGTAAAACAATATTGCTGTAATTTATACAGAGACGACGCTCTTCGCCCTGTAGTGCGTTGCCACGCTTCCACAACTTCTGCAGTCCTAGTCCTTGATGTGGCGTTAGATCCACAGACCTATGGTACTTTATGCATTTTAATAAATATTACAACGTCTTAAATGAAATATACGAGAGTAACTTGTATTATGAGAACTAGACAACTTATAAACATACTTAATAATTACATCCAGACACAGAGCGAATGATTGTGGTCATCTAACAAACATTTGCCCTGGGTGGGAATCGAATTCGCGACCTTCGGTTTAGCAGTCAGGATCACCAACCACTAGACCAACAGGCCAGTCCTTTTAAGCCAACATTGTTTTTACAAATAGCTTGCTAACTGTCCTACTGATAAGCGAGGGTTACACCTCGTTTCACTCCCGATTTTTTTATTCCACTTCACTATAAAACTTCAATCTTACACAAATACCTCGTTACAGGTTGAATTCAAATACCTAACATCCTACTGTGTAACAGCTATTGTGTCAGTAGTAGCGTCAAATAATTACGTTAATTACAGACCCCAGCAAGACTAATCGGTGTTTAAGATCCATCGGATCTGAGCCTCCCCTACAATTATTTGTCGCTAACGCGTTCACAAGTAATTTTCCTTTATTATGTTAAGTTCACGAGCTTTCCAAGAAATTGAATGTTTTGTGATCTCTGTGGCCTATTTATATGTATTCTGGATTTTTTGTAACTAGGTTATATACTGACTGACTATGTTGTGTTTTGTTTTAATAATTCGATAGACCTAGTAGGAATTTTCCATGCGATATGTGTGTGTGACGAAAGTTGTAAAGTGATGCAGTCATAGTCGCTAGTTTTTTGTACCAGGTTGACATATTGTGTAGTAGCCATAGGGTATAGCAAAAGAGGTTAAACCTTATTTTTTCCAATAAATCAGTCATGATAAAAATATAATACCCATAAGTATGGGTTAGTTACCTTTTTAAATAACGCTAGGTCGTCGGAAAAAGTTGGATGCAGGCTGTTTCCAACCGGTTTTCTTTGAACTGTTTAGGGAAGGGTTATGGTCAGCAGTGGACATCCTAAAGCTTAGATGATGATGATTAAATATTAAAAAAAACTTACTATTACTATGACATAGTATTAAGTGACAAAATAAATAGTAAAGTTAACATAAACGACACATACCTACTTTGAACACATTGGTTAATGACATGTAGGTAGGTATGTGTTGTCTGAAGCGCCGGTTGCAGTGAGATTGCGTTACGACAGTCTAGACGGTAAATCTCGTTACATGTTAAATGTTCACCAAAACACCGCCCTCGCCCCTACCAATCGATAACGCTCAAAAACTGAATATAACTCACTAACTATACGTATATGGCACTTTTTTATACCTTTGATATTTTTCATATTTAGGATGCAGTTGATTCTTGATTTTTGGAGTATGTTTGGGTAGAGTATATGTGAGTTATCTACTTACTTCATTCGAAAAGAAGTGATGTGGAGAAAGCTTTCTTTGTAAACGGCAAAGTAGGATCTTTGTGCATGCGAAATAAATGTTTGTGAAATCCCCCGTAACGCGAGGATTAAACTTCTTCGTGCAGGATATATCTCTAAAAAATAAAAATCATACTGCTGGGCAAAAGCCTCTCCCTTCTTTCTAAATCTTTCTATCTTTTGCAATTTCCGGCCACGCACGCCCAGTAAAATATACTAAATGTTACTATCATTTAGTATATTTTACTTATAAATACTATTATATTATTATTCACATTTATGTGTATAATTTACATTTATTCAGCTTGTGTAGTAGGTAGCTTCTTAATTCCCTCTAAAAACAATATAGCTGTTGTTGCAGTAGTAATTATGATTACGAAAAACCGACCTCTTAAACTTATTCCATAATTTTCATAAAAACATCATTAATATGGTACCAATATTTACAACCCCCCGGGAATCGATCCCCGACTTAGGGCGTTGCTAGGAAGTGCGAACTGACTTTTTATGTATACTTGTAATTTGTTATATTTCCGAAGTTATACTTAGTAGAGCGAGTCGTTAGTCGCTCTACAATGTATTATAGTTACATTCGACATAAAATACATTGTATGTTGTATAACTTATGATTAGTTGTTGGATGAAGGAAATAATGGAAAATGTATACCTCTAGTAAAACATTTGTAGAGCAATATGTCTGTATTGCAATGTTGTTTAGTTTAATACCTTATGTTTACACTGAGTAATAAAGAAAAATCTTACACAATCAATAACGATGATGAGTTTCAGCTTTTAAAATACAAAAACTTGATCAAAGCCAGCATGGTAATATTCATAATAAGCACTTACAATATTATGTAGCGAGTAATATAAACCAGCCAATTTACGTCCCATTGGACACAGGCTTCTTTCGATATAGGGAAGGTTTGAGCATTGATTACCTCGCTAGCTCACTGCTGATTGGCGATTTCAGATTCTAATATTTGAAATCCAGGTTTTTTTACGATGTTTTCCTTCACCGTTTATTACTAGTATCTTAGAATGATCAGGAAAGTACATATTACTTTTTTAAAAGTCGCATTGGTACTTGCCTGCGCTAGGGATCGAACCTGCAGCTCGTGCATACTATACAATTCCATACTTAAAACCGCAAGGCCACTACGATATCTAGCGAGTATACCAAAAAAAATTTACAAAAGAGATCCGAATACAGCGCGGCAGCGCCTGGAAAAGAATGAGTTTTAAAATCGCGCCACTGTCACGCACGCATGTCGTAAAATAATTAGAAAAAGTTAGCGGACCCGACCGCGTGTGGTTTGTTGGAACAGGCAACAAACGTGTGGCCATGTTATCTGGAGTTGTTCCCGGCTCAAGCGATAGACTTATCTTTGTTTTGTAACACAACTGTAACGAAACTGCGAATTTCTTAGAATAGTTAGATAACTATAACTATTTTTTGGCAGACGTTAAAAACAATATAAAGGAAAAAATGTACCATTAAAAAAAACAATTGTAGATACTTATTGTCGGTACGACTTAGGTCGTTGACCTATTTTTTTTCTCATCCTGTAGTTTGCTTGCTGGGCAAAGGGCTCTCCCAAATTCCTTCACGATGACCTATAAATAATACAAAATAATCATTTATGATAAATAGCAAGCAAGGTCCTTGCATATAAATATTAATTATAACTTAATTTAAATCATGAAGTTCTTAAGCTATTTACTTACTATAATGTTGGCTTAATATACTTAATACCCGTATAAACCAAGTGTTATTATAGTCGGTATGAAAAGTAAACTACAAAACATTCGACTCTTGAAAGTTGTGAACAACTGCTGCAACACCGGATACCGGATGTCGTATCCTAACTTTCAGGCAGTTCTTTAGGTTGTCGGTCTAACGGAACTAAGGAGGTGCTATAACTTTCACATTTTACTTATGGCTGAAGAACATTTAAAAAAAATATTTTTTAGTTTATTTTTATTATCAGGGAAACAGTTAATTTCATCATCGATGTGCACAAAAAAGTACCAGGCGTACATGAAAACATAGCGATGTCTTCTCGTGCCATGCTTTGATGAAGTACACATTATATAATGGCCTCCGGCAAAGGCTAGAACGAAGTGGAATAGAACAAAGAGAGTAATAGCGCAGCGCGTCCTGTTACGCGCACGCTGTGAACTCCGTGCGAAGCGCGCGCCCGGCTGAAGACAATGCCGTAAAGGCTGGGATACTGCTGTCCGCCTCAAATCAATCACGTTTTGATACATCTCCTTACTTACATGTCACCCTGGTAACGACATTTGGGGATGGGATGTTTGGAATTTTGGATTTGTAATTTGGAAAGAAAAAAAATCGGGTTTATTGATTTTAATTTAATTATTATTTATCTTTCTTTAAATAAATCATTATGAATAACAATGAATAAATCATTATTTTTTAATATCACATTTTTTGTTTTGTGATAATTGGGCACATTATTTAGCACTAAAATGTCCTTAGATGTTAACTAAATAATGTAATATGTATACCAAAAAACACAATGATGTGATTATATTTTTACGCTACATGTAAATAGCTAAACAACCACACCGCGGAAAAAATTGGAAGTCATTGTACTTTTCGTTTCGTGTCTCGTAAAAAGTGGCGGGAAACAGCAACTTCCTACAAATAGGGCGCGCATTTACTACCACGCGTCGGGTTTTGTTGAAAACACTCATTACATAAGACAAATAAAAATCTAATAAAACGGTGTAATAGAAAAGTTTCTAAATACATAGCGCAGAGGGGTGCAGAGGTGGGCGGTCGTCATGGCAACGGTCGGTTGCAGGAAACTGCACAATCGATGTTGCCAGACGTTCTGCTGCCGCCTGTGGATCAATGTGTCTCTAGTACTACGCCCGGCTCCCGGGAAACCTACCTTGCTACGGTGGTGTGAGTGCGCTCTCCGCTCCGTATTGCCGTCCCTCTCTAACAGCGACCAATTCGCGTCGAGCTCCGCAGCCAGGTTGCGGCACTCAGGGAGTTTATTAGGATCCTGGCGGGTGAGAGCTCTACTTGGTGTGGTCGTTACCTGTGTGTGCAGCTTTTCCCCGGGCGTTTCACGAGTGTGCGTGGGTTGTGTCAGTGTTACGTAGACCGCGTTCCATTTTCGAATGTTCGCGTCGGGAAACTTGTGAATTGGTTATCTGTGTGGAATTGTTTGTTGTTGTGGGTGCGTTGAGCGTTGCCGCGCGTCGCCCCGCGCCGCGCTCTGAGCGCCGCGCTAGCACCGGACCATTGTTTGTTTTGTTGTTATTGTCGTACTGAAACTCTACGGTTAATGCATACGGGGCGTAATATCACAAAAGGATTAAAAATTAATAATGAGCATGTCGTTCGATAACGTAATAAATCGTCGTCGTACTCCTTTAGTAGAAAAGAGCATTACCCTTCCTGAAATCTGTTTTCTGAGTAGATAAAATGCATACACTATTAAAATTACGTGACTATAAGTTTCCCTTTAGGGATTAGCACGATTTGGTAAACAGAGGGTGGAAATTTCTTTAGATATTTGAGTATCGTAACATGAAATAGACTTTATATGATACACATAAGGTTGATTTTCTATACGTTGTTAGATAAGAAGGGGATACTATTGACAATTTCTGATGACTGGCGAAACGTTTAAATATTTAGATCGGACTTTAATAATTAATGACGTTGTCCTTTAAACAGATTCCAGAGATGTTGAAAGTTAAAGACTCGTGAAACAGCGATTAAAAGATTTGATAATATAATTTGTCTGAGAATGTCTTTACAACTAACCAAAATATTTATCTTTATTTTCGTTACAAAATTCCTCATCATTGTCGTCTGCTTTTAACTACTGTTATTTATTCAACATTGTACCAGGAGATAATATAATGTATCATATGTACCTATACATATTTAGTTTTATTTTAGGATTCATTAAAATTAATATAAAAGTATATTTTTCTACGAACAGCACATCTTAGAAGCTCGACGTACATAATACCGGGAAATGTTCCGATGTGAAACTACCAGGAGAGCATAAACACAAGCATGTCTCATGTTATGTTTATACACTTAAGCTCTATTTCTTATACTGCGCTCCGTCCTTTAGAGAGCTTATGTGGAGACTAATCCAATATGAAGGTCTTACTGAGATTCTCTTTTGAAATATACTAACTGGGAAGACTCAAAGGGCTAGTATTTACACAGGACTAAAGGTTCTAAACACTGTGTTTACTAGCACTGGTAGAATAACAGCATTTCAGAATTCTTTTTTGAATCTAGATAGACAAATCATTGTTTTATCACGATTTCTCTGATGTAACAATATTTTGTTGCAAGAATACGATAGGAAACCGTTGACAGATGTTATTACGTTCAGAAATTGTTGTTGTAATCAGTACATAATTCCCGAACCGGCAAAATATTGTGGAATGAGTAATGCCAATTGTCATGGCAACAAACGATATTGTCGCGGAACAATTATTTCGTAGAGTATTATATTAACGTACCTATCTAATTGATTGTTAAGGAAGTATTTATTGATTCGCAGTATTTATGTGTGATTGATATCTTTTCATTATGTATTGTATAATTATGTTATACGACTTCGTCCGCGTGGATTTATTAAAAAAAATATGAGTTTATTTTCTGAATTTAAAGTTTTTTTTTTGAAAATGAAAATACCGTATCTTACTTTTTATTACATCAGCTACCTGCAAAAAGTCCCGTCAAAATTGGTCCAGAAATTTTAGAGATTAATGGGAACAAACGGACAGACAGAAACACAAAAATTGTAAAAGTATTCGTGTATGTAGTAAAAACACATGTAATAACGCAAATAATGCATTTAGCAAAAAACGATTATATTAATATTACAAACAGAACATCCAATTTTATTTATATGTATAGAGTGGCTGAAAACTAATCTCAGTGGCGTGCACTTGGGCAGGCCTATGTCCAGCAGTTCACTGCGATAGGCTGATGATGGTGATGTAAAGAGTATAAATATAAATCAAAATATTTCCCTACATAGTGTTTTATTTGTATCTGTTGTATTTTGTAAGACTTTAGTTAAGGCAAAGATTAAATAGCAAATATAAGCAATACGTTTATAACTATCTTTTCCTGTTCCTATCCAGGTCCCACGAATACTGTAACGATATGTAAAGGACAACACAATACCGTCAACATTTACTCCAACTTAACAAAGCTGCTTATTCCGCACGGAGTGACAGATCACTCTTACAAAATTACCTCCATTGTCACGTCACGAGATCGGTATTATTGTAAGGTTGACGAGATTTTGTGACGTCAATGGACAGGTGGGTACAAAAGTTATTCACACCTGTAGTTTATTTAAAGGTAGTGGTTGCTTCTCTTGCAGTTGATAAATAAATAATGTTGGACTCTGATTCATAAAATTGTGTTACTAAGCTTTTTGTGTTTGATTACAATGATTCGCTTCGTATTATACATACGAAAAACCATAAAATATATACTTAATAAAAAAATAATCAGTTACCTATGTACTTTTTTAAGTTATGTATAATTATATATAATTTCTAATAATAAATTAAGTAATTAAAAAAGTAATATTTTTAACTGCTGCCTTCCCTTGAATTTTTGTTTGTATGTAATAAATCTGTATTATTCTTCTTTTGTATACCGTAAGGTAGAATGTGTTGGAACTCCTGTGTACAATGTTAAAATCCTATTTTGTGGCCATATTTTTTGCTAAATAAACGATTTGATTTTTTACTATGATATTCCTATATATCATTCAAATTTATCGTTACAATAATCTGAAAACAACACGAAAATTGTCGATGTTTATCAATAGTATTTTCATAATAGTAAATATTATAATCTGTACAAATTAGTATGATTAATGGCAAGTGTGTAAAGCCCACGGGTCGGGTCGGAATTCCCGCGAAGGTTGAAGGGTGGTTATTATGAAAGCCAGCATTACAGTGGTCAGCGTAGTGAGAATGTGCCTAATTAGCGCCTGACGTATGGCTCTATACGATACTCTACTACGAAGAGGTACGGGGTTCTAGATACGGTAGAGTGTTGTTTATTAACTAATTATTTAAAAAAATATAAATAAATATAAATAAATAAATATTCCTCAACATTCACACAACGCCATCTAGTCTCAAATTAAGTATACGACAGTAACTTGTGTTATGAGTACTAGATAACTGATAAACATTCTTATATATTTCTAAATACATACATATTATAGATAAATTACACCCAGACACAGAACAAATGATCGTGCTCATCACACAAACATTTGTCCTGGGTGGGAATCGAACCCACGACCTCCGGCTTAGCAGTCAGGGTCACTAACCACTAGACCAACAGGCCCGTCAATCTTATACTATAAAATATAAGTAATTTATATCTATGTCTGCACTATTTTGAAGATGGTTGTTTAAAAACATGCGAACCGAATTGAGAATATTCTTCTGTTTGGAGTCGGTCAAAAAATGTTACCCTTTAAATGCGATTTCTCCAGTAAAAACAGCTGGAAGAAGGTAAACTAATTGCTGAAAATTACCTGATAAATGTAGTTTCGAAAAAAACATAATCGATCATTTTTGTTAAAACGTTCTAAAACTAAACGTTGTTAAAACTGCATATACACAGTTACACAGGGGTGACTTCACTGTATAACGGAAATATTTATTTATTTAATTCTTAGTCGTCGTCACCCGCAAATTAGTGAACATTTCAGCTCCAAAGCGGCTTCAGTATGTGGAACCAAGAAATGTAATTGTCCCCTTATTTTATGGGGCGACAAAGGAGAGAAACAATTGACAAACTGCTTGAAATTCTACGCACGGAACGATCGGAGCTCGGGGCAAATGTTTGTGTGTATCGCCCCTTCTAAAGTGCACATAATAAATAATATTTTGAGAAAAATATTTTAGAAGAAACTTTTGTGTTAAAATATATTTTTTATGATCGTGTGTTTATTTTGTGGCCTATCGACTATTTAATGTTGTTATGGATAATTTTGTTATACCTACTTATGCAGATGTTTTATTGTTTTTACTTTACTGCGTCGCTTTTGAACTAATAAAAGTTTTTGCTTAGTAAAATATAAAATGAGTTATTTCTCACGATTTAAAACTATACTTAATTAGGTAAAAAGAAATAAAAATATGTGTTATAAAACAAGCGGGAAAACATAGTAGGTATGGTATACTCAAGATACAGTTATTAATTTCAAATAAAGAAAATAACAATGTTATAAATAAGATGTAAAATTAAAATAAGGATTTACTTTTTTACACATTGTATGGAGTTATAAAAGGAATATTTATTTTTACTCATTGTGTGGTAAATGGGTTCGTATTAACCTCATAATTGGTTATAATTACGTACCTACTTATCGCATCCGGCCATAAATACATGAATCTCGAGCACACTCAAACCTTTCTTATACACCGTATATTTCACCCTTCAAAGATCACAGTAGGTATTTATGAAGTAATTAATTCGATATAAGAAATGTTTAATACTCAATTGAATTAACAATGTCGCTAGGACTATATTTTTTTTTTGTTACAGACTTGCTTTTCCCAACTTATTTTAAAGCAATGTAATCACACTTATCATATACAGAGTGCTGAAATTGATAAGTACCTTAAAACATATATTCTGAATGTAAAGTATTGATTCCGTAAGTACTCGTGATCAGTTTGTTTTCTTATTCTAGTAGATGGCAATAATAGTCATCTAGTGTCAGAAGCAGACTGAATTCCTGTCAGTACGCTTTACGCTAGAAGCATGCCGTTTCCATTGTCATGATGTGCGCGGTAAGGCAGGCGCGCCGCACTAGGCGCGACCATGCGTCATGGCACTGCGCCCAATAGTAACGCCACGGCAAGCGGTGGATAAAAGGGTTTTGGGAAATTACCTAAAAAACATTATATATTAATATTATTTAATAAATAAGGTATGAAATGAGCTTTTTTAAACTTTGTAAGTCAAACTTACACAGTTTAGAATACAAGGAACAAATTAACCCGGATGAAAAGATTTCGTTCCGAAATGCTTACGGATTTCAGTAGTTTACATTTAATCTTCTATCTTCTATATATATAAAAATCAATTTCTGTTTGTTAGTCTCGCTAAAACTCGAGAACGGCTGAACGGATTTATCTCATCTTGGTCTTGATTTGTTCGTGGAGGTCTAGGGAAGGTTTAAAAGGTGAGAAAAAATCAAATAATTGCCGGGAATACCGTAAAAACAGCCCTTTTCCTTCTCCCATATAGACGTTTACCAAATAAAATTTAGGGACAACTTAAGGTCTTTTAATTATCGATTGGGGCAGTACGAAGTCTGCCAGGTCAGCTAGTAGTAAATATTAAAAAACAGGGTTTATTAAGGATGTTTTTTTTTTCAGATTTCCCGTTTCAGGAAAATCGCAAGCTTTTCGTAGCGATACGCAACGATAATTGTCTAGCTTTAATATAATCGACAAATATTGAAGGGTTTAGTTCTCTACTGTACGTAGAGCATAAATTAAGTACAGTCAGTCCATAGTGCATAGAACAATGCTCATATGACAATACAAAATCCTCTTAAAGAAATAAGTAAGCCATCGTCAGAACTTATTTATCGATAATAATAGTATTCAGCTCCACTGGGTCTATACAACCTGTATTACTGCCGACCTGATTGGCAAGGGCTGAGTAATTGCTTTTCTGTGCTAAACACTCGAAGCTTTCTCGATATTATGGATAGTAGTACAACATAATGTAAGTACATACTTTTCTTAATATTTTTTTTTGAAACTATCTTTTTTTAAAAATATGAGTGCCCAGTATCTTGCAGTTGTTTTTCAGCCAGATCTCAAATACGTGATAAAAAAAGTTATATATCTGAATAATATAAGTTTAAAAGAGGTTTTAATTTACTAGTTAGTAAATTAGTATCGGCGCGCGGCGTGTTAAATTTCGTCCAAAATAGTTAAGCAATTTATTAAATACGTAAAATTGTAATAAATAATCCATCTATCCTCACATTTAAAATATTACTATGAGTGCAATAGTCTTGCAAGAGTTGCCAAGTTAATTAAAGTTCATTGAATCTATGAATCAACGCATCTTAGTTCTTGCGTCTGACGTAACGAATCCAGCTCAAATGATGTTGTCTGACGCGTTTTATGAGCAATTGGAGATTACAACTACTTTAGATTATTAAATTATTTCATAGAGTAAGCAATTTGCTATCTCGTTAATTATTTACTTTTAATATCATTTTGATTTGACATGCTTGCTCAACCACGGGCCTGCTAAACATATCTTAGAACTATAATAGTTGTTAGATATATTCTGCCTTGCAAACGAAAAACTAACCTCTTTACTAAAATGTAACGATTGCTAGAGAAAAGCACCAAAAAGGTTTTATTTAAAAACGATTACTGTAAAACTCTGACGTTATATGATAGTATTCAAATTCAAGATTCGTAGAGGTTACAATAATATGTTTCTTTTTACAAAATAAAGATATCTTTTGCAAAAACGATTACACGAAACTAATTTTGTACTCAAAATTTCTGAATAGATATCCCTGGAACAAAAAAAAAATATTTAAATTAACCCTTATACTAACAAGCTATCAATTTTGAAGGACAAAATAAGGTCCTTTCGTCTCTGTAGGCTGTAATCTGAGCAGTGAGTCTCATGTGGCTCCCCACGACTCACCCCTGATCGTTTGTTGTGTGTCATCGGGTTTAACGCCTCATGATTCATATCGGAGCCTAGACAATAGGCCTGCACCCCACCGACGATCTAATGTTTATTTTAATGTTCAAATTATATCTAGTCGATGGCTGGGAAGACAGATGACCACTGTGTAAGGAGTTTAAGCTAGTTTCAACCATATGGAGACTTTTTTCTCTAATAGTAGTAACTGCATTTGCAGGCAGGCACCGTAAAGACAGGATTAGGATTATTATCTTCCTATAGATTTATTTAGTTTACGATACAAACAAGTAAACGTGCTCGTACTGTTTCTCTCTCGTCAAAATCTAATCTAGTGCATCACTAACAAAATTAATTACTACCAATAAATAACATCGCAGTACTTGTAGACAAATGCACGGATATCCCAGAGCGCTAATTAGCAAGCTCTTGGAACTGGCTGCATTGTGACTACATCTGTAAGTCGCTCACCCACCCCATTATCACTCCACGGAGCCAGACTTACAAATGCATTATGCTCCATCCCTCTCCGATAAATCTGCTTTATGAGAGTGCCTTCATCCCTATAATCTATAGAGTATAGAGTGAGGGTAGTTCGTTAAAACGTGAGGAATGCCTAAGGTTGGTGACCGCGTCGCGACAGACGGACAAACAATGTGATTGTCGCGAGGGAGGCAGCCGGCAGCGCAAACATATCGGCACCTGCCGCGACACTGCGAACACAGATTTGTTCTCACGTCACGAGACTCACGACATTTGAATCTTTGTTTGTTTGTTATGAACAATACGTATCAACTTGCCCTTTACACTCTATAAAGGACTCCTTGTGGGTTGTCCTTGAAAATCACTATCCATGAGTCACGCATGTGGGGTTCGGTTGTCTCGAGACGCAAATATACACGTGACATTCAAAATAATCAGATGTATCTTTCGTATTTGTTTGAATTTTGATTATGACGTTTTTAACAGTTTACGTAAACGATATTCTATTAGATTTTGTAAAACCCAAAGCGTTTTGTAATAACCAGGCTATCACATCCTCGATGTACGAGTATTTGTGTAGTTGTAAGAATTTAACAAGAATACTTGGGAAGCTGACTAAGAGCTTTCATAATCTAGTAATCATGATTATTTATTTAGTACCCATAAATAAATATTGCCAATTTTCGTACGGAATTTCAAATTGGTTCTGTAAATACTAGCTTAACATTATCAATAAGTAATACCATCAAGTTAACTCGTATCTGTTCAACTGCGTTCAAAATTAATTTATTCAAACAATATTAGCGAATGAAGTTTACGTAAAGGAAAATTGACCTTGAAAATAACTTTTTAACCCCAACGGGGTTTGAATTCAAGGACGAAGTACTAGGGTATTATAATTCTTAAGATAACGCTAAGTCTTTTATTACGGAGTGTAATTTAGACGCGCGCCATATTTCGCCCGTTTTGTCAATAAACAGTGAAAGTAAAAGGGCAATTGTGTGCGCGTGGTAACATTCGATTATTTTATTTACTTAATACAAGGACAGCAGAGTTTATGAGGAGCTTTCATTTGTAACAGAGGATAATTTGTTCAGTGAGTTACGATCAGAGTTACAATAATTTATTCTACACCTCGCTGCACTGCGTTTAAACGTATTTTATTGGAATTAATTTTACTAGTCTTTGCTAGTTAACTTTTATCTTGATATTATTTAGAAATTTAAGAAAAATATTATTCTTTAAAATGACAGTTATGATTCGCTTTTTTTTTGTATGCACGAGGTGCAGGTTCGATCCCCAACACAGGTAAGTACCAATGTGAATTATTTCAAAGTTATATTTATTCTTTTATTATTCTAAGACACTACCAACAAACGATGAAGGAAAAAATCGTAAAGAAACCTGGTTTTCAAATATCTATGAATCTGAAGTCTACAATTAGCGAGCTAGCGTGTTGATCAATGTTCAAACCTTCCCTATGTGGGTAGAATCCTGTGCCCACTGCCCAGCAGTGGGAGTATAGACTATAGAGGCTGGTTTATTATTTATTTTATTAAATCACTGACAGAAAAGCGTAGGTTCGCCATAATTAAGCGAATTACATGCGATAATTATAGAAAAATCACAAGTCAAAATAACTACATGATACATACGAAGTTGTGTCAATGTGGGTGGAATAAAACTTTCCACATTTCCATAATGAAATCAAACTGATGTCACATTATTTAATATCCTTCTCCGTACATTATTAATATCTGAATGACAGAGGGCTAATACGTGCCTTTCCTTGAAATTATCTTAACATTCTCATCTTAAAGTTTTGTCTTGTAATACGCACCTATGTAAAATCTGCTCAAAGTTTATTATACGTAACTGGGATCACCAGATAAAGGTGAAAAGTGTATTTTAATAACTAGAAAAGGTAGCAAGATTAAAAGGCGTAGAAAACTTGTCACCTATAAGGTCTGCTTTTTAGGGTTCCGTACCCAAAGGTTAAAATAGAACCTTGGCTGTCTGTCTTCAGGCTGTATCTCATAAACCGTGACAGCTAGAATTCTGAAATTTACACATATGATTTATTTCCGCTGCTACTATAACAAAAAATATCAAAAAATTATGAATGGGGAAATATGGCATACAATAAACGTGTTTTTTTTTTGTTTTTTTTCTCCATATTAAAAACGGTAACAGGTAGATGCTTCAAATTGATGCAGAATATTTGCTTGTATATTAGTTTGCAAAATAAATAATTAAATAAAAATAATGTAAATATTAAGGAATCCCCATTTCCTATACAACACGATTTGATTCCTCTGCCTTTAACCAGTCTAGTTATATAAACTGTAACTAAAAGCCTATTTATTTAAACTCTCAAGTTAATATAACAGTTACTACAGAAATTCACCTATTTTCGACCATGACCTGTCTGGAAGGCAAATACCAAGGCCTTGTTGAAAGGAATCACAAGTTTCTTAGAAATGCCCAAATCGAATTGGCGTAAGTACCTGGCCATTTGCCCTTTCTAGCAAATGACAACTTGAAGACAAGCGGGGAAGGCCTGGTATTATGAAGCTAATGATAATCGCCTGAACCCAAATAAAAATAAATAAATATTTTCAGTGACTGTCGTCATATTTCTGTAACAAATCAGATTATTTAAAACTAAGCCTTATTTTTGGAGGTTTAGGGTTGTGTTTACCCTATCGGTAATGAGCGACTAACTTAATATGACACAGAGTTCAAAATGTAATAGAAAGGACCATTCGGTTTAAATGTTAATTAATTACTATGTATTTTGTCTGATGTAAAATTTTGTTGCTTTAGTGCGTTTTAAATTAAAATAGTGCTCTTTCAGCTGGAAAATGTTTTAAAAGCCAGCCATAATGAAAATAGTACAATATATCAAATTGAACCGTAGCTGCGTAGAGTTCAAAATTCTTTGGTATATTACTTTTGTTCATCTGCATTAAAATGTTGTTGTTTTGTAAAATTGATCGCCTCGTTTATCCAACGAATCGAACAAAATAACCATTTTATTTTTGGTTCTTATTTCAAGAACCGATTTTTTTAGTGATCATAATATGATATAGATTTTGCACCTAACCTCAAGCTAAAGAATAGTAACGATACATCACATATTATAAAACGATGTCCTCCGCCACCGTGTCTGTTTGCGATAAATTCAAATGTATCGAGTGGTTCTGTCTGGTATCCTCGGCGTGGGTTGAGAGTCTTTAGAGTTTCACCCCGGAAACCAAAAAAACAAAGAAGTGGCTAATGTTTTTACGGCTACAACCGCCATTCGCGCGGGCAAATTCGCAGGCAACCAACAGTTTATATACAAATTCATTTATTTTAAGTTACATAAACTCAGATTAAAATATCATAAAGAATTTAATAAACAAAAGTTACACGTATACGACAAACAGAACGTAAGACGTAAAACTACATTTCTATTTCCAAACGTGACTTTTAGCTTCAAACAACAACTTTATTGACCACTTCCATTTGTTTCGAAGCCGCACTGTTACCTTAAACATCTTTGTTTGAGGCAGTATTAGGGAATCTCGGCACGCGATTTGTAAATTAGCCTGAACAGCGACGGTGCGAGCGACGCGGCGGACGCGACCGACGCGGCCGACGCGGCCGGCCCAATTCTTTACCTGTTTCACCTAGTTTTGACAGTTCATACACCCCTACCACGTGGCCTCTATAAATGGCAATGGCTCATAAACATTTTTAGAATAAGATTAGTTTCCCTTTTTCAACCCTTAAGAAAGATTTGGTTGAACGACGAACGGGTCTCGTCTTTGATAATTTAACATTTTAATCATTATATATTTCATAGATATTAGACCATGTAGGCGGAAAAACTATGAGTTCTTGTGGCCATAAATAATCACTTGAATATGTTAGAAGGTGCTAAGTATCTTGGCCTGTCACACTTGTACCTATCACGAAAACGTATTTAAAAAAGGGGTGTACTTTTTTGGTCACAACCACTTTACATTATGATGAATTAGGTACTTAAAAACAAACGAACATCAGATAACAAGTCGAAATCCAGTTTGAACTAGTTCTAGTGTCATGTGAGGTCGTTGACCTTCGGCAGTTTGATGACTGAAACATTTCACCTGTCGGGGCAGGTCAGTGTATTGGCATTTACTGAAGTACTACACTCTGGCCTAGATTACTCGTAAATATGAGTAACTTTATCAGTACAGCTGCCTGGACGTAAATGGTACGATATTTATTGTATGTAGTTTATTTTATGAGATTGTATGTATTAACTAAAGGTGTTAATTTATTATTGTAATTGGTATGATGCAAATTGACTGCACGGATAGCCGAGTGGTATAGGTCATCACGCCAATTACCATTGTACGCGACTTGTCGCGGGTTCGATCCCCGCGTGGGACAAAAATTTGTTCGATCCTCAAAGGCTTGTTCTGAGTTTGGGGGTCTTTGCACATGTGAATTGAATGTCTGTAAACGCCCCGCGATACAAGTATTAAATTCCTTAGTACGCGAGTCGTTTTTTTTTAAAGGAAAAAAAAAGTCGTACAAATTATAAAGTGCCACCTTGCACCTTATTGATATTAAGATAACACTTATTGATATCTTAATATCAATAAGTGTTTCCTAAATCGATTTTAGTTTTTTCTTTGCATATATTCGTATCATCGATAGCAGGTGCGTTTACTATTTTATTGTATTTAAAATATTTATACCCGTAACTATAAATAACCAATAAAATAAATTACCATTCAAAACAAAAAAATTAAAACCGTAATCTTTATTTAATTTTATTCAAAATTCACATGTTCAATGGCTATACAAATACAATAAAAGGAGGTTTTATTTGGCAATCAAACTACTTCATGGGTTCAATAGTAGTTAATATGAATAGGTGGTGTGGGTGCCTATGGTCGGGTAAACCCATGAGTCAGGCGGGCAGGGCTTCCCTAATGCTCACGTTTATGTCGCTATCCCTAATAGATATACAGTTAATTAATTAAAATACTCGAAATATCTACTAATGCGTATTGACTTTCAATGACTCTTGAAGTTTGTTTTTAGTGGAGCGAAATGAGTAAGCATAACCTTTTATGAGAATTGCTGATTTTAAAGACACCGAACGGTGTAACAACCATATTTTTATTAGAAAAAAATATCTTTTCAGAGTAGTCACTATATTCGTCAAGTAATTATATTCGAAAGTATATCGTCATATCTTTTTTTATGTAGGTAAATGTAAATCAATTTGATCTGCCCATGCTCATGTCTCATCGTGATTGTTTATTTGATGTTTTATCAACTATTTTAAACAGGAGACATAACGGCTATAATTAAAGTAAAGCTGCCTTATAGAAAAGTGCCTTATAGCGCGACACAACATGTAAACACAACACAACAGGCACTAACTTACTCAGATACCGTTCTACACCATGTAACTCGCCACCACGCTTCCTCAACTGCAACTCTTACTTAAAGAGTTATTTACAATAGGTCCCCAGAATTTCTATGATTCTAAAGTTTTATCAACATAAAAGTTAGTAAATCCTTTAACAGATTCAAAGTAATATCACGTTCTTATATATTTTGCCGTGGTACAAAGTATTACAGGGGTAAGCAGTACTCGTGCCTCCCAGACCGTTAACTAAGTACCTTTGAAATGCTGCGAGTTGAAGGGTGGAGCCGACGTCAGGGGAAGCTGACGTTTTGTATGTTTATAATTTATTTTATTTAATCTTTAATGTCCACAATGTATACTGTTTGTTATATTGGTTTGAATTTTGGACCTGTGTCCCCGTGTACGTCTATAAAAAGAATCGGATTTCTTTACTTGAATAAAAAATGTTATATTGGTTTTATTGTTGACCTGGCTGACACTTTTTTCGATAGAAAACGAGCACTATATTTATTATCAATGTATATTTAAATTTTCTGTGTATGGTTTACCTACAAACTATTAAACAGTGTTCTAAAAACAGTTTTTGCGTTGCGCTGCGTTTTATTAATTGTAATAAAAAAAAGAAACAAAAAATATATAATTTCGTGTTATCATTTCATGACACATTCAAAAACCATCACTCACAAAATTCCCACAGCCAAAAAAACGCCCAATCTACAACAATATCGATACAACATTACACCACAGCACAAAAAAAGAGGAACATATGAAAAAAACGCTTCCCATTGGGTCATGGGAACTGGAAGTGAAACTAGTTGTAAGGCGAGCGGCGGAAGCGGCGCAGGCGCAGGATGCGGCCACAGCCTCCGAGCCATATGCCACCCCCACCACCATCACACAACGTAACAGTATTACAATAGTGCGAGAAAGACAGAGCGTTGAGCGGCATAAAGAAGTGACGTGCCCCGTCTCGCTCTAACAACTACTCGAGTCTTATATTTAAATGTGATGGTAGATGCCAATCTTTTATAACCTACTTACATCAACCTTCTTTTTTTTTTAGTTTTGCAGCTTGTCTGAGGTCTGTGTTATTAGTAGTAGTAATAAAGCAGGTTGCGAGGAGTTGAATGAGTTTTTGCTTATTTTCGTAAGCTTAGCTATGTATGTAACATAACGTAAAATGAAACTAATATATTTAAACTAATGTATATACAAAAGCTTAAAAAATCATAAAATTCGTCCGCATCATACACATAATTTTACCATTTACATTTATAGTATAAATGTATCAAAGTTCTAAAATCGTACGTAAAATGCAATATAATTCTGTATTATGCTATTTTTATATGGTTTAATGGGTACTGGCAGTAACAGGCTTCTCTGATTGCATAAATAACTGCTTTCAAATTTCTATACACAGTTTGAATAAACAACAGTAGCCAAATTCTTTACAATTTACTACTATTACATTTATAGATCAGTTTTACTATTAACACAAGGGGCCCTGCACACGTCGCCATTCGACATCTGTCTGGCCTTGTATCTCCCATGGCGATAACATTCTAAGGTCAGTAACTAAGCAGAACTAATCTAACACAAAGAACCGACCTCTATTCGAAACCATTAAAGCAAATTTTAATGGATTCCGACTAGAAAAATCTTTGGGTCCTAAACTTTGAAATTAAATGTAAAATGTTTATTCGTCGGTAAGGAATATACAGTTGACAGACAAAGCATTGTTTACGGGTCTTGAAATTCCTAATTTATAGTTAACAAATTACAAATTTCGAAAGCTCCGACAGAAATATTTGATTAGTCATCCATACTTACCACCTCTCCTTTCCTTTTCTCTCATTTTGATTAAATATGTATAAAAACGACCACTCGAATCCATTTTAAAAATAAAATTTGCATTCAAAACAGTTCATCCGTTTTGATATTATTGCAGCACAGGCAGACAGAATTATTTCCTCCTTTCAATTGGGCAAAACAATATTGATAAAACATCCAACATTCTTACTATGCTAAACACTTACTTTCATAAAGAAAAATCATTTAAATCAGCTCTCCCGATCCGAAACTTCTTTACTTCATAAAGACACACAGACACCTTTACTAGCGTCGGAAATAAAAACAAAACACACTAGAATTAAAAATATACCCTCCGATCAAAATAGTACATCATAAATACAGATTGGATATGTCAAAGACTCGTTGTTACGTGGATTTAAAGGTCCCTAATAAAGGAATCATGAGTACTAGAAGTCGGCATGTCTAGGTACATTCGTTTGTCGGCTACATTTGGGGCAGACGAACTAAAGTTTGAATGCCTGAGGCGATCAAGGCAACGAGACCGTTTAGAGCTAACGACTTTTAGTTTCGTTCAATCTTATTGGATTGCTGATTTGTGTGTAGGGTTATACAGGCCTAAGTCTTATAAGTTGGATATTTTGGTACAATAAATCTGAAAGAAAATATTGTAAAAAAAATCGAAATAGAACAAATATAATCTATTTATTAATCTAGTTAATTTTTCTGGGACTACATTTTCAGCTTGCTTCACATAGTATGTAAAAAAGTCATTACCAACCGTTTGTCTGTCTATCCTTGTGTAGTTTTAATGATCTAAGCAAGATCTTTAAAACTACGCAATGGATTTTGATGGAACACTCAAGGACACAAGTGCATGTTATTTATCAAAATATTGTCCATCATGCAAAAAATGTGGGTCCTGCGCCTGATCTCTCTCTGGTCTTGTTAAACAGCCCATCGGGCTCTGAGATTAAAGGAACAGAGAGTGCACCTGCGTTTGCGCACACGCTTGTGCACTATAATATGTCCTGCGTAGCTGGCTGGTGCCATAGTGGTCCGGACATTATTATTATTTCCTAGAATAACAAAAAAAAAGGCAAGGGTTACATTGAGCCTTTCAAATATAATCACTGTAAGACGGAAGTAACGTACCTGTTCTCTGTGTTCAGGTAAGCTGACATTTACAAAGGTTCAATGTCTGACGCTCTATCATTAACACTTGGATTGTTTCGTGAAATTATTTCTGCAATCGGAGGCTGAGGTTAAGCGAGATCAACTAGTAATTACATATATACGTGATACGTTAATCTATCTACATATAAAATTTGTTATTTGTTTGTCTCTAAGAATTGAGAGTGGTTCCACAAATTTCACTAATTTTAGTTCGAAAGATTTATCTACTTTTGGTTATCAAGCCAAGTAGTCCAGAAAAGTTAACAAGGTAAATAGCTTGCCTTGTTTGCCTACCAGATGGCAAAGAATGTAAAAAAAAATACAGGAGCTGATTTTTTTGTGCGGTTATACTAAGACGGTATTATACCAAAAATGTAAATAATTTTGTTTTAAATTAAGAAGTTTAATTAACACTCTTTTGACTACCTAATAATAGGGTTATAGCCGGATTACCAAGTAATATAATCTTTTGTCATTATAACTATGAAAGAGCGTTTAATAATCTCATGACCAATGAAGGAACTGAGTCGCGGTGTGTAAACGGGTGTAACTGTCTGTGATCGGTTGCTAGGCAACCGCGGAGGCGACACGTGTACGCGTCAAGGCCGGGCCGACCTCCGAATGTTGGTGTCCTGATGTCTGTCTGTACTGTGCAGTATACTGTATAACTAGTAGCAAGGAAGTTCTAGGCCTAGGTCAGGTTTGTTCATAGCTGACACTGCAATGGATGCATCGTCGAGACGTATAGTTGCGGTAATGAAAGGAAACGGAAAATCTTAAGGAAAGCTTGGTTTGGAACTTATTTGAGAATTTTCGTCTAGCAATATGTACTGTGGCAAATCCTGTATTAACTTAGCTTCATGCTGCTTTGGTCTATTTAAGGTAAATCTTTTAAAGTTTGGTTCTGTTCAATGTTCATTAAAGATTAAATTTAGGATCTTACCTCTGGGGTATAACAATGGCGTTAAAAGCAGAATTTTAAATAAATCTACAATTTCAAATACAGGATCTTCCAAATGTGAAAAAAGAGAACAAGGAAGAGAGTATTATCGCTAATTATTTATTTTCCAGAATTGTCAGCTACTTGTGAGAAGTTTTACAAGTAATCGGTGCTTTTCATGTCTATTATTGTACCATCATTTCTATGTAACACGACCACGCAATAATCCTAATTCTTTACCATTGACGGCGACTTTATTACAATCGAGTAAGGTTGCTTTTAGCTTGTCATCTGATGTGTGGTTGGCTGTATAGCACGAGCCGACCAGGAAAAAATACTTCCGCCTTTTAAGTCGGTGAATCGCAATATCGTATTGTATTTTTTTTGTAAGTAATTAAGCTATTCTAGGTAACATGATATTAACAGAGTTATCACATTTTTAATTATCGTTGTAAATAACTGTTTCTTAGACTTTGAATCGCAATAGGAATATTTTAGGATTTCGGAATGGCCGTAATAACATGTTGATACCACTAAAAACATTGTAAGTATTTAGTAACATAAAGAAACCACCATCACGCCATCTAACGCAACTAAGAACAGTCATCATCATTCCCCTGTCCTTATTCCAATTACTATTTAAAGTCGGCTTACAGTAATATTACGTATATTATAAGTACTTATAAAATTAAGTGACATTTCAAACGCAATCTCTGCACTATCCAACAGAAAAAAGCAATCAAAGAAACAAAAAATCTCTTTCAACGTGTAAATGGCTGGTGGTGCTAATCTGACCGGTAACGGATTATCTCAGCGTTTTGCGAGGGGTCCACCATAATTGGTCAGGGCATAGAGCGCGCCCCGGGTCCGCCCAGTCGTTATACTGCTTCACACATTTGTCTTATTTAAATAGATGCTAGGTGATAATTGTGTTGTTGATAAATTAACGTAATAGGTTACTATATTGACGAAAATTTAATTAAGAATTACTTGTTTTATTCATATTCTAGACAACTAACGGGTCTTATTCGCGATATAATTCGATATTTTTTTTCTCCCGACCTTTTGGCTGACTTGCACCGGTCGTGGTGGACTAATAAGACCCGTTAGTTGTCTAAAATACGTGTACAAGTCGCGAAAGTTTAAAAGACATGTTTTATTGTTTCTACCTACAGCCAATCTCCTTTGTATATAAACTTAAACATAATGAAAAACAGTTCCTTATTTTAACTGAAAATACCAAGACTTGCTAAGACAGCATACACACACACATACAGGACGGTATCTACAAAAAAAAACTTATTTTCATTATATTACAATAGTTTTCTTTTATTTTTAATGACCATAAAAATCAGCGGCCCGTTACCATCAGTCACCATCGATTGTTCCCAAACGCAAACATTCATCTTTTGTTTGGTGAACAACAAACATCCCTGATTGCCCGCCACCTGCGCACTTAAAAATAGATCACATCCTGCACGAAATTATGAAAAAAAACGTGTGATCGTGTGATCGTGCACAACAACCGAACGCGAACGGGCTCGAGCACTTACCTACGACATCTGTGCCGGTGCTTATAAAGTAGCTATTAAATGTCACAACAAACAACACCCTGTATAATTCCGTGGGCCTTTCAAAATTCAACCTTATGATGTAGCCGTAAGGGTTGTAAATCTCCTCGGTGGTTTTATCAACGGTAAAATAAAGTTTGTAATGTGACGGTGTCAAGTTGCAAGGGACATCCTGTTGGATGCTGCGTTTATTCAATAAGTAGCGTTTATTGATGATATTGGTTCGTAGTTAGTAGCGTTATGACGTCATGAGGCATTTGATTGATTGGTTGTGAGGTCTATTTGGTAAACATGTAAATTATGTTAGCGATTTGTTTGTACTCGCGAATTCTTGTTTGGTTTTCGGGCATGCAAATCTTTCTTTTATTTGGTTTAAGATCTTAAAGTACTTTTTTCTGAGTTAAATGATCCTACTTTTTTTGACAAAGAAAATATCCCTTATACAATCTACCATCAGCTCTTAAGTTAAGATTGTTACAGTTGTGAAAGCGAAACGTAGCTCTATGTCGTGTACTACGAATGAGAAAAGTCTGTAGACCTAATACTCTCTCTTAGGGTTGTACTGGTAAAATACCTTCTCTGATCACCAATCCCGCCAAAATCGACGAACGACTTTCTTCGAGATTCAAACATCATGACAGATATTTTTTTTTTCACATTCCACAAACAGTTGGTATTCCAAGGTGGTTGAAAGTGAACGCTCCAGGTGTGACTTCCCACGAGGCAGGCCGCCTGACCAGCGGGTCATCGCTCGACAATTACGCTGACACTGTTCCGATACCTTCGCCCTCCCTCCAGCGGCCAGCGGCCAGGTCAAGCATTGATTTACTATTCAGCTTGACCAATATTCTGTTACAAGAATAGTGTTAGAGAAAGTTGAATATCATGTAGGTATTGTTTTGTTTTGTTTTTATGTTTCTTCTAGGCACTTGGAGAAGGGATTTGAGGATGACTTGGAAAAGACAAAGAATTTGTAAAAGATGCATTGTCTTGTGTACCTCTTTTTTGGTTTTGGGGTGATTAACTGAGACTTACACTAAGGACACTGTGGACATATGGAATGATTATCACGCCCCAATCTCGTCCTTGACTTTGATGGAGTCGCCGGATCATTTGCGCATGCAGCGCGTAACTTCAACGAGCATGGGTTTGCATTCTTTTGGTATAAGCCAAAGCAATGTTTTAATAATTATTTTAAGATTATTTTGGCTTTAAACAGTTATGTATCGCAGTTAAAAAACAAGATGTATATTTGTACTTTTCTTGATATCCTTGTCATTCATTTTTTTATCTTTCTTTTACTTATTTTTATGTTTTGCTTTAGGAGTTGTTACATTTAAAAAAATAAAACGGTGTCATTTAGCTTCCATTTAATTTTCAATAACATAAAATGTATCACATTTCTCCCCAAATTTTTAAATTAATTTCCTTCCTTGCAGTTATCTCCTGTTTCACGGCTCAGAGCGACGCACCGCTTAAACTTTCACAACTTACTGTACAAGGCTTCTCCCATCGCGATGGCACCGCTCCCAGCGTCAGTCTTCGCAGGTATTGCATTGCATCCAACGAATATTTTATTTCTTCATAAAATTTTTCTGGAAGACTAAGTTATTTATACCTACGTTGTGTTTTGTTTTTCTGCTTTTTGCTAGCTATCGAGTTTCTGGGGTAAATATTGTGGTGCATTTTTGCGTCTTCGAGATTTGAATTTCATTCTGTTTGCAGTGATTTTTACTTGCATAGATATGATTTTATTTTAAACAAAGGTCGTAGCTAGTCATTCTTTTTAGAAGATTTTATTAACAATAAAATGATATTTGCCTAACCTTTTGCAGTTTTTGTGTAAATCTAAGTGTACCATTTCGTTTTTTTGCCGTAGTATGTAACTATGTTTTAGTTTTATTGTGCCTAAAGGTTAAGGTTACGGTATAAATTGGGCCAACCTCAAGTCTCAGAGGTGTCATAAAGGTCTTTCTACAGGATTACTTCAAAGGATGGTACAACATTATCTCCCGATAGAAGACTATTTCAATATACCAGTTATTTGTTTAAGATTTTTTATTTTATTTTCTTTGAACATTTACAGATAAGTACCAGGCCGTCAGGAAGTTAAAGAATAACTCAGTATACTGTTCTTTATTCCATTCCCAAGGATCCAAACAGTAACACATTATGTAAAATGTATAAAAGTACATCCAAGCCATCGGCGTACTCCGTATTGAAAATCGTGTAGAGTGGGCAATAAACACAAACGTATGTAACTACCGCTACGTGAGTTGCGTAGTTCAATGCTACGTGCTACGAATACCGTAGCGCATACTAATATGATATCGTGGCAGTTTTTGATGAATTTCACTGTTATATTTATTTTATTTATGTTCATGTAAAATTATGGTACTGTGTACTCATGAAATATGTGCCGTTTACAAGTGTCCTTTACCTATTTACCTACTTAAATCCATGAAGGTTTTATTTACTACTTTTATGAGTGCATTCGAGAGTTAAGTTTATTTTAGTATGAGGTGTGTAGTCTAAATAATGTAGGTACAGCGACAGTACTTTAAGTCAAATGGCTGCTTTAGATTGATTAATGGAGTGTCATGACTGGAGCCCGGGGGGGGGGAACCTCTTACTCTTTGACGTCGCTCGAACTCCATGGAGGTTCTCGGTGACTCGCTGTCCAAATCCAAGCTTAATGATTAATCTCTTACCTATATATAAAGTTCCCGTATCACAATGTTAGTTACTGTAATCCTCCAAAACGGCTAGACCGATTCTCTTCAAATATTGTACTTATATGCATTTAGTAGGTCTGAGAATCGACTAACGTCTAATTATCATCCCTATTACTTATTCGCTAACGAAGTCGCAGGCAACAGTTAGTTACTTTTAAAATGTAACTGCGAAGTGTTAAAACATTTTTGGTAATTCTAAGATATAAAAGAGCAATATTACGATGTGTCTAGAGATGCATTAGGCATTCGCTTGTAACACACATATGTACCTAGTTGATTACTACACCAGAATATTTTATATGCTTAAGTGTTTGAGAGTAGTTCGAGCAAGCTTGAGCTCTTTGAGAATACTCAGCTTCAATAAGATGTCTTATGTTGTATCGAATGTGATCGAATGATGAATAGTATACGAACCGTCACTTTCAACTTCATAAGTAATTTGCTCAAATATTCAATATTGTCGGTATGAAAGATGTCTATGCACCAAAAACTACTCAGAATTTTATTCTTTAATCTTTTTATTGTGGTGTAGACTGAAAAGTTATGCTGTAGGAGCTAGTATTATTTTTAGGTAGTATGTCGTACGTATGAATTCAGAGATCATTCCATAGTTCACTGCCATTGTTTAAAGTTTGTATTTATTTATCAGTAGTGTAGTGTAGTGTTGCCGAGAACCAAACCGGTTGTATTTTATAGAAGATTTGTCGTGAGTAAGTAATACCAATAACCCAACAGCTGAGACTTCGTGCTTAAGTTAACCATGTGCCGCTTGAAACAACACCGATATCTCGGAACTGCGTCTATTGTTGATACCAACAATTGTTGGACTGTGAGCAATGTTCTAACTCAAACAGATGGCGTATTTCCACGACTGAAGTTATGATTTAAATTATATTATACGTGGTCTGTTAGTCTAGTGGTTAGTAGCCCTGACTGCTATACCGGAGGTCGTAGGTTCGATCCCCACTCAGGACAAGTGTTTGTGTGATGAGCACGATCATTCGTTCTTTGTCTGGGTGTAAAAAGTTCAGTACTAGTACTCGTAACACAAGTTACTATCGTATACTTTATTTAAGACTGTGACATTGTAATCATACTAATTTTCTCCATTACGTCATGAACCTTTTCTTTCCTTGAGCCAATACTTACTGATTCATTTGTGCCTTTTATGAAATAGACAACCTACTTTGTGTAACTGCGAAAATGGTTGATCCGTGGGAGCTTTATGAGGAACCTCATGATATACTTTAAAAGATAGAAAACCGTGGTTATGATACCAGGGCATCAAATAATTAATGAGTTGCAGAACCTAGTACCCTTGTCGAAAGCTTTTAGTATGGGATTGCGTTCGAATGATTTTAAATCTGATTGTGCTCATGGTGTTTGCTAAGTGTACATTTTTTTGCGTTTAGAAAGCAGTATTTCATTCTGTATAGTTGTAATAGATTCTTTGTCAGATTCGTTTAATAGTCAGTGTGTAATGTCACTTCAGTTGTGTAAGGGTGTTACCACATCAATCGATCGCTGGCATCGAATGAAGGTGAAATGGAATATTCGACTACGATAGATGGTTTCTATCATACAGATTGATGGAACGACATACGATCGTTGCAATCGAATAGTGTGGTAGCACCCTAAAGAGGTTTAGCGAATATGCTTTTACAGCCAATTAATTATAGGTAAAGGTTCCATAATACTTGCCTTTTCTTGTCCTTGGTCTCTCAGATACCTACGCAGTTCCCTAGAGACAGCCTCCCAAGGTCCATAAAACTTCTTGTTCTAAGCAAATTGAGTTCGTTTTGTGATGTAATTGTGTTGTCCTCCAGTTTATAAGAGGCCGACCTTCGCTTCGCCAGCTTTGACGTGTGCTCATATTTAATGCAGTTTGCGCTCGGCTTGTGTCATGTATATGTGCTATGCTCTGCTCGCGTCATGGCGTCAGGGGGAAAATAAAAGATTGCATTCGAAAGTTATAGTTTATATTAGATTTATAATAAGATATGTAGTCTACAAAATTTCACAAATTTTCACAACGTTATTTGAACCTAAAGCGTCTACCCATTTTATTATGAAAATAAAATTATCGAAATCACTGGATCTACGTACTGCGGGGGTTCATTTTACGCAACCATTATTTTTTAAAATATAATCTAATAGGCAATATTTTATCCTCGCGTATTTTTACATGAGTAAGTCAAAAACTAATAACGGTAAAAAAATAAAAAAATATCAATCCATAAAATAAGCCCCCGGTTAACAGAAGAGAACAACGTCGTCCCATACATATACAATAATATTTGTTATGTTATATTTAACTAGAGTTATACAGAATAATGATTCCTATGAAATATAATTATGCATTCTTTAAATTTATTCAATAATATAATAATACTTAATAAGTATTAATAGGTAATGGTTAGTCAATGACGTGCTACAGACTACTATAGTTTATATAATAATGAATGAGTCGTATTATTTCTTTATCATTTATTACTTTAAATTTATTACTCGATATCATAACCACTAAACGAACATACAGCAGCCTCGGCCCAGCGCGGGCGCACGTAATCACAAAAAAACATCGTCAACACATAAAATAATAATCAATAATAATAATCATACAGATAAAAATCATTCATAAAAACATTACAATAAAAATCTAAACATTAAAACACACTTAAAACAAACATTATATTAATATTATCATAATCATAGTGTGTACGTATGTATAATATCATTTAAGCGAATAATCGTATAGTCAAAAATAATGTGAGCATGGCTTGCGGGGGAGCGGCGCGCCGCGGCCGACAGCGCTCGGCCGACTCATTACCTAACAACACATTAGCTACGGCGCGGGCGGTGCGCGCCACATACACTACATTACACTAGACTCTGAACAGACAACAGGCCGCGCAGCCCGCTCCCCGTGCCGCCCGTCCCTCGCCTATCATATTATTATTATAATATCTTAATACTTTACGCTATTACGTTATGTAAGCTTTATAAATTTTTCGATTTCTCATTACGCTATCAATAATAATTATACAACTTTTTTTAAATTTTATGTTTTTTTTCGAAATTCTATCGTAACGTACTTCGACTCTCTCTGCGGCGAAGAGCGCGGCGTGCGCTCGACGACCTAATAAAAAACGTTCATAATAAGAAAATATATCGTGAACAACTCTGCCGACTTAAGATAGGTACGGCGCGGCGGACGGGCCGTGCCGGCGAGGCGCCGACTTTTGGCACCAGGATTTCGATTACGCGATTTTTACTTCTTTTAATATTTTTTTATAACGATTCGAGTAAAAAAGATCCCTACTACGAGAACGTACGACTCGCGGTTGCGGCGGCCGCCGGCGGCGGAGAGCAACCTCCTTACGAGATGATGCGGATGGCCTGGTGCGCCGGCGCCGAGCAGGCGGGGCAGGGCGCGCCCGTGCCCGCCAGCCGCTGCGCGCACTCCAGGCAGAACAGGTTGTGGCCGCACGGCACCAGCGCCGCCGCCACGCCGCGCTCAGCGCACACAGCGCAGGCCCGCGCCGGCGAGGCCGCGGGCGACGGCCGCGTCGGGCCCCACGCCCACACGCCCGCTGTGCCGCCGCCCGGCGACTCGAACGACGGCGACTCGCCCAGCCCCTCGTCACGCTCTGTGGACGACCAGATGCCCAGCAGGTCGCCGAGCCGCGCGGATGAGCCGCCCGACGAGCACGAGCCAGCAGACGAGAAGGCGGCCTCCTGCTCTGGCCGCAGCAGTGACGCCAGCCCGGCGCGGTACAGAGTGGCCAGCGGCTCGCTGTCAGTGGTGGCGGGCACGCCGGCGCCGGCCGCGCCCGCAGCGCCCGTGCGCAGCGCGATGTGCGCCTCGATCTCCTTGCGCGCCGCCTCCACGCTCTCCGGCAGGCCCGTCACCTCGAACACGGGCTCGCGCTCGCGGGATGGTGTCACGATGTACGTGTGCGTTGTGTGCTGGATGCGCTTGATGGTGGCGCCCTTGGGGCCCACGACGAGCCCCACCACACGGTAGGGCACGCGCACCTGCGCGGTCACGTGGCCGGGCGCGCCGGCTGGCGGCGGCGGGGCCGCTCCGCACTTGCGCGACGCGCGGATCTGAGAGAAGTGCTCGGCCGCCGAGAGGATCTCGCGCTTGGCGCGCGCGACGTCCTCCTTGCGGCCGGTGACCACGAACACCGGCTCCTCGCCGCGGACCGGTGTCTTGATGTATGTGTTGGTTTTTGCGCGAAGCGCTTTGATCTTGCAACCTGCAACAAAACATTATAATTTTATAAAAACTTCTTTTGGTGTGGGAATATAATATTCACGAATTGAGTTAGCGGGCGCGCAACGTGAACCCGTTAAAATTCAAGGTTGTTTTCATAAACGACATTCAAAGCGGTCGTGGCATTGTATAGTACTGAAAGCCGTTTACACGATGTACATTTGTGTGTGACGAAGTGGCTGCGGGCATGTTTTTGGCGTCGATATAGCCTGCGAGACAGGTCCCCGACTCCTACTACCAGACGATAGTAACGCGAAAACGTAATCCGTCACTCCGCGTCTGACCGGCGCGCGGTCCGGACGTGCTTCATGCGTTGTACTGAAGTAAAACCGGTCGCTAATCATGAATATTGATGTATGCAAGTCACGTCAGAGTTTATAACACAAAGCCTGCACACTGCACCCCATTATCCCATTACCTAATTAATGTATTCAATTTGATATGATTAATAATGAGTAAGCGGCACGTGTAGCGTAGTAATAAGTGTTGTCCCGCATTAGCACGTGTTGTGCGCCGCGCCGTGTCCCGCTCGCACATCTTACCCCAATGCGGCAAAAACATGGCAATGTTGCGCACAGCCTCCGCGACTTCGCTAAGACATGATCCGACCAACACACGAAACTGCGACGTACTGCGAGCGAGCCGTCGCCATAGGGACAATATACCCGATTGAAAGACAATTTGAACCTTATTCCTTTCAAGACAGAACTAACAATAATAAAGAAGTAATAATATATTAGTACTTCAGAAAGTAATATAGTAATCATTAGTTACAAGTAGCAACAGACAATCAGTATACTCGTACACACAGTGATGTAACGAATTCATTAAACATAATGGCTGGCTTCAAATTCAGTTCGCGTGAAACCAGGTATAATCCCCGGCGGTTACAAATGGGAAAGGCCTATATGTAATGGAGGGTAGTTTTATGAATCACAGGTTGTCGACCCGGCCGGTAACCTCGCCGATACCAGCCAAACGAATCTGAGCTTTACGGCCCAAAGAATAAAGATAATTGATTTATTTATAAAAATGAATACTGTTGTCTGACGTTGAGATATTTTAAGCTTTAGGTGGATTGTGTAAAGTTCGATATTCTTTGTGTTTCGATAATGATATTGGAAATATCGGTAAGGTGGAAAAGGATCGGTTTTCGATTATGATTCAGATTAGTCTGTTTGTGTTCTGTTTGATTAATACGCGGACGATCGGCGTGTTATTAATTTGCCGGCGAATTATTTTTACCCGTCATTTATTACCGTGATTGATTTAACACGCTTTTTTAGCGTCTTGTAATGTGTTAAAATTATAATTGGTGAGCAATTTACTTCCATTTAAATATTTGCTCGAATATTATAATTGTTGTCAATTATGATCTGTTTGTTTCCCACAGTGTTGTGTAATGGAGGCTTTTATCTACCGAAGTAGGATAGAAACTTGTTTTATTGCTAGTCTGGAGCTGCTACGAGCAATGCTACGGCTCACGTAGCAGTTTTCTACTAACATATGCTGGGAATAAAAAATGTATCAGAGCACGCATTGTTATTGCCATATTCCAACTAGACAGAGCAATTCGCGCACTATTCTTATTTTTACAAGTTTTTTATACCACAACATGACTTCGAAAAATTTACAATCATAATTCTTTCAAGTTTCTTTGAAACAACAACCATACATAAACCATTAACACGTGTCTGTTTATCTCCATCTCTATCTACCACATGCGCTTACAATTGTAGAAAAAAGAGAGATATAATAAACCCTATACTCTTTTTACAGTTCAAGACTCTATAAAAGTGTAAAGAAAAATGCTAAGACTTGAGGCAATGGGAATAAAACCCTGAGGTTTAAGTAGTGCGGAGTCTGGCGCGCCGCCAACGCGCTATCGGGACAAATTAACATGCGCCGCGTAACTAACGCTGCACTAGTGAGGCACTCGCCGCTTAGCTTAGCGTACATATGCTCTACACACGCCAGTAAGACTAACTTAGTGCTCATATACATATAGTTATCTATACTTCCTTGAAATTAAAATTGAGTCAGCCGGTTTATGTATGATTTGGTAGAGAATTTGTGTTCTGAACATCTGATACGGAGAAAAAAAGTATTTTATAGATATCATCACATACTCGTATTTAGCAATGTTGTGTTGTTATTTGTTGGTATGTTAGATAATTATAATGAAACCTCTTCGGGTAATATAAAACTTTTGTTTATTCAATTGTTTATAGGTCGCTATAACACACTAAGATAGAGATGACACTTAAACAGAAGGTCAAAATTTCCTGTTTTAAAACTAAAACGCGCGAGAATAAGTATAATTTTTTGTGCCACAATTACTGTTACTCATTCCTGAATCAAAAAGCGGCCATTGAAAACAAAGTTTAATTAAAATCAATATCACAGTTCGCTCTACTTTACGATGACGTCACGCGAAAGGTTGAATGGGAGCAGAAACAAGTAACGAGGAGAGACCGGGAACATGTACTATAAACAAATGCTCATATACAACCTTTTAAATGAATAAAGTGTCTAATGCAATGACGGCACTGATGGTCTAGTGGTTAGTGGCCCTGACTATACCCGAGGTCGTGGGTTCGATTCCCACCCAGGACGAATGTTTGTGTGAGCACGATCTTTGTTCTGTGTGTGTAATTAGATAATGTTATTTCAATTTTAAAGGGGCATGGGAATAATAGATGCAGAAAGCAGCCTTAGGTGTGCAGTGGGATCTAATAGAATCGCTTAAAAGCTATATAAGGGTAAGTATAGCACAAACAGAGGGAAATGCTCAGTAGTAGGTCAGAAAAGATCAAAGGTGAAAGCTCACAACTCTATACTGGAGTATAACAAATTAAAAGTTTAATTGAAAACATATCCAGAGTTTAGTTTTGGATTAATAGACTTAATCGTTCAATAAAAATAGTTTTAGTTAAAGTCCACACAATTATGAAACAGAAAATGATTTTATCAATATAACTACCCTACCAGTTAAAGCTCTACCTTCATTAAAAGGCATCTCCGATCAATGAATGACACGTTTAATAGGAACCAAATATGAATGAAAATTGCCTCCGGTATCGTTGAATCTGTCATTGATAAACCTCTGCAATTACTAGAGACATACGCGTACCGTGACTTGACCTACATTCACGGATCGATCTATGCCTACGAATATACTACGAAAAAAGGGTTCAAATATAACCGTAAAGGTTTCTAACCCAACATAAAAGTATTTTCTTTAACCACGACGTCGTAGCGAGGCTACTTCCGTACGCTCCATACATACCATTCATAAGGGTGCTACGTGTCTACGAGAATGCTACGCGGGCACTGCACTCTACGCGGCTACGGCGTAGCGAACCGGGTCACCGGCCCGCCCCGCGCCCCTCGCCTCGTAGCCTGTTCATGACTAATATAATGCGTATTTGACGTGAATTTTTACGTTATTTTATATTAAGGCTCTAAATATCGAACATTAGCTATGAAATTATTATTACTGTGTTTTTATTACCGTTTTTTATTTGTGTAAGGTTGTATTTTTTTAAAGTAAATTTACAAGTTATTTATACCTCAATGTATTTTAAAGGATAAATACGTTACATTAATAAAAAAAAAGAATTAATCTAAATAAAATCGAGTTTTAGAACCAAAATAAATGAATCACGTTTCCTATATCCGTTATACTGAGTATAATTGAAAAGAGCAAAGAACATAATGGCAGCCGCGAAGCCTTGAATAGCGACAAAAGCTTCGAAGGCTCTCGCGGGGCGACGACCTCAGATTTATCACAATAAAGGTATTTTCAGGCAAGTTTCAACGTCGCGAGATAAATGTCCGACGAGGATATAGTTTTAAACTGTTAACACTCGACAGGGAAATGATATCTAATTGAACTTTGCACACACGTGTTTCTGAGATATTGTAATGTTTCTTTTTAGAGGTTACGTTTAAAAAAAACGAAACAAGGCATTTTAATCAAGTTTGATATTATTCAATATTGATATTCGGTATTTGCTTTAAAACAATACAATATTAATAATAAATAAAAATGTCTAATAAAACATAACATATTAAACTGTTCGTTACGCTACATAAAAACTACGGAAAACTGTAATTCTTATAAAAATACCGCTACGGAACTAGTCACCGCTACGGAACTAGTGACCGCTACGAGATCGCTACGCCGCTACGATGTACCAAGTTACTCGCGCGTGACGGGTTTGTTTTATTTGGCGAAGTTATTTTTCTGACTTTAGTATTATTTCAAACGTTTCAGTACAAATAAAATATTTTTAGCGTGAACTAGATTTTATATAAAGGACACGTTTAACTTTAGATAGAACAAACCTTTACAACCTAATTCTAAATAGCTTAAATATTTGTTTTTCACTTAGCTTACAGTGTCCCATTGCTGGGCAAATACCTTCTTCAAATCATTTCACGAATAGAGACTAATTATACTTCGATTTTAAATGCCATCATCATCATTCCCTTGCCCTTCTCCCACACTTCTCTTCTACCAATGAAATAATAATTACTACATAAAGAAAAACACTTTTTTATTCATATTTTCCCAAAAGCATTTTTCCTTCTAGAATTCAATAACTTCCATTTATATCCCCTATCGATTCCCCTTCAGATATCTTTATCGTAACTTATTTGTTTGTGTATCAGCCTCAAGGCTTGTCCGAACGTTCTTTGGTATTAATGGACCCGATATATTCCCTGCGAGCTATATATATAGGAATATGACGTCATTTGTAAGAACTATAGTGGAGTCCTGTGGTTTTACGCGTGTTAGTACAAGTTTCTAAAGACTTGGGGAGATGAAAATTATGTTTAATGTTGGACAAAATTATTAGTAACTAGTAGTTCTTTGATAGAAATGTTTGGGAGATAATGGGGGAGGTCTTTGCACAGTAGTGGGATCTTTGCCAAATATTTGTGGACTAAATTTCATCCAAATTTGTAGTTTTTGAGAAAATTAGTAATAAACGTAATATATTATTTTTTTGAAAATAACAATTGAGATGAAAAGTTTCTATTTATACTAACACATTTTACTTTGGAAATATCATGTTATTTTTTTGTTGGTTCATTATTAGTTTAATGTTTTATTGTTTAGTTATTCTATCATACATTGTAATATCTTGTACTAGGATTACATCATTTTGTTCATACGAATTTTGCCTCAAAAAGCATTCCCTTGCAGTATATTAGATATTAAGCCAAATATCAATAACTTAAGAAACACCTCTTCCTATACTATTATTTTCTCTGTAATTCATGAGCACATCAAATAATCACCTCCAAGCTAATATGAATCATAACCTCATTAAAATAAGACGCATAATGTAACGTCTGTGAGATTCGATGACAGAATGATTATTTGCAGAAGTTAATTACAATATTGATGGCGTGTAAATAGGTATCATTGTCTTGATACCGCCTCAACAAATCTACGACGCATGTTTTGTCAATAAATTTAATTAATTGAGTAAATGAGTATGCTTGTATCTTGGTATACCTTACATTTCTGGCGCCCTGGTACTTTGCATTCGCTTTCACCAGTGTTATAGTAAATAAAAGTAGTTATTATTTTGACATCTTTAGAAGAAAATAATGCCTTTCATGTTATTTATATTACAATAATATATTAAATAAATGATTACATACTTTTTTTATAATCTTGTATATAAAATTTCTGTATCACAATGTTAGTTACCATACTCCTCCGAAACAGCTTTGCCGATTCTACCAATTTTATATGCGTAACTAGATCTGAGAATCGGCTACTATCTATTTTCATCCCTTTTTTTTCTTCACGACCGAAGTCGCGGGCAACAGCTAGTATTTATGTATATTTAACAACTTACTTCTGCCTATATAAGTATATAAGTTGCGCAAACAGCATCCCCTAATTCGTTGGAACAGGCTTTCCTTATGATGCAGCCAAATGATAATTTCCTGTCGTAATCAAGACACTGAGGCTTTCCCTCCCTTAGGGAATGGAATCGTCTTATAAAGACTGAAGTGTTATGTTCGTGAGCTACCCAAAGTATACCTACAAGATTATCACGGTAAGATAGGGTTTGCAATAAGCAAAAATAATATAACTTTAATAAAGTAATGGAAGAAAATAATTATATTAAATTTTGGTTCCATTTCCTTATTTTGTAGTTTCTAGAAAGTTCTGTCTAAAAATATCTACTACTATGTTATCTACAAATAAAATGCTTTAAATTTAATTTTGCAGTTTCAAAGCTAGCATGGAAGAGACAGTAACATGTGCAGTAAGTAATTTGTAAGTCTAAACGAAAACATGTAGGTCAATGTAGGTACAACGAGACATAAATACATAAGTGAGGGAAGCAGCGAAAAGCGTAGTCACACTGAATAATGAACAAGACAAAGCCAGTCCTCCGTCCCTCTCGCACGTCGCTGCATCTCACTCTAGCAGCTTTTTGCTATTGTGTGCAGATCTATTGATATGGATACTTTATAACTTTTCAATTTGAAATGAATGTTTAATTTTGGTTTTCATTTAGTTCTGGTCTCTTTTTTCAGCGTATCTTCTAAACGTTATGTGAGTAATCAAATGGTCATAAAACTGTTTTACGTTGGCGAAAACTTCCGAATATTATTTCCTAGCGATACTTCCTTATTCATAATGTTTTGATTTCGTCTCCAAAACAAGATCTCTTTCTCTGTATTCGCAGCGTTTCAGAACTTATTGCAAATATATAATATATAATTTATCTCGTATCCAAACACCAAGACGGCAGAAAGGGGAGGAGGTGATCGATACCTGACTGCGTCAGTTTCATCCAACATTCCAAGTCAATGCTTACAAGAAGGCTTGTTTTGTATACAAACAGACTCGGATTCAATTATGGAAGAAAATTTTTGTAAAACAACTTCGTATTTAGTTCATACCTGTCGCCTCATCTGTCAAATTGAACCCATATTTATATTAATCAATTTATGACCGCTGCGCTCCTCAGATAACTGACTTAGCATTAGTTATGATCTAACTGAGACATTAAATTTTATAGGGGTTCGGTTTACGTGCCTCGTTTACAGTACCAGACCAGGATAAAGAAATCTTTCCAATAACAGGCCGGGGAGCTTCGACTAGTCACCAGGCAAACATAAATCATAGTACGTCGCCATAACAACGGCGGTAGGCCGTGCAGGGGTGGCCAACCTCGGCGCCCCCCTCTAAGGCAAGCTGTTTTCCCGCGCCCGCCTTACTACAGCTGTTTCCCTATACAATGCTATAGACACTCTTCCTGTCTATAATGGATGCCCGGGAAGTCGGGAATGAGTTTTCATCTATACTGCCTTTTCTGTACACTCTCCTCGGTTCGGAATATATCTTGTTTAATAGACATTAGTTTTCTCACAGATTGTAGCGGTTGGCTCTGATTGAATAGATTTGTTTTATTTGAAGATATTATTAGTACACTGATTTGATTCCATTGTTGTATTAAATAGGTAAAATAACTTGCTATCTATCTGAACTTTTAAATTCGAACAATATGAGATAGTAACAGATATACTGCCGAACAATGTTAATTACTTTACGATTACAAAAAGGTCTAATAAATCGGACAGATTCGTAAATAAAGCCCGGGATGTAGGGAATGGTTGGCCAATGCTGTTGTACCAGAGACACGGTTTCGTCACAGCGCTTGGCGCGGCGCCAGCGCTGCGGGGCTCAGCAGATCAACATCCACAACTGAACTGCACTGAACTCGCCGACGTCAAAAAATCTGTCAACACTTGACGCGAATCGAGAAACAATGCACGAGATATGTGCAATAAAACAATGTAATCTGGACGTGGCCGACGTCTTGTTTAAGAAAAATACGCAAGGTATTTCATGTTTAGAAATTACGTGGAGCTATTTAGTCGATGAGAGATTACTGCCGAAGTGTCAACAGTGATTTGAGTGAATGTTTGCGGTAAGACGTGAACTTTGTTGGGAAGTGTCATCAAGTTGACCAGGCTGACGCATGCGGTAGCGGAACCAGTCGGCGAGGGCGCGTGTGTGCGGCGCGGGGCGCGGCGGCGGGGGCGCGGGGGCGCGCGGGGAGCGGCGCCGCAGGGGCGCGTGCCGTGTCGCACCCTCGCCGCGCCACCCCCGCGATCGATAACGGTCAACGACCCCGGCAGCGGTCTGCGACCGGTGCATTGCCGGCCTCCGCTCCGCGAATCTAACCCACATTCAACGACCTACCCGCCGCCGCTGCCTCGCTAATTACTACACGCAGATTACGTTGAAATATGCATTGTTTGGATTTGGGTCACATCAAGGGGTACGTATGGTTCGATTCTCCGATTAAGTGCTTTTTTGAGTTATGCATAAATTACTGTTATCCAAGCAAAAATATATTCTATGTTTAACTGATTATAAAACAACAATGTAAACGCTAGCAAATAATGTATTTTTGTAAATTAAAGATTTTTGAGAGGTAACTTGAAATGTTATCTTGAACCACTTTGTAATAACAAACTTTGTTGCTTGTAACAACACAATCGTTCCGACGAATACTTCAGTAAAACAAAACATCCCCCGGCCTACTTTCGCGATCTTTACGAGAAATAAAATGTTAACCGCATTATAGTAGCGAATGTTCATCATTTTTTACAAGATGTCAAATTAATTTAAATGAACAAGGAAATTAAGCGCAGGGGAAATAACAGTTTTCCTTGTGTTTTGGAGCGGCCATTGCACTCGGCTTATATAACACCAGGGGTACAGAGGTAACAAGAGGTAGGCAGACACTTCAAACCACTTCATGAACGAAAAGACGTATTTTACGACATCGTCGCAAATAATAAGCGTCTTTAAATCCAAGACCATAGAACCTAAAATTAATGGTTCATGGTCAGGAGATGTGTGTACAGGAATGATTAATGATGCGTCTTAGCGCGTGTGGGTGACACCGGTGGTGTCGGGAGGGGGGCGCTTGGGGTTGATCGAACTGAAATTGGCAGCGTTCAACGTTCGCCCGACATTTGTTTTATTTAGTAATTTGTCGCGGTATGTACTACGGTGAGGAATCATTTATCACTTCGTTATACAAGTTTCATAATTTATTCGATCAATCGTTGAGTAATAATTCATTACACTAATACATAAAAAATCAAGTATCAAAATTGTTTACACTAATATAATTTAGTACTCGTCGAGTAGTCAAATTTAGGACCATTTGAAAATGGAACACTGGATGTTTCGAAGACAAGACATTTAGCAATCAAATGTAAATCTTGTTAGGTTGGGATTAGGTTTAAATTGTAAAGTCAGGTGGCTGACTTGTAACTTTCTTCGATTAACATAGGGTATCTTCTTTGAGGATCTACTTATGCAATTAGGAACTTTGTTTCGAGAGCAATAAAAGTTAATTTCGTTTAATGTTTTGGTATTGAGTTGATACATTGCAGGAGTGGATTGACACGTGGCGTCTAGGGAATGTCGCGTGGGCGCGAGGGAGAGAGGTGTTCGCCATTTCGCTCTGATTGCCCGAGATAGACATCTTCCGACGAAAGGGAAACATCGGGACCAGTCTTGTGTTATTTTCGTGATGGTAAGTTTTTTTAATTTAAATATTGTACTAAGATTGTGGTAAGAATAGATTATTGGGTTTTATTTTTGTTGTTTTGTAATGTTATAGATTGAAAGTTAATAACAATTTGTAGAGTCGAATATGTTTTAAAATCTCTAAGGGAACCAAACATCGAATGTTTGACAAGTTGTATGCGATAAACTGCATTAAATTTTTCCACTCATTACATCAACTAGACTTACTGTGTGGGCGCTACCCAGCAATATAATTAAAACTGATGTTCCTTACTGTACCCGAACTGTCACATTGTCGTAACGCCCAGTACTATGCTAATCACTTGCCACTTAAGACGACCGCTATGAAATAGTTAGCTAATACCTTACGCTGTTATGTGTCCCTGGTAAGCAGTAAAGATAGCTCACGTTATTATTGCGTTTATGTTCCCTTATTAAATGAGTAAATATCATAAATTAAACTTACTACAACTCATTATATTTTTTTTGTATAAACTCTTTTTTTTTTTGCTTTTTATTATTTTTGGGATGATAAACGCAATGTTAACGGTAACCATCAACTTCTTAAAGTACTAGGAGATCAGATATTGTAATAGGATACTTAGAAAAATCTTCAGTAGTTGATCTCGAATGCTTACCTGAAAAAGAAAACTTTGGTTAGTTATATCATTCAAAGAGACACATTAGATCATAGACACAAAAAAAACAGACTTTTAAATAGATATCGAGGTTTAAGTGTTTGGTAATCAATATAATATCATTTAAGTCATTAAATCGCTCGGTTAGCTTTTCCGCTGTCTAGTCAATTACGATAATATTCAAAGGTATTATCTAAATATTAATTAAGGCTACATTCGATACTTCTTGTTATGACAAAATTAATTGAGATTAATAGTCCATTCAAGCAAATAATATGGGTATTTTTATTCGAACTTCGATGTAGGTAAGTAAAAGTCGTGGCAAGGTCAAGACTGGCAAAAACTTGCCACACGAACCCTCGACCACAGTACATGATGAACAGAAATACCACTAGCCGAAGACACTCTACACAAGACACTAAACCATATTATACAGCACGTTTTTACTGTGACAGTCAGATAGAATGGATTTTAAAGGTGATATATGAGGTATCGCCGAACGGATGTTGATTCGACCCGATTCTCCGGAGTTGTATTACTGTTTGCTTCACACTGTATTCGGATTATGTCTGGCACAGTTGGCAGGGCTGTCATATTGCATTACTGCCCGCCGATTACAACTTATTTATAAATGTTAAGAATATTTTGTTTCATAAAAAAATTACTTAAACTGCTGTGACGACGTTTGGGGATCTTTTGCTAAGAGATTGTTATTGTAGTCATTAAATCTTAAGTTATAATTACATTAGTACTAAACTTTGAGCTGAATAGGTTTTGTGTTGGTATTGAAAACAAAGTACGTTAAGTAATTATTTTCGTGTTGGCTAAATACTAAATTGATTACTATAACTTGCTAAGTTGTAATGCTTCGTTAGTAATTATAAATTATTATTGAATACAGTTGTATTAAGAATGGTATGAGTAACCGTAAAAACTGTCTCTTAAACCTTACGACCGTTCATTAGTATACAATGGTTACTGTAAATCAAGATCTGTTGATCCCTGAGTTTGCATGACTCGAGTATTTCATTCACAACGACCAGGACTGCAGAGCACTTAGGTATTACACTTATAAAAATAAACAATTGCATGTTACCGTTTAAAGGAATCTGATACCTTCAAGGCTGTGCTTTCAAATATAGAACTTTAAAATTATACAGTAGCCCACACATTATGCTAACACTTCAAATTAGGATTCTTTAACTCGTTGGTTTAAGGTTCATTTTCCTAATAGCTTGTTACGTTTGAGCGGTGAAGTGTAACAAACAATAGTTGAGCGATTGCTGGCTATAGATCAAGGTGGGAGATGAGCTTCAGTACAAGTTTCTCGTAATTTAATAAATTATTGAGCGGCATTAAAGTTTACTCAGCGCGTCAAGGTAATAACATGTTTATGACTGTGAGATTTTATATGAGTGTTATTTGCTGTTGACCACAGCCCTTACTCACGGCCCGAGCTCGGCCGAAAGGATACTCATACAATAAACATCGTTTAACAAGCAACCACACTCTTATAATTGAAATATGCAATAAATAACTGAAGAATAAATAAAAAGTTACATGGTGTTATGTCTTTCAATTGAATCTATAAATAAACACCAAATAACGATAAGATCATTTTATTGATTGCAATTAACGTGTAAAATCTTTAGGTACAGGGCATTAAAATTAATTACTTTACTCATAAATGTTCCTGCATTTAGTAAAGGTCTCAAATGAATTAAATCACGATTTTTATTAAATGTGAGAGTAAATTAATTATAAATGCCGTCTATGTAAACACTGCTGAGAGGTTGGGAATTATCTTTTTAATAAAGTTTTAAGATGAAGTTGTGGCCCGAGCTTGGAGAAATAAAAAGTTCTGAAGTATATTAAAAGGTGTGGACAATGGACATTTGACATTGGGGTGAGTTATCAATAAAAACAAACGAATTTCAGTCAAGATTGATACGCTAAAGACTACTCTCGACCTACAGGTATGCGTAAAACAGGTGAGAACATACCAACTACATACCATACACATTTTAAAGTCAAATAAATTATTTAAATACTTATACAAAATTCTCTTAGCTACCAAGATTAACTGTAGAGTTGACGTGTAGAAGTAAATGATTAAGCACTGTCTCCATATCTACGCCAGCGTTATCGCGGCCATTTTTTACTTTAATCTGTTTAATATTAATGTAAATAGTTTGGTAGCTACTGGCAATTTGTTAAAATCACAAAAGGGCGATGACAGCGAACTTATAAAAAATATAAGCAAGCATTCGTGACGCAGAACGTACGAAGGTTACTCTCCGACTATACGAACTTTGTTCTGATTATAATAAAAACTCTGAGATAATTTCCATCAGACTTTATTAAAAATATATCGAGCGGGCTGCAGCGCGATGTGAACTTAAATATTTTACTTTAGATCCAGCCGAAATTCCCAACACGAGCCATAGCGATCCCAGCTCAGTGCGCACGTTCGCCGCACGAACTAGATATGACTAATATAAAGTGCATCGAACCTAATTTTGACATGTCGAGGCGCTACGTACGTTATGTACCCACAACACACAGATCCACACGATAGTGTATTTTTGCGTTTGTCATAAAATAAACGACGACTGGTACAAGTCCTACGTCAACGGTATGGACAACACGATATTTATGTTAAAGATTGTTTAACGCGACGCGAGATAAAGGACCATGTGTAATAAATGGACTTCCGAAAGTGTACGATGTGAATCATGCTACGTTGCAGAATGCTTACGTCACGAATGAGATAAATATGCGACGAATTTTAACCTACATCTTCAAATAGCCATCTATCTATCGATTAACGATGCTCGATGTTAGGTAATACCGAGCATTCTTTAAGCGCAGGCCCTGAACACTACGGTCTTTAAGTAACATTCCTTAGAGTACGTTGCTAACGTAAACAGCTGATTACTATCTTTCATGAGCTATAAAAGCTGATATTATTTGTCTCTCCGCGCGATAACGAGCCATCTCCCAACGAGTCGCAGACGTCGAGAGTGACGAGACCACACGCGTGTGTACGTACGTCACGGCATGCAGGGTACTGCCCTAATCGATACAGATTGATAGAATTGATTACACCGAAAACGTTCAAAATATTTGGGATAGTAGTAGAAATAAAAACAATGGCAAGTAATTATCTTTACGGCGTGTGTGCCTGTGGGTGAACGCACCGGCGTGGCCTGGTTGGCCCGCCGCCAGCTCTCACGGTAAACGCTTCTAATCACTGAACTCTTAGCGCGTTAGTATGCTCCTGATAGCTTATAAACGCCTGGTACCTCGCTAAGCCGATGCACCTTGCAGTCACGGGCCGAACTTTGTCACTCGCTAGTTTTCCTGCACGATACCAATTATAAAGTTCATTAAACTGTATTACGCGCGTGACGTAATTCGTCATGTGTCGCGTACTAATTACAATTGCGGAACAAAAATACTTTTAATGTCGATACAAAAAGGTGTTTGTTCTTGTCTGCGAGTGTTGTAACTATTTTATAAATACTGTTTAACTGTAAGCTTTGTAGTACATGACGTCAGGGATCGTTAAATTGTGCAACTACACTAACATAACATTGGGTATTGCAGGAAGATTTACGTTCGAGCGATAAGCGTTATCGGTTAATCAACCCGGGGTATCTCGCGGTGCACTGACATAGACCTTACCGCACCTCACGCGTGCGCCCAAAATCCGGTCAAGTGTGAAAACAAATGCGATCCCTGAACAACTATTCAAAATGTTATTATAACAACTATGAGTGTTACTAACTATAGCTAATATATTATAATTATCTTCCCCCACTTAATACTAATACAAAAAACTTGCTTTTTAAAACGGCTAGCTGGGCCATGAACTTTTTCAACGATACATTCTAATTACACATCTTGCCGAATTTAATTGTTATATCAATATCGTTAGTATTTTGCAATACACGTTATGTTCGGGTATAATTATAGGCGCGCAACAAACAGACAGACACGAGGCTTTGTCTCACTTAACAACTGGACCCAAAAAAAGATCAGCCAACAAACATCACGTATGTTTTATTGGTCTGCCGGCGAAATATCAAAAGTTGTTTTAGGTATAGAGCGGTATGTACCAGGTCACCATGACCGGCGAGTCATGTTTAGATGTTGATAACTCCGTGGCTACGACCTCCTTCATTGCCGAACGTTGGAGCCCGTTTCCGGCTAGCTACATATTCGCAAGTGAGGCCGCTAAGCTGCGACTGGAAGGCTGGCGAGATTGATGCGAATTTGTTTATATGTCAACGCATTCATTAGCGGATTAGCAAATAGTTGAATGTGAATGTTGGTGGTCTTTGGTGACGCCAGCGAGGTAACTGCTGTTACCCAATGTGGTATTTGTTTAGAAAGAAACGTTGTACAAAAGAACCACGTACCAATCGAGCGTATTTATAAAAACACATTGTATAACAAAGCGTCTCCTAGGCAACAACGACATAAAGGACAGGATTCGAAAAGGTACTTCAATTGTAGCAAACGAAGGCGGGATATTTTGTATAGAATTCCTGTTAACGGAATCATGTTTGTGATCCGACAATTGGCGGAGGTACTGGAGCCCCAGGTGGCAAGTGGAGTGTGTTCAAATATTACTAAACATAAAAGCCGATAGGATCTCGGCCTTGAGTTAGCTATTCGGTAATGACCCTGCGCAAGCGACGCTAACCGTCGTCGTAGTTGCGATTACGTATATAAGGCTTCAACTACACCGGTAGACAGGAAAGAGGCGAAGCTAAGCTAGTAAAACACTTGTAAACAAGCTTCACTCTCAATCATTTTAAAATTCATTTCTAAATATAGCTTTGAGAATAACCTACTTATAGTTTAATTTTGACTAAACATAAAGTAGGGTTATCTCTATCAAGAGTGACATTTTATAACATTTTAACAACAAGCATTTACTATCTACATAGATTATGCAAACTAATTCATTTTAAATTGTCAAAATCTGTAATTTAAATGATTTGCCACCTCGAAGAACGATTGAGTCATAAGGATTCAAATTAATTCATTATTCACGGCGTTCCTATACGCAACAAAAAATCTGAGCATTATTTTACTAATTGCCTAATTTATAGTAAGCAATTTGTTTTAAAGCTAAGCTATAATATAACAACTCTTTATATGTATGCCACTAGCTGAACACTATGTTTATTTTATGTAGGTTGCGAACAGAATCTGATACAAATTGTATAATAATATTAATCTCGTTTGTACGAGGAGACCAACGAAGCTCATCTCCTTTAAAGTATATGTTAAATATTAAAATATGTTTAGTGAATCACTTCATTGTTCTAGGCGGAAGATTGGCACTTGAACTTGAGGAACTGGGATTTGATAAAGTATTATGTATTGCGTAGAATATTTAGTAGTCCTTTTTACATCTAGATTTAGAAGACCCCTTTATCTAGCAAATAACCGCGATAAGCTACGATGATTACGCCCAGGCGACCTATGCTGCCCCACTACTGGACAAAGTCCACTCTACCACAAATTTCATAAATTCATTTCGAAATCAAAAGGTTTTTATTTCGAGTAGGCCTTTTCAGGCACTTTCAAAACGTTACTGACTCTAGTTGCGCGGTTACAAAATGTCATTCTTTTGACGAAGAACCGGCAAGAAGCTCCATAATGCCTATGAACCAACCCTTTTCTTATTTGTTCCTCCTTGGGTGGCCAAATCCTCAACCCTTCAGGACTACCCTACGTTCCTGCATAAAATGTATCACACGTCAGTTATCTCACATTAACTTGAAGGATCGAGGGGCTAACTAGGTTACTAGCCTATTACATTACATCATAAGATTGGCTATCCATCAAACCGCAGTCAAAATTGACTGCGAAGTAGTAATTAGCAAGATATATGCCAAGAATGCTCTCGACTCGAAACACAGACGTGTTTGCAGTAAATATTGTTTTTTATGATTTAAAATCTTAGTAAGAGTAAGTCGCTTATGTTCGTCTTCAATAAGAAATTATGCATTCTGGGCGGGTGTTCCACAATTATTTACGAATGACACTTATGTGCTCATAAGGCTCTGTTCATTTCATGTTTTCCTGGTATAAAAGCGATGTTGGAGTTGGCGGTTAAAGGTTTTATTAAGTTACTCTCAAGCAATGCCTTCATGAATCATTTTCGATTTTTACCTAAAGATGAAATAATATGCAAATTAGTATCTATTGTAATATCCACGGTGTTGATTTTTTGATATTGAAACAACCTTCACTTAAATATCACGTCACCAAAATACGCAATAACGGTTGACATCTGGAAATACCAATTTTGGAGATTTGAGCATATTTGGTAGTAAATAAAAATAATAAAGTGTAACTAACATGTTGGTATGGTCGTATCCTTAGTATGGAAACCGGCAAAAGGTTGTGGTTAATTTGCAAATATTATTAAACGGAAACAAAAGACGTGCGAGCGAGAGGCCGCGGGCAGCTGCAGGCATTAAGAAAGTTGATGAGTTATACGCGACTTGATTTTAGGGTCATTTGGAAGATCGACCAGGGAATGGAATAATTATTTAACTTTTTATTATGTCAATAGTTACATAATAATGTGCGTTTTATGAAAGATTTTTGTTTAAGCCTGTATTTTATTTCTTTGTCAGGCAATGTTAAATGTTACTATCGTACTGAATAATAGCTCCAAAGATCACGAGTCTTGCTCATCATTGAACTGGTTGTATTGTTATTTCCAAGTGGTCTACAGCATCAATGATGTAATTTCATAAAGTAGTTAAGTGCGGAGAACTTTTGACATCTATATCGTCGACGCTTCGGCTTTGATTTATCGAATAAAGTAATTCATTCCATTGTGTTTTTTGCGAGCGTCGTAAAACATAACGCCAAAGGTCAACGCTAGCAGGATAATGTTACTCACAACCAAATAAAAAGACAAAAAGCTTCCATTGTGATATAAAAAGTAAGCTGGCAGAGTTTCCGGCGAGCGCAGGCTGGCCGTGTGTGGAGCGGTACGAAAGCCGCCGCCCGCGCAGCCCGCGCCGCCACACGCTGAGCGTTTACGACGTGCCGGCGAAACCCGAGCTACAAAATCTTCATTATCGCAACCATCAACCATAAGTTACACGATACAACCACATAAACCATTTCAAATTTAATAAAAATTTCATTAACTCTCATGTCACAGCCTGCTATGCAAATAATTCCAATAATTCGCCGCCAACGAATCGAGAACAAAATATTAGTTGATTTTCGGAAACGCTCGATTAGTTAGTTGTCAGTCTCATCGCTATTCCGTCCCTGAGGATATGAATGGAGGATAACATTATTAAGCTCCACAAATAACGGTCCTGAATGCAGATGAGCCCTGTAGCTAATCTAAAGTTGGCGCCTGCCGACGCTAGAAATAACAGCTCTGTAGAAATGTCGATGTCCAAATACTATGAGTGACGCACTGGCGGGTTATCCCACCACGTGGACTGCCGCCGCGGACTACTCATGTATGGCTGGATGCCCCGCATTTATGATCAAGGAGGTCTAACATATGCTCGTCCGCCATCCGGTGCTATCAAACTAGTTTCTATGATTAATAAATGCAAGCGAGGTTTAACGACCAAAATGTTTGAGATGTTAATCCGCGTGTTTTATGCGCAATAACTCACGATATACCTATCCACATGAAGGCTGGTTCATTTTAAATCGCGTCATGCCTTGTGACGTTCTCAATCGACGCTTCCTAAATTCTAAATAGATGGCGTGGCGGTTATAAAGCTCTGATTGTGTAATAAAACTCAGCTGCTTGGAGTGGCGCCACGGAAAAAAGTGTAAATGTACCGCTTGTTTACAAACATTCAGTTGTAAGTTTCACGAACGTGCGACTGAGTTCAGCGTCTGTACCACAATTATGGGACCTTTGACTTTGCTCTAACGTTATTATGCGATCTTTGTACTGGGATAATATAGCTGTTGCGGAGCTTTTTAACTCGAGTGAATTTATTTACCGAGACCGATCCGCTTTGAAACGATATTAAATAATCGATTGTTATTTTTTTCGTCTCGAAGGTGTCAAGTTTTTGCTGCACCGTCATTATGACGGGTCGAAAATTGCAGTGCTATCGTTGCGGTCGGGTACCATACTAACGCTCAATTAATTTTGAATGAGATTTGACAGCATCAAATTACAAACAAATAGTCGGGCGTGGAGATTCGATTTCGCAATGGGAACAAATATAACCTCGATACGTCAAATAACGAAATCTGAAAAAAGTTGAGAAGGGCGTGCGAGTCGCCGTGTGCGGTGTACATTGCGCGGTTTGTTCTGCTAGCGGGCGTGTTTGTCTAGTGCGAGCGTCGATGTAAAAGGTCAGCTGTGGTCGCCGAGTGTTGATGACGAATGTAAGGGGTTGATGAACGCGAACACGTTCTATTTCGGAGCGACTAAAAGCGGCGGCGGCTCACCGAGTGACATTTAGTCGGGCTAGGTGCATCCGACACTGTACTATCAGATACTATAGATAACTGTACCGCCACTATGAATAGTATCCACTACAACTGGAGCTTTCAGCATTTTAAAGATTTCATAAAGATTCTAAGGAGATGTCTGCTCGCTGATATTTATAGGATCGCTCGTGAGATTAAAGGAGCATAGTTGAAATTGTAATCGTGCGATGTAGACTGATAACAGCGCCCGCATTCAACATCTTAATTGAATAATAAGGTTCATTTTAATGTTTCGCATAAATTAATGACCTCACGTCGCGTGATTTACATAAGTAACTTATGTGCGAAATCCACTACACAGGTTTTTTTAGAGTAGATCACATATTATTATCATATTCCACGGCGTTTCGCATTAAACTCAGGGTTTTTGGCCACCGTACAGATATTAATCACATAATCAAGTTTATTTTTATGAATGGCCGTGTTACACGAGCCCGTATGTTTCCTATATTGTCTGTTTATTACTCGTAACCTGTTTTAAAGGCCTTTTAGTATTAGAATGCGTTGAAGGATGTTTAAGTAACGATCGGGCGGACATTCCTCCAGCGATGTAACGAAGTTCGCGATTCGATACGTGTTAACGCGTGCTAAATCAGATTAAACTGTGAAAATATTAGTGTGATCATGTTATACATAGCCTGCACGCACGAATTTACGAGCTTTGTACATATTTAAACGTTACAAACGAGTTTTGTCAGCAAAACACATTTATGGCGCGCCGCAGTGCGTGCTTCTAAAATATTTTACATACAACTGCACGCCAGAGTTTTCTTGTTCATGAAAATGATATGAATGTTCGTCTCGATTTATCGTGTACAACATGCGTTCATCTTGCATGCTTTATGTTGTAACATTTAGAGAAAAATATTACAAAATTGCATCACTACTAGACAGAATAATGGACTTGTTAATGAGGAGTCTTTATTTATACCATCCATTGAAATAGTATGAAAACATTACAAAGTAAACATATAAGAATTGACTTCTCAAAGGATTTTCTTATTAGTATTCAAACAAAAGGTGTCAGTAAAAAAGGTATGCACGAGCTTCTATCAGATTAACATTAACAATACGAAATGAAGCGCTAATATTTGGCACGGCTGCAATAAAAGAAGGCTCGTAGCACAGGAGTGATTCACAGTCTGGCGCGAGATTAATGATGCGATTCAAGGAAGAAGCCGACCATTTGATGCTTTTAATTTATTGTGAGAAAACACGCGTCACAAACAGATTCGTCAAACGATCGTCTCAACGCGAATTGTTCCCAATACCCTTGGCCTCTGTTCACACGAAGGTTGCGTTTATAAATCAGGCTACCGACGTTACGATGACCAGATAGCCGCCAGATAGAATCATTATTAGTGTTAGTCTTCGCGAAATAACTCATTAAACAAAAATGATATCGATCGTAAACAGAGCCACGACAGATCCAATTCCGAACATTTTAATTAAGGTGCGCCCGCAATAGTGCGATACAGTTCCAAGACAAAGCGAGAGTAACAAGTATAAGATGTATCGTCCGGCGCGCGGCGGCCGGACCGGCGCGGGCGACCGGCCCCGACGGCTTCGCAGAATCGCAGAGTTTTTTCGCAAACACATCATTACACTCCGTCGCCTCAGACAATTAACTCCAGTTTTCAACTCGAACGATTTAAGACATCGAGTTTCAGATTCGCAACCAAATAGGTTAATCGATATTTCAATTGATTGTTATATTAGAGTTCGCTGACCGCCGGCGGTGACCTAACCGCCAGGATATCTGGATATCTTAATTTATCGAGATCTTTTCGCACGCACTAAACGAGCAAGTCATTACAATGACTAACGATTCACGTTCGAGTAATCGTAATTTCTTCCGAATCGAAAATAGAATTTATTTTGATCGAATAATTGAAAGTGGCGTAGACGCGCAAGATAAACAGTGCTTTCATTTTTATTCGTCCTCGCATTCTATTCAGGTTTGGGCTGTCACTTTTTGTTTCGTTGGTGCGGCGGCTGGTGGCGCGGTGTCGGGCTGGTGGCGGGCGGCGGGCGCGGTAGGATCTCGATCGGTCGCGGCCAGCCTTGACCTTCGGCAGCGATCGGTCGCGCGGCCGAGCGTCGACCCGCGCCGCCCCGCCGCCGCGCCTCCAGCCCCGCGAGCAGATGCACTACTACTTATTGTATTACACGAGAACACCTATCGATAAACATATCGATCACTATAATTAATTTATTTAATCGGTGAATAGATCAACTGGGGCCTAGTCACGTAAGCAAGACTCGTGATTGATTAATGAATTGTGTAATTACTGGTCTAATCTAGACTTAACGTTGACCTAAAGTATAAATTAAAATCGTTTCTATTTATGAGTCCATTCTTTTTTTAAATTTTGCTTGCTGTACTCGTTTCGACGCTTGTAGGTTAATCATTATTTGTAATTGAAAACGTAATAATGGTGAAATTAACATATTTTGTTTTATAGAATCGATAGTTGTTTCGCAAGCCCTACGCTCGGTTCGCAGGAGCGCCGGACGCGGCCGGTGCACCGCAGCGCAGGCGCTCAGCGCTATGCGCTCCTCTTCCGCAAATTGTGTATGGACGAGCTCACCTGATCACACCTCACGAGATACCGACAAAACAATATTTTTAAATCAAGGCTTCGATTTGAGATTCCTTATTTAAATTACTTGGTAATTTTCCATTCAGCCTGTTTACAAAATAAATCGATATTTTAAAGTAATTTGCAAATAAGAGGAAATGGTTTCAAATGAGATGGAACAGTGTGTGTATTAGTGTCGATAACACGTAAGTTCGAGTGTGCATGTCTCAAGGGGCGCCTCGCCAGCCATGACAAGACGGTGCCTCGCTTCCGCCGGGCCGCGCCGGGACACACGGCCACCACGCACGGACAACCTCACCTACGCTATGTATCATAAAAATATCGCGTAATTAAATCACTTCATAAAACAACGTACCTACAACCTGTCAAGGACACCTATGGTTCGGTAATCGATTACTATTAAACGTTACTAGAATCGTTTTTATTACTTTTAGTTCATGAACGAATAATAAATTGATTTCCGCAGTAATATTTATACAAGACTTTATCTACATTTATCACGAACTACCGGAACTTTTCGCCAAACTTGACATTAGGAGCGAGTGAGTGTCTGTACGCGGGCAGCAGACGCGACGGTACGTAATCTTGTTAGTCAAACATACGAGCACTTGAATTATCGTGCGTTAACGGCGCGCACACATGAATGGTACATACGGCATGTACGTGAGCGTACGCGATTCATTCAATTTGTTTACTCGGACTCATCGCATGCCGCCGCGACGCCGCGGTCAAGGGCGCCGTCCATCGCCCGCCCGACACACGCCCGAATTATTACAGCACCCACTGGAGCCGCGATGATCACACCAGCATTCTATATCGACGGATTATGCGATCCACTATTTAGCTTTGTTATTGTTTACACATGCCGAAGTTTCGTGTGAATATATGTAGTGTATAATGATGAAACTTGAATATCTTGATTTATTGTCGTGCCTGTGCGGCTAGGCGTAAATACTTGAACTGTTTTCGTGATAACACATATTAAGCTAGCATGATGTGTAGAGTTGAGGCCTAGTTCGTCGGCTCGCGCACGGCTCGCGAGCGAGGCTGGTGGTGCGAGCGCGGCCACGTGGTCTGCGAGACCTTCGTCCGAACCACCAACTCTTAGGTCATTTACTCCAATTACGTAACACCCGTGTAACAACTACGACTACGTATATAATCGGCGGAATTTTTATTGACTAATTATTCGCCATTTTTTATAAGCGGTGAAGTCAGCGGATATAGCTAAATATTCAAACAGTGTATCATTCGAGGCTAACAATAACGTATAAAAAAGCCTTCGGATCGAATTATCTCACGTCGATATCTGTCGGTGTGTAAACACACAGCGTGCGGCGCGCGGCCGGGGTCGCGGCGCGGCGCTAGTGCAGCCGATGCGGGACGCTGCAGCCACATTCCTCGCCGGTGACTCGCGCCCGCGCGCTCAGGACCACCGTCGCGAGCTTTTCACACGTAAACAACATGTGGAAGACGTTCATTACTTAGATTTTACTACTTTCGACGCCGCCTTGTTTTAAAGATAAAGTGAACCATTGATCGCGCGCGAGCTCACGAGCCAACGCGGAGTCAACGCCCAGACGGATTAAAGGGCCGATTAACGAGCACAGTTTAATTTATAACCGGAATAATAAAAGCTCACGGAAGGACCGCCGCGCCCCGCGCAGCCCCCGAGCCCCTCAGTAACCCACATCGCTCGTAAGTCATAACTAAAGTGTCAACAAAACGTTTCGCTCCACACTTTCGGTATTCTTCAACTAATATTTTTTTTACGAGCTCGACCGGTTTCTATTCTGTAATGATATAGAGATGCTAATTCGGCGCATTCAATCTTATTAGCTAAACGCGCCGACCTAACTTTCGGTTTCGCACAAACGTTAACATTGATTTAGAGCAGAACGATAAAAGTAAAAAAGTCGGGACATTGAAACCGGTTGAAGCATGGGTCGGGGCAACCGAAAACTCTGTAATTATGTTAACGAGGCGAGCCAGGGACCCACGTGGCCGCGGCCAACTTTATTAGTTCGATCGTAAACCAAACGATAGTGAAAGATGCTTTCATAAGTTTGAGCTACTTTTATGTATCGGTAACGCACGTGTCTTCGCGATAGGCTCCCCACATCTGTTTAATAACTTTGATAATGTATCGAGACCGGAAAACACGGCGAGATTTGCCGGTGAGGCGAGTGTTGGAGGTACCAGGAAAGCGTGACTGATAAGGAGGTTACACAACGGGCTGTAGGAGCCAAGGTCGCGGCAGATGTGGGAAGCATAGGCTCCCCGTTCAGGGCTTATCTCCTCGAATGTTTGCTAAGCATAAATAAGCAGCGCCTCAACACAGTTCGGTCGAAATACTCGTCGATACGGCGCACGATGTTTATGGGTGTGAACGCACTCCGCTACGGCGTCGTGAGAACTTGACTACTACGTATTAGGAGCGATGATATGTGCGATAACGCGACACGTGGTAATCGAAGCTCAGCGACTACAATGTGTCAGTGTAACATTGCGTAACTATTTCCTAATGTTTATCGGTACCAAATGTTGAGTTTCGGTGGCAAGCCACTCTATTGAGGCCCGCTAGTCTTGTTTAATTTATTTAGTTATGACTTAGCAGAGGTTTCCGACCTTACAATAAAGAGTTCACGAGATCTCCGCGGGAGGGCCAAATGACGCGCGGCTAACATTCCATAATCGATATTATTTATTTTTAATAATGCCAATGAACGCTTAGCACGTTTACCTTCGATTTGCATCTACTCCTTTATTAAAGCGCTTCCTGCTCGAGCCTTATTTGTGTGGAGATTATTTGTGAACGATATTCATTCAAGTGGAGAGCGTCGCCGGCGCGGAACGGGCTCGAACGCTGACGAAGCGAAAACCATTCGGGCCGGTCGGAAGCCGGCCACCGCCAGTGGGTCAGTGGACCCCGGCACGGCCCGGGAGCGGGTGCCCCCTCAGGAATCCCGGCTGCGAAGGCCGCCATTCATAATAAAAATGACATCAACCGCGTGGGAACATATAAATGCCAAGCAAACGACCGGTCGAACCGGCAGATTTAATTACGAAACCGCTGATTAATATTGACATAAACATTCGTCGAAACTGTTCCTCTTCGTCGTTAACACAACGAAACCGAAAGCTGCGGGGTAGCGATTATAAAAAGGACAAGAAAGCGTGTAGACGATCGTGATGCGTCAGCGCAATGCACTTCTGCCGTCCCTGTCGCGGCTGCGCATGCACTTGTCACTGTATGCTCGTCTCTGTCGCTCGCACGTCAACGGCGCAGGCGCACGTCGGCCGTCTCCCTCGCGCCTCATCACTGTTTGAGGAAGTGCGCCTCATGCTTACGGGATCGCCTCAGCCGGCAGCTGCTTTGCATCGCATACCGAACGGATTAGGAGTCGAAGGTTTAGTCATTGAAGAAAATCAATCGAATAGCAGCGCGCGTGTGGCCGCGACATTTCCCCCATAACAATGAGTGATAGTGCATCCGTCTCTTTCGCGGCGAACCTTGTCGTGCTGTTGCTCCGCGCCAGGTTCAATATCCCAGACCTTGGGCCGATCGAGAGTACCTACCGGTGCCCAGTGCAAACTAGTTACGCATACCTACAGACTACCACCTGCACTTTGTAATTTAGCCATAATTTTTAACATCCGTTCTCCGAATTAATGTTTTGTATGAATGTAATGATCGTTGTTGCGACAAAGGTGTCGGTCGTGATGGTTCGTAAGGAAGTGGATTTTTCCATGAGCTTTGTCGGCGACGGGTCGGGGTCACGTTTTGACATAAACGAGCGAACATAAAAAATGGAGTAGTTTATGATTTGTCTACCAGGAACACTAATGAAGCGTCGGTGGTCGGCACCCGCGCCGCCCGGCCGCGTACCTACATCAAAATATACGAGCGCCCAATTAGATGTCGGGCGCATTGCGAAAATAATATAAATATTAGTAGAACCGACAAAGGTTTTTAATCACCGATCTCGATGCGTTTTGTTCCTTTTGCGGTCCGAAATTACAGGTTGCGAGTTCGCTCACCCCGGCAGGCCGCGCTTAGGGCAACTATGCTCTTGTGGATCGTGTGAAAAATTACCCAAGATTTTGCTCTTATTTACGCATTATAAGTGGCATTCGATATGTATAATTTTGCATCCGGCCGAATATTAAGCAGCTTGCACGCGCGGTTTGCGGTGGTGCGGTTCGGCTGATCAGATTTGAAGATCGATGAACTTTTTATATGAAGGGCCGGTGTCGTTCGCGACTAACATTATAAATAATTTAAAAAAGAACAATGAAAACGAAAGCGTTGCGGGCTTGGCTTGGCGTGCGGTGCGCGCGAGGCGTGCGGCCGGCGCGGTGCGGGCGCGCGCTCGCGGCGGAGCGCATCTCGCTCGCCAAGGTTACGTAGTAGGGGCGGCGACCGGCGTGCGGCGAGACGGCCGTGACGTCACGGGCGCCGGAAATCATTGTCCGCCTCATAGTTACGGTTACATTTTGAGTTTAGAAGAAAGTGCGCGTGGGCTAGGTCAGTGCATGCGCCCAGCACTCGCACATCACCGCACAATTAATGACGACACACTGCAGCGCCCGGGAAGGTTACGATACTTAATAAAAAGTAATGGACAACATTATTATTCGTTGTTGTAAGTAGGTAGGTCATAAACCAAAAGCGACAACAAAAGCTTGGTTTTGTGCAGATACCGGCAGATGTACAAGAAAGCAGGCGACCTCCGGCTGATAGCCGCCTGATAAACAAATTAATTGTCCGCCGCGACAATGGACGACGTTTTATTTAGCACGCAGATGTACTAAAAATAAATATCTCCATAAGTATTTGTATAAATGAGTAGTGATGACTGAAGGTAACACGACCTTATCGAGAGGATTTTTAAAACCATGTTTTTACCAGATATACGCACTCGCTTATGTGCTTCTTATGTGAATTATCCAAAGTATACATACAACCTCTTTGTTACTTCTTCACGTCAAACATCTGATGACTTACCTGGAAAGAAAAAAAATACTGTCAATATTTATAAAATTCACAAAAGCTAAATTTATGGACGGAAAAAATCAGAAGGTAAATAGAAGCAGCCTAGTATACCAATGGAGTTGTAAAGACATCAAAAATCAGTTTCCTCAGTTTAAAAATGTCAAACTGTTATCATAATTATCTGATGGGCATCTTGTATCTGCGATGAGAAATGTTAAAAATGTCGTAAACAATAGCACGCGTTACAAACCAAACACATAACACCACTTTTACGTAAAGCGGTATAATGACTCACATAACAAACGTGTTTACAAACATACATGTGTTCTTAAACTAACATTACTGCGCTCAATCAACTTTTTACAACTGTCCAAAACAACCGCAAATAGAAAATACACAACTATTTCAACTGACATGAAGCAAACTTAATCTAACCTTCAAAATCTTATTAACATAAGGACGCACCTACTTTCCTTATAAAAATATTTAGTTTTACACAGCATATCGGTGCGAGACGCGAGCTACAAGCAAGGCATTATTGCGCCACCGTTGTACTGTGACCCCCAGTCTCACCTTCAAGCGCTCAAAAGTTTGCGGTAATCATAAAAATCAATGTGGACTAAAGGATCAGGTAAGAATGGTCAGGGTGTATTTAAATAGGCGTCCCGGCCGTTAGTGTTTCCGATAGGCGTGTGACGCAGACCTACGAGCTGAGAATTTAAAGTGAGTCAGAGTAGCGCAAGAGCAATGTACCGCACGCACCGCGCTGCGCCCGCGCCGCCTGCGTAGTGGACAGGACCCGCGCGTCCCGCCACTCAATCAACCTAACTATATTCTATAATTGTTCCGCTGACGTACCGCATTCTCACTCAAACGACAATTATTAAATAGCACAGAAACACTCGTTCAGAACTTTCAATAAATGTAACGGTCAACTTTCACTATTGTTCTAATCCGTCCTAATTTCTAACCGACCTTACGACACGTCAGCAGACGTCACGTCACACAGGTGCCTCCGATACACAATCAACGAGGCAAATTTATACAAGCTTAAACAACATCCTTTTACGTCAATTATGGACATTTAATACTGCAATAAATCGGCAGCTGCGATGTCGACGAACCTCCTAAGTAAAGATAGGAAGAGTGGGCAGCCTCCAAAACAAGTCTTACTGGGAGCGAGGTATCGGAACAAATAGAGTTGAGGACATGCGATGATTATTTGTGCACTCGCGCAGCTCTTGTTGCGATCTTGTAAAGGTCGTGCTTACTGCTTGCTGCAGATTTATGCGGCGGTTACGATGGAAATAATTATTGTACTGTAAAGTTAATCGCGGCGCAAGCGCAGCTCTCCTGCGCAACAAGGACGCCACACACAGATACTATCACACAAACAATACTGAGGCGAATTTTCACCAGAACCATTTAAACCCTTAATGTGTTATAAAAAGTAATGAAGGAACTCACGCCGGTCGTCATTATCGTTCGCAGGGACATAATTCAGCCTCTCTGAGCAGTAAAATTAAAAACGCGTAAACGGCGCGGTGGGCTCGCGGTACCCTACCGACTTCAATTAGATTTCGCGAAAGGCGAACAATAAGAAATAAAATCGGATCTTTTACGATCGCTCTGTCAGGCGTCGGTCAAGGGAGATGATCGTAAAAGCGGGAATGCAACGGGCCGGAGTCGCTAAAAAACCAAGAGTTAACCGAATCTCACACAACTTTTAACCCGAAACTGCCGGGACGAAATTTGATGGGGCGGTTTATGGCACCGAAAGTGGGTCACTCGCGTACACGGCACGGCCACGAATTTCCACTTCAATTGGCGCGCGCAATAAAAATGACGCCGAAGGTGAGATGAAACATCGCCTCGGAACAATAAGTACCGAGCCAGGCCAGGCCGACGCAAGGCAAGCACGGAGTTTACAACTTATAAACCAGCGCAGCGTGGGAATCGCCAAACATAAATAATGAAATCGATTCACTAATGCGACTTTCTTAGTGATCGATTCAGTGCAAATTCACATTTCAAGACATAAAATTCGTAGTCGTTCGTCGCACACGAATACTTGCGGAATGCAAAACGGAATCTCGCTCGGTCTTTGTTGCGGATTCCCAGACGGCGGCGATGGACGGCGGCCGAGGTAAAAAGCGGTCACATGCACCGCCTTATAAATTATGAACCCCGCCGGGGTTATTAGTTGTCGAAATGACAGCGCCGGGCCCGGCCAGTGCCGAATGTGACGCCCGCTTTACCGTTACAAAACCTAGACCATTAAAAAACTAAGGGCGATAGGGTCGCGCGACCTGCTCACTGCAGATACACTCTACTTTTATTTTTCTCGATTTAAATTCGACTGAGCTCAGAAACAATGCCTCGCGGCAACAAAAACCTTTTGAATATAGATCGCCGAGATAAACGTATAGGTAATCGTGGTATAATTAATTAATCGTCATGAACGGGAATCTTGCGACATAAAATTACAATAACATTGTTATCAAGTCACATATTGACCTATCAGAGAAAGCAATAAGTCAACGACTCTAGTCCAATGAAAGAAATCCTCTGTTGATTGATGTCTTACGCACGTCAATATAAATAAACTTTATTATAATAAGGTTATTTATTAACGTTACATAAGTGATTTAATAACAATAAAGTTTTTAATATATCTCTAGTGCAGATCGAGGCAGGATGTTACGGTAAATGAGTTGTATGCTCATCTATAAATAGCTAATTGCTACTAAATGTCTATGTATATGATAAATCTATAAATAAATGCACAATTTAGATAGAAGGCCGCCGCATCCCACGCAGACTGACATCGAGGTAGGTCGGGACGACAACAAATATCAGAATACACGAACTGCTGCGAGGCGAGAGAACCCAGATGATTGATGCTGTGTACCAGCCTCACTGTACAGACCTTGTAAATTCGATTACTGTTTCGGGTAACTCGACCGGCCAGGGTCACGTCTGATACCTAACACCATTCATTGTAAGTCAATTAATTTGCTGAACGTGATGTTTTTAAATGGTACCTAACCCCACTTATGACCTAAACATTAATCGCAACAAATTAACATTGTTTTATTAGTCTCGACTAGCTCGCTTTAGATATGCAATACCTACCTGACAGTAATAACAGCTAATCATATTAATAGTAACGTAGTTTTTGTATTTAAATAAGTGGGTAAGTAATAGGTAGGTGTGTTTAGAGCCGTCCTTTTAAATCAAGACCCGAGACGAGAACTGAAATTTTAATACATGCTTTTTTGTATGCTAAATAGCTCAATAAAAGAAGCTTATTCAAAACAATTTATAATGGTAGGAATAATATTATCCTTCGTTAGGTGTATTTAGTACCAACTGTATTCGAACGGGATCGTGTTGTCCTGAGCGCGAATACCAAAGGAGTGAGGAGGTTGTGAAATTGCGTGTGACCGCAAGACATCCGGCGGACAATGGCGCATGCGCCCGGCGCGGCTCGGCGCGGCAGACGAAAGCCCCGCGCCGGATGTATGTAATGCTCAGATATTGCTGTGCATGTACGCATTTATTGAATAATGCTGCAGTTGAAGGATACAATTGGTAAGACGAATACATTTAGGAGGATGTAGAATTAAAAATGTGTCATCACGGTGATTTTTTTTTAAATTTATCATTTTGAAATCAGTTGTCACCAAAGAAACTTCTTGCGTGAAATCCAATAAATGTAAAACTTTCGTAACGTTTACATGGAAAGGAAACCGCAAGGAAGTGGGTTCAGCGTCAAGGCCTCGTAATTCTTTAATATCCTCGTGAAGTTTATATTAAAGTCGGTACTATAAAAAACTACAATGAGAAGAATAATAATCACTTGATTTACACGTGTCCGTTGACCAGTGTCGTGTGGTGAGCGGGTATGTGACTAGGGCTACATGCTAATGAAAGTGGTCATCACAAGTATCAAATGAAGCAATCTATCAGACGGGTTGTTACCGCAGGGCTCGTGTAGGGAAACCTTCCATGTGTGGGAGCTGCATAGTGCAGAACTGGTTTGTCTATGTGTACTGAGACGTCCCGATACCTTCTCTTGTTTTTGTTGCCCTAGTCCATGAAAACAACCCGGCGAATTATTTAACACGAAGCCAAACATGCGACCGACTTCTTAAAAGTTATTGCGATATTTCTCTCAAGTTTTGTATTGTACAAAAAGCTTGTATTGAAATTTTCGTAAATTATATCACGAATTGTGAACAAAACATTCAAAGTTCTTTTGTTACTTAATCGTTTACATAATAATTACGTTGCAGCCGAAATTAAATATAACCGTATATTTTCTGAAAGGATTTCCAAAACAAGACCTGCGTAGCCTTTTGTTTGGCGGCAATTTGAGAAACGCACGCATTCCTCGCGAGAAACGGCTGCTTTTCAAACTGACGATAATATATCATTGTTCGATATAATTACTGATATTTAAAACTAGATTGACAGTAGGTATATAGGAACTGTAGCACCCATTTATTATGAGCGACCTTCAACACTAAATAAGCCTGATAGGTTAATTGCTGTGAACAGATTAGTTTTTAGCAGTTTTTTTTCTCGACCACCTAAAACTCGATGCTCTTTGTTTATGATTCATAATTACAATACGATGTAGAGGCAATCACCAAACCTGTCATTATACTGTACAAATAAGTAGTTATTTATATATTTTAAGTGTAGCGAGTTAATTTGTTACCTGTAGCGGCCGCTATCCTAGCCTTATTTAAGTATTTATTTATCGATTGGCCAATTGATGTCTAAATAAAAAAGGGTTTCTTTATTGCATCGCTATATTTCATCGGACCGTTTCTCATAGTTTACTGTTAGCAAAAAACTTAATATTATTTATGGTAACGTAGAATTAAGATTAATGTGCTTATTTTTTTCGTTGTTATTCCGCTAAGCTCGATGATTATGATTTGTGGCCATTAGGAGGTCCATCAATCGCCGGCGTGTGACCAGGCGCGCAGACACGCCGGCCACCGCGTGCATACTGCAACGCTGACGCAATCCACAAAAAATCAACAACTGTTAGATTACAGGCATCTACAAAAACTGTGTTATTTACCTTGGCTGTATTTGTAACACGGATTTTTTGTGCAATATTAATATTGGGGTACTTAATAATTTTATGCCATAAAATTTATACGATGCAGATATAATTAAGTGCTCATAAATTTGAACAGGTGGGATTAGTTTATAAAGAGTTCTCACAGCGCGTAACATATTCGTCCTACATTAAGCTCCACAATAACGTCCTGCAGGCCGTCCTCTCCGGCGGCTGTATCCCGCGCGGTGCTCCGCAGAGAGCGTAACAGCGAGCAACGCCGCGGCTCCAGATAATGCCATATTATAATAATAAGATAATAACACGTCTGCTCTAAGCGGTACGGCGAAACTGCGAGCTTTTTACCCGCGCCGCCCGGTGTTGCCATGTCTCGCGGATTCATTCCCGCCCGGTTAAACTAGTTCAAGGTTGTTCGAGATGTCGTGCTTGTGAATGGGCAGCTTTATTTTTTGTTTGCAATAGGTCGTCTTTAGGTCGCTAGAGTCACCGGCAGCCGGAACGGACGATGTCGTAAACCGACACAAAGAATCTTGTGTCCGAATGACGCGGATCCTAACGTTATATCTACCTAGCTTATTTATTATTCGCTCACAAATTTGTTTCGCAAACACAATAAATTAACAGATGACTGTTACACATTTGGAACATTTCAACAAAAATAAAACTTGTCGCTAAAAGGATCCGATTTAAAAATTAATTAACTACTTATGATAACAAGTTTGGGGTCGGACCAAAAATGCATATTTAATTGTGGCAAAACATCGCAAAAAGTTGTCTCGAATGACGAAGACATTAAGTTATCTTGTAATAGAGTGCAACGCTCGGGGAACTGGCCGCCGAGCCTGGCAACCCAGCGGAGGGCGCAACTAATATGCATCCAATCCAACCGTAAACGATTATTCGAATTTCGAATGTGCTACGAGACCGTCGTTTTGCGGCGTTTGAATTTAAATTGGGAACGCGTCTTGGGCGATTAGTTTGTTAATTAAATTAGGGGCCTTCGTTTATGAGGTCCTCGAGTGGCCGTCGTACCCACAGAGCGTTACTGCGACACAACAACACCCGCCCGCGAACGCATCGCCTCACAATATAACTCTGACATTTTACTTTCCGGGTTCGTTCGCCAGGTGCTCGCAGACCACCGTGCTGTCGATCGCGACCTATACAAAGTCACTTACAAGTAACTTTGTTGAAAAAAACAGGCCACCAGCGCACAGTAAGTCATCCGTGCATACATTAAAATAATCTGCGAAATATCAAAACATCTGTCAACCGGCGGCTAAACACTTTGATCTATGAGACGGGTCTGCGCTGCCCGAGTCGATGACGAAAATCGGTAAAAAAGTTGCTCACGATTTTTCGCCACTTGAATCGAGTTAGATTACTTGTGAGTCAAATTAGTGATGGGTGGTTCTAATGAGATTCTAATTTGATGTTTATTGTTCGAATTTCAATTAGATTTAAAAAAAAAGCTATATCATTGCAAAAAGGTCGATTGTCCGTTTAAGTCTTCACACTCGAGACTTTGATGTGTAAATTACTTATTCATGGTGGGCGAAGAAGCGTATACATATAATTGATACGGTATGAGAAATATATTTTCCGGGGTATGAAAAATATTTGCAACGAGAATCGTATGCGGAGCTTTCCAAATGGGCACTTGAGAGAAGCCTCGCAATGAGATGGAAATGTGGCCACGAGGAGGCGAGCCGCCCTTAGTGACCTGGATGTGGGAGACGATACACTTTCACTAACACTTAACACTGAGCACCGAGGAACAACGGTGGAGGACAGAATGAACTGCACGTACGTGCCTATGATCAAGTGCCTCCGGTTAATTTAGCCTCGCGAATGTCTACAGGTAAGTCAGGTAATGTTGTTTTCCAATAACAGACTACCATTAAACTTGAAGATAAATAAGCAATAATAAAAAAGCTTCATGTATTGCATTCCTCTGAATGCCTATTCGATTAAGTTTGTCGTAATGACACTCTCTGGCCGGCTTACATTTGTCTCGCTCCGCCGATTATTACACATAAGAACCATGACGTTATTAGTTTTTCTTCTTAAAGTGATAAACATCTTAATGAATTGTGAATCATTTTGTCCGCAGTCGATGTTTATGTGTTATAAATCGTCTGATGGAACGCCGGCCACATCAAACGCTGCGGCTACTACACCAGATACAAAGACCTCCCAAATTATTCCGCCGCCGCGTCCTAGCCTACATTATTAACATACGAGACGCACGAGGAAGGTCACACTGGACTAGACGGCAACGCTCAGATTTGTCAAAACCCGTGAGATACTGCACAGAATATAGAATTAGCCGAAACCGATATATACGGTGTTTCTGTTAAAACTGTCGTCGGCATTTTAATGACTGTTCGGACATTCCTGAAATATCGAATATGTTATTTATTGCCTTTGTATTGTATTTAGGACAAAATATTCAACGATTGCTAAAGTTGTTTAAAATATAATTAAAAACTTGATTTATGTCGTCGGTCAATTTAATTGAATCTTTTAGGTAAAATAAGTGAATGGCATTTTAATATAGTGATTAAGTTTTGTTTGAAAAATAGTAAGTTGTTTATGGTATTTTTATAGCGATAACAGTGCATACATTTTCTGTTTGAATAGTCCCGCTGCACGGTCGGCTGGGCGCGTCAGCTGCGCGCTCCCTCGGGCTCACACCTCCCGCTACCCCTAATTACCGCGACTGTGTTTCTGTGTCAACCTCTCACTACACAACAACACTATATACTTGACATTGGCGGTGCATTCTAACAGGAACAGGACACAGCAGTCAGGGTTTGAACGGTTTTCAACGTATAATGGATTTCAGCGATGTCCAGTTAGAATCAAATTAGATTGGTAAATCGGCTGTTAAGATTCTTGTAAACGCCCGTGCAGAAAGCTATCCCTTTATATTTAGTTTCCTAATCGCCGCACAATAGATCACAACGCATACTTTCACTCACTTTCGTTGTTTCCTTGCCAACTGTTCGACATTAAAAACAATATGGCGGAGAACAAAGGTCCATTCGAGCGATTCCGGCGCAAAAACAAGATCGGTTAAATGTTGGAAATAAAGGGAGAAAAAAAAGCCAATTTCCAAGAATCGTTGACCGCGTTGCCAATTATAATAAAATTGTTGTTCAATACCGCCAGCGGAAAGGTTAGCAATTTAGCATATATTTAGTTATGCCGAGTGAAGAACGCCGATTCTATCACATAAATTAGACCATTGTTTAAAAAAGCCTCCCAGATTTAAGCCTTCGCTTACGGCTTACAATTACTACATGACAACTTCCAATCATCTCATGTGAGTAAACCAAACTGCAAAAGAAATTCCATTTGAATGGTGTAATGTCCAACAATGCTACTTTTCGCCGATTGTTTTAAAATAGCGGCAATTTTGTTGTCAGGATGCGAGAGTTGCGTGTGCGGTGGCTATCGTGTGCCATCTTGTAAAAACTGAGGGACTAGGGTCCGCCCGTGCGCTGGCCGGCCGCGGCCGAAATTGATTGTCGCGAAAGGATGTCGGTGCATCGTCTCGATTCTAAGGACTATTACTGAGGAATGCCACCCCGCGGCTCTCGCTTTCCGAGCGCTGCATCGCCGCCGAGTTATATAATCGTTTTATAGTTTATTTAATACGGTCATTATCGATACTTGTACTTATTCGATACTCAAAACCGAGCGAACGATGGTGTTCAATGTTCATGTGAGCAGTTACTCTCGGCTGTCATTATGTAGCCTTGCTATTGTTGCATTTCTGCGAGATCCATTACCGGGCACAATTCTTGCTTCGCCAGGGACATGTTTCAATTACCTACAGGAGAAGGAATTACGGCCTGTAATTTCTTCGGGTGCGTGCCCAGAGGAGGCGAGCGATTTTTTTCAATCGGTGAGTGAATGCGAACTCCATGGTTCGTGCCCCAGGTGTCAATTGCAATGTAAATGTGTGTAAGGAGGCTGTGATTGACGCAATCGGCCGGTTTTAAATTATGTTATTGAAGGAGTCGGACATTAATGTGTTGTTTTGTATGCCTCGAGTCAAACCTGCCGTTGTAAATGCGTAATGTGCATTCTTTTGTGTAGTAAGTATCTCATTTTGAAGGTAAAATAAAACATTCATAAAATCGAATGTAGATTACCGCGGCATTGTTCAAAAGTTTATTTATAGCAGAGATATTAAATTAGCAAAAATATTGCCTCATAGAACTGTTTTCGATATCATTAAAGCTGGGATTTAATACATTTATTTATTTATTTTTTATTTATTTATTTATAAAAACTTAATCTACCATTACATATTTATTATACTGTGCTTAAAGCCACACGTTGAGTACATTTGTACTTAATTCTATATTCGTACATTTGTTTCTCTTCTCAGGAACTATTCCTTTATTCTCAGAAGGGGCTTAAGGTTTAGGAGTTAGTAAGTTTATCAGTGAGAGTCATCTCGTGCACTCGGTGAGGTTGTGTTGGCGCTGTGCAGGCAAAAACTCTGCGGCAGGTGCAACCGGCAGATGTGCCACCCGCTGATTGACGGCTTTTCGTACGGAAATACCAAATTTTAAAATAACTATATGTTTTTGTATACAATGTCGATTGTCGGTGTCATTAAGCGTAATTTCATGTTATCAAAACCCTTTCTCCCACCCTTGAAATAATACGAACTTTGAGAAAAAATGAGAAAAGGATATGTTCACATAATATGCTATGTACATTTTATAAATATAGCAACACGTGTCAATAATACCACTCGTATCCTACGGCCATCAAAAATTCATTTTCGACGCTTGAGTTATTTTCCTGTGCAGCTGAACAACTGGCGGTTGTTTTGACCCCTTAATTTTATTAGCATGAATAAATTAATAGTTCCTTTTTATACGACGTAAAGGTGTATTATAATTTGAAATATTTTATTATTGTCAGAATTACGAGCGAAACGGGCACGCGACTGTGACCACAACACTGTGAGGAGGCGTTATGCTCCTGCACTACAATGCAAGTATAGCGGGGACGGGGGTACTTGTTTCGAAAATCGAACTCGAACCGATTTCAAATTCAAAAACAAAACAAAATTGCATTTCCGGGCGCCGCTCGGCAGATGGCGCCTTTCCGCCAGCTGCGCCGCCTCCCGGGAACCAACCCACTCCAGCTTAAGGCCGCCGCTCTCGAGCTGCGCCGCCGCACAACCCGAGCCCAAACAACAGCTAGACTTCACCGCTGCTCATTAGTTTGATTAACCATCGGCCATCTATAAATACTGTCATTTTATTAAAATACGCGACTATTGAAGGTGAACGTGTCCGGACCGGAGCGACCGGAGGAACTTCTTTTATCGAGCGGGCCTGCGCGCAATCTTTAATTACAACAACCGACAGGTGGCTTATGTGAGTCTTACAGTACAAAAAAATGCTGTACACAATAATTAACGACGCGAAATAATGTACCAGCATGCGAGACGAAAATCTAAAGGCTCGACACGCATCGCCCGCCGGGGGCAATACGACACCGACCATTGAACACATTTTCACGAGGGAAATATCGGCTTACACGCTGAGAGCTCGCCACCCACTACGCACACTATAGTCTTTCACAACTAGACCTCCACTCAACGCCTGCAGCCCTGGTGAGACCCTCGCGAAGCACACTTGATCACAATCATTGCAGCAGTGACAAATAACATTTACATTCTAAATTGGTAATTAAAATTGATTAGAAAGTATACTAATGGAAGTATACAACAATCTATTACGCGAGGACAGTGAGACACCCTCGCGGCGCTGTTCATTAACAAGGATCGTGCGCTACCCCACACACGTCAGATAAGGAACATACGCAAATGCGACAATAATGAACTCCGAGATCGCCATAAATCCCTTCTCCAAACGTTTAAACGTGCTTTTAATTTATGGTATACGTGTGATTAGTGCGCAGGTAGACCGAAAAGAGCAGGTAGACTCTTTCACGGGAATTTAAAGAACCCGTGAGTTAATAGCGACCCGAAGCTCTCACAAGGACCTTTTTTTCGGTGGTCACTTTAAGATACAGTTATGTTTCTGACAAAACATCGGTGCTTTTGTTGCAAGTGTTAAACAATTTAACAATTTTAAGGGTTCAGACAATGCATTAGATAAGAAATTCTTTTCTGTAGCTGGTTATTGTCTCGAGACAAAAGTTTAAGTGTCACAAAGTACTGAGCGTTGAAGTTGTCAGCTCATTCACAATGCGCGGTCAGCGATCGCTCCTTGAGTTCTTTGCAGTCGTTTTGTGACGCTTCTGACTGTTCATCCGTCTCCTCGTAAGTGTGACTTCACATTAAGTTATAAATTTCCGCTTATTGTGATAGACGAGCGATAACCCTACGTCCGCAGCTACTAACAAATGCGCAATAAGTCACTAATAAAATGAATCATAGGAAGCCTTGTATTACAGCATATCTGGGTATAACATACTCGCAGTCCCAGACGCTTCTTATTGTTATTAACATTTGTTCGTTCCAGTTCACGTGGGGCGCGTTTCCAAAGGGCCCGCTTTGAAGGACGTACTATTATTAAAATCGTTTAGAGCCTGTCTTCGTTTATGATACCCTAGTAGTAGTACGTCCAGTTAGCTACCGCTTCAGGGTGTCCATGTTCTAGTCTTCGTATAATTTTGGACTTGCTAATTGTAGTGCAAAAGTATTCATCTCCATTAAGTATTTTGCAAAAGTGTCTCTAGTTATCTCGCATACTGACCCAGTCTCTTCAAGTGTATTAATAGACTCAATAAGTAAATGCAAAAATAGAAAACAACCACTATCTCTATACTATTTTATTACTTAATGAATTAATCTAGAATAGATTAATTTGTAGTTGTTTAATTAGTGTAGTGAATGTAAGGTGTCAGCGGTGGCAGTGGCGACGGTTGACGCGGCCGCCGGTTACGGGTCGCACGCACTCGGTTTCGAAACGGAAAGCGCAGCTGCCAATGTTTGTCGGTTACAGCCAGAACGGAGCTTTGTCGTTGCCCTTTTTAATTTCATTTCATTGAATAACTACACTGGTACGCGCAAGACGGTTAAAGGCGACATAGCGACAGTCTTATAAATCATTTTTTTTATCCCAATTAACAACTCTGTGATTTTTTTGTACGAATCCAGAACCTGTGAGAATGTTGACAGTACAAACTTATTTAGATCGGATTTAAAAACGGTTAATAGTAACATGTGTTCAACGCATTTACGATCATAAACAAGGACCGTAACGATTGTCAAATGTCTGCTCATAATAAATAACCGATCGAAATTCGAATTCAGAATGTTCTATTTTTTTTTTAATTTGTCGATGCTGGGAATTGAAAAGAGTTTACTGAAATATCATTGTATACTCTTTGGGTATAACTAGACGGCATTCCGAATGTAAGTCAGTCGAGTACATAGGTATTTGCCACAGGTTGCACCTGCCTCGGTTTTTATTTTTGTTTTGTTAAGCGGCCATGCGACAGTCACCCGTTAAATCGATTGCTATTGAGCGGGAATCGAGTAAATTGTTTCGGTAAAACCAGTACGAATGGCATTCGGCGTTAATTCTATATTATTGTCCAAAGCTTGATACATTAAAATGGTTTCGAGACAATTAAGAACTTTAATAAGGTAATTTGTACTGGTGAGTGTGGTTATAGTTACTTGTGTTAAAAGTAAAAGGTTGTAATTATTTAAGACGTATCACAAGTCGTTGAGTTAATAGTATTTCCGTGTAAAGGAGTCGCTTGATAAGCGATTGTTAAGCTATCAATAATGATGTGAATGTGAAGACGGTTGGGGGGCAGGTGGCGCGCGCGCCGCTGCGAGGCGGTTGGCAGATGGCGACCCTAACGATAACTTGGAAGAATTTGTAAACGGACAATTTATTATAACGTTCCTAACTGATACCCACCGTGTAAGTTTTTATCTCTTTGACAATATTAACGAGAGTACCTTCTCCTGTTTAATGCCCCTTGAAACCGTTGCTTTTGATTCGCCATAGACGTTATTTAGGGTACACATGCTAGAGTTACGTCATTGTTGACGACGACTTGTTCGGACTTGAATCTAAACGGAACTCAGCAAGAGCCTTCGTTTTTTTGTTTATTGTAAATATTTTTTTGAAATTTTGCCAAATCTAATAATATCGTCAAATTACTTTTGCGTACTTATTTGATATAAAAATTCCATGCCCATCCAGATCTGCGAAGTATTTCTTTGGCAAGTGGTATTCAAGGTTACACTCCTATTTCTAAATATTAACTAATTAATTTTGACGGATCATGTAGTTCAGTAATCGTGTAGCAGTAGTACAGGCGGGTACTAGCGCACATGTGTTGTTGCTAGGTAGAACGGAACCACTCTCAAAGCGACAACATTTTGCACATCTGTACTCCACGGACTTTGACTCGAAGACATTAACATCATATCCTGTCATTAAACCTTCACAAGAAAAACGTATCGTGGATTTTTTTCCCAACAATAATGTAGTCCGCGACAAATAAATTAATCTCGGACAGAAATTGCCATCGCATAGTTCTCTTGGAAAATAGCCGCGAACGTGTAAGACGGAATAATGAAAGTCGCCCGCGGGATGCCCGCTTATTACTTACTGGCCCTGGATGAAGAGTAAATCGAAATGGGAGTGAGTCTAATTCGCGGCGCCGGCTGACAGCCCGAGATGGATTGTTGTCAACATTAGTGCGGGAGCATATCGACTTGTCGCTCTATAACGCAGCCCCAGCTTGCCGCTGACTTTACATCGCATCATTTTAATCGAGATCGATCTAAATTAGAACTAATGCCTCAAATAATAAGAGTTCATTTCACTGTGCGACGTCACTGCGGTTGCGGCCTTTCGATCCGATCGCTGCCACTCTCGTCCAGGAGTACATGTCGCGAGACTTCTGACATTCGATTTCAAGCTCAGAAACAAAACTGCTCAAGGTCTACAATTAAACGGCGAAGCAGTTTTCGCGCCGGATTACGGGCTTATTCGTGCTGCCGCGGCAATTAGGAAGTCATTCATTAGGGTCCCTAAGTTTCGCAGACGTGGGGGTGCCGTCGCACCGTGACGTCACGCTGTTCTTTCGCAACGCGCTATGATTCGAAATGATTTCTAGTTCGCTGCGCCTCGCCGCTAGTTAGTGGTTCGCGTCCAAAACAAAAAGTAACCATGTTTAAGAATGCCGGCGGTGCGACGTGCGCAATACAAACAGGAGCGAGTTAGTTCGGGCTTCGCTCTTTTCTTTCCGCGGCCGTGGCGCCACTTCGAGCGACAAGGACGGAGAAATGCACCTTAAAATAACCCTCAAATTCGACGTAGTAGATACACAACTCATACAACCGTAGATTTCATTTCCGAATGCACGATAAGGACGCAAGATGCGGTTAGTGGCGTCCCAGAATGCATCTGTCAAGTCACACAAAAAATGGGGCCCTGGAATTTCGGGACGTCTTGGCAACGACGAGACACATGCTTGTTTATTTTTTTTATCAACAGAGTAGTTTCATTCAAAAATTGTCAACGAATAGGATTTGTGTAATCTTGTTAAAGTTATATCTTTCAGTCCGTTAACAACCAATTTAGCGATAATAATATAATCTTGTGTATTTTATGATTCGTTTCTAAGCTGACTTTTATTGTTATGAGAAATAAATTCCTTTAAAAGGAAATAAAGAAAAGTAAATAGGTAAACTACATTTTAGTCTGAAGTTGTGTCATTGAACGACATAATTTCTAGTATTAGCGTAATGAGTTCAATACAAGAGTCGTGGGAATAGCATAATTTAAGTGAGGCCTATCAGTTTCGCTTTTAGCGTCCCATTTCCGCTTGACGGAGCGATAGTACAAGACAGCGGCGCTCGGCTCGCGGCCACCAGGCGAGCAGCAGTGTGCAGGAGCCGAAGCCTTGACCCTGACTGCGGTGGCGTCGACCGGAACGCACGCCGAGCCACATTGCGAATCTTGCCGATTGGCGTTCACTGCCTAGCCGGTGTTGCGATCTTAGTACATTCCGCTCGCACGTGTGCTTTACGAGATTGTTTTCTCTTTCGTTTATGTTTGAAAATTACATCGATTAACTTAAATACAACTTGCGTCCATTTTCAATAGCTTACTTGTTTTTGCAGGATTTATACTAAGTAGATTGGAGTAGAAGTTTGCGAGGAATATACCCACGGTATTGTAAGTAGCATCATTCTTCATAAGTGTAAAGTTACGAAGAAATTAGATGCGTCGAAGCGGTCTAGTAACGTCAAAATCGAGAGTTATTTTCGAGAAAAATGTATCAAGGTGAGTAAACAGCCGGGAGTGGGGTAGGCAGTCATTGATGAGGAACCGGTTCTAGCGACTCGTCATAGAACCTGCTCGTCACGGCCGGGGATGAATTACCGACACCTCGAGGTTTGGGAACTTTACTGGCTCGCCTAACTACGATCACAGCGTAACTTGATTGATCGGTGCGGTTGTAAGTGATACCAATATTTAACAGATTAATTTGACTAAATTGTATGCTTCCTAACTGTTAATGAACTATGGTTTATCGCTAACACTATTATTTTATGTACAGTAACGGCAGACTGTACATGTGATCATAATAAATAATGACATAAAATAATAAATGAAGAAAGTATTTGAGTGAGCCGCCTACTATAAAGTATAGGTCGTGTAAATGCCCGCGTGACAGTTCGCTGTAATACATCGGATTTACAGATGCAAAAACATTGTCCGGCGCGCCACTACAAATCAAAACAACAAACGCGCCGACAGGAGGCCCGATCGACATCGACACAATCATCGACAATCGTATCGATAGTCGGCGCGGGCCCGACACGAGTCCTCCACCGGACGTGACGTCACGCCGTGTCCGTGCGTAAACGCGAGAATTTTAAACAACCTCCTTTCGGTATATTGCGTTGTCTTGAACAGATGTCATTGGTACAAACAAAGATGTCTCGCTCTTTGACATATTTTATATCCACGTCCATAAGGTTCAAATTGCTACGAGAACTCCCGATCAACGGATAGACGTATTTAATATTCACACCGTATGAAAAGTGCGTTGTTAAAAGGTCGTATTAGGTTTTGACACGAATTTACAATAGACAATAAGTATAGCTGGGCCCCGGGATACATGGAAATCTATTTTTACCTTCTTTTGTTCTACTGTAGCCATGTGACGGCTCATACGTAGGCTGAACACGAAACGATATGTTGGTCAAATTTTGAAACTTGCCTACAAGGACCAACTGTGCTTACGAAGTATTAGAAACTTGCGATGTCTGACCTCCATTAGACATGAATGGCCATAAAGAAAAAAAAAACATAATAATATATATTATTCTTTAAATAAACATACGTAGACCATTGTACATCTAATTTCAATATGGCAAAAAAGCAAGCCTAGCTAAATCCCTGAACAAAAGATCTTGAAAAAATTAAACAAGGAACAGAGTACAGGTAAGTTGAAAAAAGTTCTCAAAAGTTGTTCTCGATAAAGGATCCTTTAATAAAAGTGTTCCACGCGAAATGATTTCAGCGAGTCGAATGCGTCAGTATTGAATTACTGGCTATTGTGCTTTCGGCCATTCAAATATATAAGCATCTTCTTAGAAATACGTATGATTTAGTTCAAATATGAACTCCTTATTTTTTTGCAATCTTTACATTATAGTTTACGACTGCAAGGATTATGTTCGGCTGGAGTTTGTTTGATATTTAAATGAAGTGATTTTATACGTGCTTTCATCTATATTATTTTTATAATATCAAAGTTTAAAACAACACGCTGACTGTTGTTAAAAAGCCAAGCGTCTCCAGCTTATAAGTTAAAATATTGATAAAACTTCTAAGCTGATATTGTTCTGAACAACTTATGAAGATAACAAACAAGCGTTTTGTTTTTTAATAAAGCTTGATTATTTTGTCTCTTTAAAAATTACCAATCTGTTGACATTAAGTTTTAATAAACAAGAAATTAACATAAAAGGCTACTAAAGTACGAATTAAAGGTGTTTCCAAAGCTACTGCGGGTTAAAGAACGTGTTTTATAAAATTTTATCGCGAACCGATCAAAATATAGCGGAGGAAACAGAACGTAACACCCTGTGTATAACGAGTGTTTTGAAACACGCGCACACCTTATCGTGCCAAGTTTACGAACCCGATCCTCCCTAATTTAAATATATTCCGACTTAATTTATACTTCGACAATCCTGTTCAGTGTGATGGACTTATCGCTTCGAATACCGTAAAATATTCGCTGAAAGGAGTTTGCTATCCTAAAATAAACTGAGATGTATTAAGAACAATTGTTCTTTTTGTGTGTATTTGTATCTTGTTCCTACGTTACGTTTGACTACTTGAAAAGTATGATTAAACAATGTCACCCGAATATCGTATCTCGAACAAAAGCCAGCGCGGTGAGTGTGTACCGTGCGAAATTCTTGCGCTCGCTAAGGACGCGTGTAGTTAGACAGGGTTGTAACTGAAGCAGCTGTGTTTTTTGCTCTCGTTTTACAAGTTCCTCAGTCTGGAAATGCAAGGGACCTCTATACGCGAGCTACCTATAGCACACTATTATTGTTTCGTCCTACAGCTATGGGAAAGGTTTCCGAGCGAAACGGGGACTATTAAACGGGTCGGATCGAAATAGGTACAAGTTTTTGTTTAATGCGTTACTAACTTACCATTATTATTACTTTATATTTATTTTATCAAATATATGTTATCTTACAAATATCACTAACACTTGGCAGACACTTGGCAGATGTCATTAAGTATTTTTTTTATTTAGTGTTGTGTTAAAAACATAATTATGAATACTAATCACGATATTTGTCGCGTGTGAACGATCGTATCTGACCTTTAGTGATCTGCTTAATCCTAATACAATAGCAACACGCCTTAATATTCAGATTGTCTTAATCATTTGACTAATGGGTAGGTAGCTTTTAAGTGTATTAAAATGTATGCCGCAATCAATTGAGGGGAGGTTTTACTGCAACATTATAATTTTATTTGAGAAGCTAAGTAATAAGTTCTATTGGTAAGAGAAATGTTAACAAGATCTGTGTTCGAAGTCTTTTGAGATTTAAATAATATATTAATCTTAAGGTCAACTTAAAACAATCAAGTTATTTATACTGGTACTAATTTATTTTAAACATAAATAAACAAAGGTCTTTTATTTATTATCTACTTGACATTAATAACAATTAAAAGCCTAGACGCTACCAGGAGAACATACCTACGAAGAGAATATATTACGCTAAAAAAACGAGTAAAATAATTAAGTATTGCGACCGAAGTTTTCCTTTTACTGTGACCTGTGCATTTATATCTTAACCCCTAAATGACAGATTAAAGTCAAATAACATAGCTAATTTATATTTATAAATATTTTTACCTACTGATAAATTAATTAATAAAGAGAATTTTAGTAATTAATTATTATTTTGTCAACTTTTGTGTGGAAAGCCGTAACAATGGTTTAATAGTGCTGGTAACATTACAGTATTTTTTAAGTAGGTGGCTAAGTACCGGTAAGCCGTTGGCGGTCAGTCAATAATGTTGTCGTAGGTTAGGAACGCGTTCGATAAATAAAAATAGACTTGTACCTTGATACGCGAACTATAAGGAAGAATTAAGAACTTTTTAAATCCGACCTATTTGTTAATGACAGGGTTTATAACCAACCAATACCAATTGTTCGGGTATAGTAATTTGTTACTTTGAGAGACTAGTTCGAGGTTCGAGATAAGCTTTTTCCGCGACACTCTGAGCTTTGAGCTATTTCATTTTACAAATTCTATGAGAAACAGTTCAGCAACTTAGTAAAATAAACTGAACAAGAAATCGTTATTTTCCCTAAGTATCGTTATTTTTTACGAAGTTATTAACTTTTTGGCGGGTAACGCCACATTAACATATTAAATTGTTATGATAACATAATTTTCGTAATCATAGAGGAAAACAGTGACTAACAATATCAAATACGAGTTTTTATGATACAACGCTAACTACCCATTTAGTTAAATTATAACACATATAATAGATAAATGTTGTAACAAGCGTGCTTGTTATTGAGACAAAAAAAATACTAGTTAATTAAATAATTTATAATAGAAGCGTGTATTAAGGTCTGAAGGTAAAATCGTGGCCAAAAGCAAGTTACTTTCGAGTACCTACGTTACAATAATATTACTTTTAAGTGGGTAAGCTGTGACAGGTTAAATGCTTTGGAAAAAATCTTTTGATGAGAAGCGAATCCCGATGGTTTAGCATTTTTCGGCCACAAATCTACCTGAACTAATAAATAGTGATTTGCCAAGATATCATAGGATAGATAATTGATTTCTTACGCAGACCGAGAACAGAAACTTGGACCCGATAAGGGCTGCCGGTACCTTTTGTCGGTACTTTTTGCCCATCCCTTACAAAAAAGAAAACCAACCCTTGGGTACAGTTTTTTGCCGAAACGTACCTTTTAATTAGAACCAAATAGTTTTTACATCTTCGAAACTTAATTTGGACGAAACTAATACCGAGAAATTAAAATGGAATTTAGATCTACGATAATCACATTTGAGGGTAGTTTATGTTTAGTAGATTTTAACTGTTGTATTAACGAGCGGTTTTAGGACTTATTTCGGTTAATATTATGTTAATGTGATGACAAAATGAATTTTGCACATCACGTACTCGAAACAGTCAGATTTACAATAACAATTTCGAATAAGAAATTAACTTTCGTTATAACTACGTGTAAAATAAATTATGCGAGTGAAATGCCTTTAAAATAAATTCTACGTTTTTTATCTGACGATCTTGAAAGTAAAGAATACGTTATGGTGGCAGCACGCGAGGCGCGACCGGCAGGCGGCGTGCGGCACGCTATCACACTATCAGTGAGCTTTCAGCGGCTGCGGGATCCGCGCCACGACCAACTACCTACTACTACTACTACGGCTACAACGAACAGCGACGTATCTACACAACACCTCTACGACACGGTGCGGTCGCACAAAGCGTAACAACAAATATAACGAGGGTAAACAAACAAAAACAATGCGAGCTCCTGCCGGCCAGCAGATATTCGCACACATTCCTGTCGCTGGGTGTTGGTTATGATCGAACATAACCTAAAAGCGGCCGGCGGCACGTGCGCCCTTACATAAGGGTGGCGCTGTTCAACCCCGCGAGTGACGTGACACCGAATAACCTCTACAGCTGTTCGCGGCGCGCTGGTGGCGGCCGGCCGGCGCCTGCTACTGGGCTGGCACTAGGGGCAGTACCTTGGCGGCCGACGATCTCGGCGACGTGCTCGGAGGACGGCACCGGCACGCACTCCGTCATGTTCTGCGACTTCTTGGCGCGGTCCTCGGGCGGCGGCGCGAACCCCAGCGGGCTGGGCAGCGCGGTGCTCGGCGGCATGCTCTCGCCCAGGCTCAGCATGCTCAGCTCCAGCGCCAGCTGGAACGCGCGCTGGTCCTCCACCAGCCCGCCTCCGCCACTCAAGTCCCCGAACAGACTCGACGGCATTTCCACTTGAGAAGCTATTTTGATAGATTTACTGAGAGGTTGCCCTCTCTGTCACTTGGTAAGATAAAAATTGGGGTGCGTTCGATCGTTTCAAACGCCGCGATTTGTCATGAGAGACGCACGTGTGTCTGTCGCGCGGCACGGCGATGAACTGAGTTGCCGGCCGGCGAGCGCACGCGCCCAGCGCGCCGGCGCGGGGTGGCGGTGGGGGCGCGGGGCCGGCGCCGGGGGCGCGCGGGGCGCGGGGCGCGGGGGCGCGGGCGACTGCAGCCAGGGCGGGATGCGTCGCAGCTTCCGCCCGCCCTGGCTGTACCTACAGCACACGGCGGCGGCGGTTTGTCCGTACTTTAACACCTTGCCGGCGACGCGCGACGCGCGCTCGCAGCTAATTATTTCGAGATCACGTTTTATGTTCTAGGTGGACGCCGCTGATAACGGCTGTAACAATGCCTTGATTTATAGGGTAACGTGTTTTTGTTACAGCTAGTAACTGAGGTAAAGTCGAAAAAAATAGATTTAAGAGAAGTATGATTATTTTTAATGAAAAAGTAGGGCAGAATAGGGCTTATCATTTGTCCCTTACAAATAAGTAGAGGCAAGAGTGTAAGTAGTCCACCGGAATCTCTGTCAGCTCGTCGTATTGGAAGCCGCGATTGTCTCCGCCCGATAACGTCGACACCTCGTTGGTTCTGCTGACTGTCTATTGTTTTATCTTGCCGACGAACAGCTGATAGTTAGATACTACGGCAATAAAGATACAGCACAAAAAACTAGGGACGTAAAATAATAGCAATAAGACTTATAAGATTGATGTAAGCTTTGAACCGCACCTTCACCGTAGAAATCCAAGCGGCTCGTCACTGCGCTGCTGTGGAACAAAACATGGAACACATTGACCTGAAAATAGACGCTTTATCACCACTTAGTGAACGTAGGTATTAGGTACATTATTTAGATTACTAAAAATATTATACGGATATTTTTTGTATCGATATTAGATTCCTAGTTTAATAAACTCGGCAAGGTGGGTTCGCCTCATTGAAGTTATTTGTGACATTTCTATAAATACATAATTGGTTCATTAGACGTTCATTCATGGTTCACAGTTGCGCTTAAAGGTATTGACAACCCACTCGAAAGGTAATGTGAGCTGAGTGACTAGGCTGTCAGAATGTCAGAGTACTTTAAGATTGTTTAGAATCAATCCGTTTGCGAGCCCGCGCTTGTAGGACCCGACTATTGTTGAAGTAGTTCACCAACTAAATAATCATGTTTTTGATTAAGTCCTACAGTAAGTTCTTATCTCCTGGTAGCCGGTGTGGAGGCCACTGGAACTTTTGAATATAATTAATTAGCCACATCCTTTGTTGTATTGCTGATTGTATTACAATCAGTAATCGGCATTCAACTCACATCAAAGTATTGCTCCCTTATCAAAGTGAGAAGTATTTATCAATGGCGGGACGCGGAATTCGAAGAACGTGCCCATTGGCCATCTGACCTCACCTCGTGTCGCGTCCGGTTAAACAATACTTCATCTAAACTAGCAGAAATATAAATCTTATGATTTCTCCGCGCCTGGTACCTACTTCACATAAAGTGTCATAACTAGATGTATTTTGAATTAAATAAACAGATTAAAAACCTATTTAATTAATAATCTCTTTAGTAAAATAAAAATGGCCGTAAATTATAAAAATAATTTTAAGTCATAATGTCGTTTGGGTTGAACTATAAAAAAATAGCAGATCTATAAAAATGGCGTTATAATATATCAAAGTTCGGTTGAATAATTCACAATTGTTTTAAGCTTGTGTAACCCTATTTCTCGAAAATCCGTTTATAGTATCGTAACGTCGATTGTAATACTGTGGTAATACTGACGAATTATTGTGAAATCGTAGTATGAGTGAGTTTTCAAGGCCCGTAGTATGTTTAACTTGTGATTTTTCAACCAACGAACTTGATGATGACAAATGAAAGTAAACTGTTTTATTGCTAAGAATGGCAAAGAAAACAAAAGAAAAATTATAATAATCTTTTACACGTTCCTGCACTTATCATGAGAGGAAATTCTTAAAATCCTAACAATAACATAAGCGCCTAATTATCAAACATATTTAAGTAGAATCGTTATATTTTTTTGGTACGTTCCATAAGAGGTTATGAGCTATCATCTTTAATACTTAATACCACTTATACAATCAACAATCAAAACACTTGCCTTTATTTCGATAATCAGATTAAAACGTTTCTTTTTTGTTTTTATAATTCTCGAAACAATACTATTTTAGAAAATTAGAGCTTAATACGTTTTTTTTCTGTTGAAATTCATTGTTGACTTTTATTTGACATTTTAGGACTTATAAGATTATAGGCTGTAGTTATTTATTAACTCCAAAGACAAACTAAACTAAAAAATAACTCAATATAAACTATTGTTTTATTTTTCAATGACTGGTAATCTCGTGCCCACTTCGTTCAGCTGTATTTTTCCGGTGAAAATAATATAACCTGTAATACTCAAAAATTTTGTACCTTTCTATAGATAAAAAGATTTTTAAATTGGTCGGTTATACATATAAACCCGGGACCTTAAATCCTAAAATCCCGAGTTTACCTCTTTATGATATTATAATATCGATTCATTTAAAAATTCACAATCTACTATTCAATGTTGTGTAACTCTCGAATTATGAAGTGGTAACTAACTCAATGTTACGAGTAGGGTAGGGCGGGGCACAAAGGTCCAATTTGACTATTATAAGTTATGCTGTGAAAACCAAAGCCACTACATCAAAACAAAAAACACGTATCGAATCAACTGTTATCAAAGCATGATTGGCTAAATTTTCAGTTATTTAATCATTGTAGAAATATGTTTTTTTACTGTTTTTGTAGACCTCGTCGTCTGGTTCTTTTTGCCCCATAGTAGGGGTAAAAAGGGACAGCAAAGAGGCAAAAAGGTTTTGGTTATTTAAAAGGTTTTATAAAATAATAACTACATAGGATCCAATGCAAATCAAATGTATATTAATCTAGAAAAACATAAAGTAAAAATATTCTTATAATTATTAAAAACATGAACTATTTCTGATAGTTTAGGATCTGTCACAGGAATTTAATCAGTCTTAAAAGAATTATAAGTTTTTGTCAATAATTTGTGATTCTTAAAACTCGAATAACACAACTAAATATGTCTTTTTAAACATAACATAAAAATAAAATTTTTCTTATAGTCTTACTTTAAAAAAGTCCACTCTGGTCCTTTTTACCCCAAACACGTGTAAGTATTTAGATAGGTTATAAAAAAATAATAAATAAATCGAACTTAAAAATAACAATAAACCTTGAAACACAATTAAATGACCTACACTTAAAAACTACATTCAGGCATCATAGCCTAAGTAGTAGTTCTCCAAACCAAAACAATCAACAGCGGAAAAAATTACTTTCGTCGAAATTTAAAGGTGAGGTCCTGTATCTCCGGCTGGCAACGTCGCTCAACTGTCAGTGATGGCGCGTTACTCCCCGCGTGGACTCTTCTTTTCGCTGGTAGCGTTCGGAAAGACGTAACTTCACTAGGTTTTGAGATTTTAATGGTGGACCTTTTTACCCGCGGACCTTTTAGCCCCGCCCTACCCTACGATACGCGACACTACAACAACAGAGTCTCAAGCAAAAAGTTTGTCAGTTTTTTAGTTATTTCCGGATCTATGACCTACTGTGTAACTAACGAGTGACGGAGAGGGGTCAAGGCAGGACATACACTTTTTGTCAGCATTACGAAGTTTTACTCAGTACGGTCAGGGTAACAAACACAGATTTCCTTACTGCTAAAAATGTTTAATAACAACTCAAATTCAGAAAGCTGTTAGTTCAATTCTGGTGTTATTCGACTTTGTTTTCCAGTGCCAATAATATAGTATAAAAAATACGTGTTGAAGTGTTAATTTATGAACTATTTGCAAAAATAAATATCATTTCATAATTTCATCGTATATTACCTACTTTAAGAGATCATGATAAGACCTCAGCAAGATTTTAGTTAAATTCAGAAGTTAAAGCAACTATGTGTCTTAATCCCAAAACATAGTAACTATTTTTGAATGCATTCAGAAGTCTAGTATTAGTATAGTGTTGTTCGACTTGTGTTGCAGACTGTACATGTTTTTGTATATGTTTGCATGTGCACGGATGGTTGTGACGGTTTATATGTATGCTAATTGGAATGAGTAATTTCTTATTAGTATTTTCATGATTTGCGGTGTAAATGTCGTTCGGTATTACGATGTTTTTTATAGAACTGTTGTGTTTGTTGTTTTGTATGTGTGGTAAAAAAGAACAACCCATAGTTAAAGTTAGGTACATACACACATGTATATATATTATGAAGGAAAGTTGCGTTTCAATAAAAAAATATATCTTTAATCGAATCCAATATATTCGACTTAATGTTTAATACACAATTATATGCGATGGATGCGAGTGGCTGAAAACAGTTCTCAGTGGAGTGCACTTGGAGAACCTATGTCCATCAGTAGACTGTGATAGGTTAATGATGATGATGATGACACAATTATATAACATACAACTACCACAACCAGTAAAAATAGGTACTTTTTAAACCTTAATACACAAAAATGTTATGAGAAAAGAAGAAAATATATTCAGTAACAATTACATCACAGTTTCTTGCCGTTAAATGAATACGTTTGACGAGTTCACTAGTCATAAGATAAACTTACCTTTGATAAATAAATAAAATCATTATGCCATCAAATCTGCAGTGAACAGATAAATCAGTGTAATAGTATATTGGTCGCCCGTCCGTCAGTGAGCGCGATCAGGGCTTACCGCGTGACGTATGCTGTGACGTCACACACGGTCTAACGGGGAGCTTAGAACTTGATGCCTCATCGTGACAAGCAATAATCATTACACAAACATTCAGTAAAAGTGATTTATTTATATATTTCTTTTTAATGTTAAACTTTCGCGACTTGTACAGATATTTTAGACAACAAACGGGTCTTATTCGCGATGTAATTTAATATTTCTTTCTCCTCCCCAGAAAGAAAAGAAATATACATAAAATTTATAATTAACTAGACTGAATTTCGTAGTCACATCGCCTTAGAAAGAGTACCTATGTTAGTGTTGTGTTTAGTACCCACTATCAAGTTCTAATTTTTAAGCCACCTGGAACCAATTGGTATTTACTTACACCTCAATTTTCATCCAAATTGGTCCAGTCATTTAGTTAAGGTAATAAATATTTATACAGAAGAATTTAATTTGAATAAAGTTATCAAAATGAAATTATTTGATCGTAAAAGGCCGTTTTAAAATCTTGGCTGAGTACCCATGCCCATTATGTATTAAGTTTAAATTCAATTAAACTGGTCTGATAACAATTATATGGTTTTCTGATAGTGTCATAATATTGCAGATTTACTTATTAAAAAAAAAACGCACCATACAGGCGTATGCGCAACTTTGAAGCGAAAGCTTATCATAAGTATTTTATAGTCCATATTCATGGTCGTTTTGTATTAACATTTAATGTCAATATTATACCGATTTTAAGAAACGTAATTAACGTAAACGATCGATTTAATTATAAAAATATATCGGTCACCAATTTGATATTAAAATTTATTAAATAACTAAATCGTAAGACATTAATATTTTTATAATCAAAAATGTGTTTTGATATCCTAAAGTGACATTCATACCCTCAAGTACTTGTGCACATTAAATAAAATTAACATGAATGTGTAAGTCTGTTAGGAAAATACAACAATTTATAATTATCAGTCTTATCAGTGCTTACTCCACAGTTAGTGTCACTTGTGTCAATAGTGACTTAAAATAGTTAAGAAAGCACATATAAATTTGAAAAAGTCACATTGGTACTGGCCTGTGCTGGGGATCGAACCTTCACCACAGAAGGCCACCAAGACATATTAAACAAACATTACCTCTTCACAAATACCTCTTTTGATATTGGTATAGATTATGTACAAGAAGTTAGGTATACAACCTATTTTGTACCTACATTATACATACTTACCTAAGTGCGCTTTAATCCCATATATCTGTAGGATCCATTTAATATCCGCGCGAATCTCCTCAGCTTTGTAGACCCGCTTTGTCGTAGTAACAAGGATGCGCTGTAACGTTATTTGATAATGCAATACCGTTGACTAAAATGCTACCTAACAGTCGCCTTTGACGGGAATATGGTTGTGAGGATTCTGGGAAGATTTGATTGCCATTCATGCTAATAAAGGGAAAATGTGTTGGGTTCAATATTAGTTTTGAGCACTCTTTCTATAATCTTCGGAATACGAGTATGAGTGAATGGTAGTTTGTTTCAACGTTTCTTACTTAGGCTAGCCAGTTAGGAAATGTCGATTCCAGCGAGTTTATATTAAAAAAAAACATGTAAAAGGGGTAAAATTTATCCCATTTGCAGAATAAACTATTTTATCCTCATTAGGATTATAATATTTTCATCTTGCATGCTACAAAATAAAAAAGCCCTTTCTTTTAAAAGCCACATTTTTACACACATCGTACGTACCATTAATAAAACCACATTTACACCAACATACTTCCGATTATCACAAGATCCAGCCATATAATCAGAAAAAAAACCCTATCAATAAGAAACCCATCTCCAAACAAGTAAGTGTAATAGTTCAGCTCTGCCTGTGTTCACATTCTAATTTGAACCAGAAATCGATAGAGCCGGGGAGTTGGTAACGAGGCAGACAGATCGTCTCGCTGTGGTCACAGACTGTTTTGGCGGGAACCATTTATTATACACACTAGCTGCTGCTCGCGGTTTCACTTGACATTGTTTTTCATCCAATGAATCAAGTGATGTTAGTATTAAATTGTATAAAATGGTTTAATATTTGTAGTGTGTAATCATGCTGTAATGTACTTGAGGATTTGGCTATTCAATAGAAAAAGTCTATTTATGAAATTCGTTAGTAAATTTCGCAGACTTTTCTTTTAAACAAAGTCTTTAGTTTTATTAAATTAGGATATACTTATTAACTAAGTACCGATATATGGAAAGTCACAGATTTTTTCCTTTTTCTTAACAATATAATCCACGATTATTTCATGGACAAAAAGGTGTTAAATCGTGTTACAACTTGATCAATGTTCGTGCTATATTTTTACGTAAGAAAAAAAATTAAGACATATTAACCAATTTGATTAACGTATCTGTGTCGTATTGTTATTTGGGAGTGTGATACGACAATATGACGCTTCAAATACTTAGACTTTACTAACGACGTCTAATTTTATAGAAATATCAAAATATACCTGATGAAAAAAGTATATAAAGGTTAATATCCTGAATTTCATTATAACCCGTTATAAAATACTGACTGCTAAAATACAAAACAAAAGCCTTTAAATCATGAAAATATAGCCCAACATACCTTTTAAAGAATTTGTAATATTTTCATGAAATAATAAACATAGAGAGCATGTATGTGTAATGTTATATCCACTGTATATCTGTTTTTAGCAATAAATACATACAACATTGGCAACACAGTAGGTATTTAATTAAAACTGAAGCTAATAATCAAATAACCACATGAATTCTGGTTTAAAACATATTCATAATTTTTGTACCCCTTAAATAATACGGCCACTTATATGGCAAATGCAAAATTAGGCTTTATGTACATAGAAATAAGTGTGATGTATGTTTGAAAGTATAACTGTACCGAAACTGGGTCGCCAGGGGTTATTGCCCGGGCTTCCAAATAAAGGGTAGTTGTCGATATTTGAAAGTTCATTCCGTAATAACCATTTGCGTATTTTTGTACGTTTTTTCATTGTACTGGTTAATTCTCTAACGGTTTGGTAACTTGTTTTTAAGGGAGTTAATTTGACTTTGCATATTTAGCGCGTAAAATCAAGTAAAATGTTGTGCATACAAGCTTCAAGCAAGTTTTGAACCTTTTATAATAACAATGTAGGTACTAGGGCTTCATACTCGCACAAGATGTTTGAACAGACCTCGTACATAGGTAATTATTTTGATGACCGTTTCTGCGCAACATAAAGTACAATTTTCTTTAAAACATGAGCTTTTTGGTATGAGAGGACCAAAATCTTATTTGGAATATTTCTATTGTATAGAATTTCTTTTAATCTTTGACAAGGTTTGCCTAAAACACGTCGTACTTTGGATTTGTCAATTTCTATTAATAAAACCAGACTTGTCTTGTTTTGTAGGACAGTTTAAGAATAGTCTCACAAAGTGGATTTCTTTCGTTTTCATTACTTTCGATTGCCTCACCTTGTCCGTCCTGCCACAGCCGTTATATAACGGGTTGAAACTAAAATATTAGAAAAGCAAAACTTAAAATAGAAGTTATCTGTAAGAGGAAAATAACTGCGGTTTACGAAATTGGAACTTATTTAGTCCGAGGTTGAAATTGATTATTTTGACCCCATATTAGGAGGTTAAGAGGGTTGAAATTACGCTTACGGGTTGAAATATGAATTGAGTTTCAATAGGTTGGGATGAAAACTGATTGAAAACGGTTGTACGTCTAGTTGTTTGTTACAGGTTGTAAAGATAGCGACGGGGGGTGCAAATCAAGAGTTTCTTTGGTTGATATCAGTTCATTGGACGCTCCTTGGGCGGTCAATCTATGTAGCTAGCATCTATTGAAAGGTCAATATTAAGCCGTTCAATAAACTACATCTGAATTAGGACAGTACCATAAGCCAACACAAGGAAGAAAATATTCAAACACAAAAAAGAAAACATAATCAAAATCAAAAATATCTTCTTACCAAAAGAGTAGATAGAATATTCTGTATAGCACAGAACATCAATACAGGATTTAATAATAAAATATTTAAAGGTAACATGAGTATTTATTACTAATCTAAGTACAAAAACGGTTTGCTTGATGTCGGGGTTATAGAAAAGTCTATCCAGGTGTTGTCTGCATTTTCAAAGAGACGAGTCTTACCCACGCCACGTAGAGCAAAACTTTTGATAAATAATATGAATATGGATATTTTCTCAGCTTCCTCTCATGTAGCTGTAGTATTGTGTCTGTATATCGATCTATTCTTTCGTACATATTATAATGTGAACTCAATCTGTGGATTTCTCTTCAATACGTGCATTCAGATAAATAAACGGTGGCGGTGTTCGGGTGACCATGGATTTTATTAGAGTAAATAATATTAAAAAGTAAATTATATTTGATTGATGTATGTTCGTAATAAAGAAATAGAAAATTAAGTTTAAAATCTTAAGTACATTAATTACTAAGGTAATGTTACTGTAAGTAATGTGTATTTCTTAAAAATATATTCTGAATCGTAAAAATATGGCAAAAACATAAGAAGATGACTAAACAGATTAAGAACTGCTCATGTAGTCACACATTTAAATATGTGGCTTAGATTCATAAAAAAAAACGATTTATTATTCATATGTAAAGCTTGAGAACTATCCCAATTACAGAGCATAGAGGAGCCACCCTCGGTCTGCGCAAACCGTCTCAAGTTCAAGAATAAGTACATTGCAAGACAACAATGAATGCAAGCAGGTAGTGATTTTTTATCAACATGAGGTCCCTTTCAGACCATCTGCTCATAATACGCCGGATAGCAGATGTGAGACAGCCTTTTGTGCGTAAGTGTACTGCTTTTTTTTCGCCTGTTACACACTTCTTTGAATGTCGCTCGATGTTTAAGATAAAAACGGATGCGTCGACGCTCCGCGAGACGTATGAAGAATCGATTTTTGAATATTGCGAATAGTATCCGGTTCTGGTTTCCTGTCTCGTTTTTTTAACGGATCTTATTTTCCTATTGTTGGGGAGACTAAATTACGATCTTCTTTATTATGTTTTGGGTACCTTTGTATAGAATGCCGGTCGAACGATATAAATAGTGCCGGAAATAATTTAATGTAACCTATTTCTATACATTATTTTATAAAGTTCTTTTTTCGTCTCTCTGACATACACTTTACCTTCTAATGAGCGATTGTGACGGATAAATTACTTCTACAGCTTAGCCATCAAACGACATCGCTAATATCGTTCACCGTCATTTTTTCAGCGCCTGATTTGATATTTCTTTATGATCGATTCCAGTTTTTATGCAGTCCCATCTCATCTAAGTACTGTATACCGATCAGACCGTAACTACTTAATATAACCATCCTTTCTTAAGATCAAAGTATACACAGACGGCTGCACTGTATAGCTATAGATAGTAAACAGCTGCAATCTTTCTTCATCCTCACTCATGCACAAGTACCTCGTTAGGACGATTTTTTCCTCACAACAATAAAAGAATAACGCTTTTTTTTTTGAAATGATTGTCTCGTAGAATACCAGCCAGGTGGAAACGAGTAATCTTTTAGTTGTTCATACAATTGTGGATAGACAATGGTTCAATATGCAATCGGCAACTTTCTTGCTGGTGCGGTCTCTTTAATATCCTGGTTATTATTGTGGACACTTGATCATTTCATTTACGACGACTTCCAATACTTTGTAAGCTTACTGTTGGTTATGTTCGCCGACTTTAGGGCTGTACCAGTGGCCAGTCATCATACCTACAAAGTATAGTCTAAAGGAATTGTATGCGATATTTATTGAAATAACCCACACTTAAGGGTTAGTATATAATTTATAAGGGCCTTAAACAATGTTCGGAGCGGTAATACCAGAGGCACGTTCGCGTCCTTACACGAAGTTTTTGGTATTTTAATCAAACAAAGGTTGTAATTTAATTAGTGGTTTTTGCAATGTTGGTATATAATATTTATGGTTTAAATTGCAGCTTTCGATATATGAGATTAAAGTCTCAATATATGAAAGCGAAGAATTAGGTAATTAGAGTTAAGTATAGGAAATTAAAACGCAATTTTTATATTTACTTTGTTTCAACATTACTTTTTGGATTAATATGACATAAACAGTATACATAATTATTTCAATAGATTTGTGCTATCAAAATATATGAATATCGAAGATATTTCGAACTCGGTACTACATTGTGATACTACATTGTGGTTTTATATAAAGCTGACAAAGTCGACTAATAACAGACAATGTGTTGATTGATCAAATAACCTAGTTCTGCGACGTATGAACTTAAATTAAGCTGGTATTAACTTATCTTAGAGTTCTTTAATTTCTCAGAGCTAAGATACTTTCAGCAGCAGAATTAAAATACAAAACGTTTCCTTCCAAACTTTTACGAGTCTGACTTTTGTCCTTTTAAAGGTACTTCGAGCGTATTTAATAGATTAATTACTAATTCAGCGTAAATACTTGTTAAAAAATCACATCTTGGGTGAACAACGGTTAAGGGCTGATTTCTTGGCAAGGGTGTCGACCCTAAATTTGGCTCCGAACAGCAGCTGGTAGCGGTCAACGACCCCTGATGTCCGAACGGAAAAATAGGCATTTCCGAACGAGCACTGTGATTTATTAGAAGTTGCGAAGACAGATAGGTCGTTAGTCATGTTCAAGGAGAGGTAACACACAGTTATTGTGATTTTTCGTCTTATTCTCTATAGTTCGGTATAAAGAAAGGTATTTTTAGTGGGTTTATTCCTTGGATTACTGACTCTGGTTGATTTTCAGGTTACAGTCGAAAATAATGGTGGTTGTTAAAACACCAGCACTTTATGATTTCCTAGTACATGTAACTGTATTAGGTGCATTGTTTACTACTGAAACCTAAGATGTTTCTAATTGATATTATCAAAAAAGCAATTAGGATGGCAACAAGAACATTCGCGATACTTTTTAAAACCCTTTTATTTAAATATTATAAAGTATCACTTTCAAACATGAATATTTGTTTGACATCAACACGTTTTACGCCAACTTTAAATCTATTTTATGAATAAATAACGTAGAAAAGTGATCAACATGTCAAGGGGTGCTCAAATTCCCGCGAGATTCGGCTAAGGGTTAAAGTTCGTAACGGCTCGCTCCTAACCCGTTCTCGCTCCCTTGAATATACAATGGCCGGTCTTACCGACCGATCATGGTCACATGCTGAGAGATTACATGTTCATTGATAAGTTAGTAGGCATGTTTTGAAATATGTTGCTGTTTTAAACAGCAATGGATGTGTTTCAAAGAGACGTTGACCTGATTAGTCAAGTTTTACGGGATTTTTCGGACGCATTTTTGTGCATACCTATATCACACATAAATATTATTTTTTCCCAATACTCGCAGTGTTTGTATAAGTCGATAATTTACAATCCATAAATTGTATGATATATTAACCTACATCACATACAAAATGATGTAGTCACAAATACTAAGAATGGTCCATAAAAATTATACGACCGACATGATTGTTAGACACTTTTTACGCTAATCTGATATATTGTTATAATTATGAATCTGTACTTTTTGCGTCATATTTATCCTTAAGAAATAATATGTGTAGTTTCCTCTTTCGTCTGTTGTACGAAGTTCGATCGATTTTCGTTCTTACTCATTATTTGTTTTGTAATTCGAGTGTTAGTAGTTTTAATCTCTTTGACGCCCGGAACTGTGACGTCAGATATATTTAATCCAGGACATTCCAGGAATTAGCTGCTTCTTGCAAATAAAAATAATTGTGATTAATTTCCTAATGTGCAAAATGATAAAAAATGTTTTCAAAACAGACGAATGACATTAGATTTTTTTTTTAAAGTAATGTCTCAGGAGTCTTATATTGTTTGAGTCTTATATTATAGACCGTCCAAGCACATTAATCTCAGGAATTATTTTACAAAATTGTATTGAAAAGATCGCCCCACGATAGTTGCATGCGAAACGTTTTCCCACACACTGTTCGTCGCCCCAATTTAATATATTAAGATTTTGATTCGCAAAACTTCTTTCACATTACCTTTTACCGACCCCAGCTTATAGGTAAGAATTGTAAGGACCCTTTCTCAGGCCCTTGGCTGACATCTGTCGTTGCACCGGTCCTACGTGCAGTTGCATACAATACAAGACGCTTAATTTCGGTTAAATTTCAACGGTTTATTTGAATCGGGAACATAACAGTTGGGTTGGTTAAAATGTGCTTGCTATTAGGAAATTACTCTTACTTCTTTGTAGGTTATGCGAGCCTAGTACTTATTCTAGAGTTTATTTTGTGGAGGATAATAACACCATGTTCTTTAACAAATCTGTCTTATGACAATGATTAATTAACGATCAATTAATAATTATTTCTCAAAATCTTAAAACCTATTTAATAGCTTAAAGCTTTTTCTCAAATCAATGCGACACAACAACTCGCTACGTAGTTTTAATTGGCAAGTAAATTATTTGCCAACTTTTTAACAAAAGAATGAATTACAAAAGTTCCTACTAAACGTGAATCTGCTTAGCAGGTGATTTTTGTACTAGCACGATCAGAATTAGATCCTTATGATTAATACTTATAATTTATATTTTTAGGACATTAATAACAATATTATTATGTCAGGTTTCAAATAAAAATCTGCGCACTTGCCCCTTTGTCTAAAAAAAAATTAAGTCGCACATCATAGCACAGGGCAGTGACTGCAGTGTTGCACCGCGTGGTGACTCACACCAGTCGGCTACAGTAACTTAAGGAAAACACAACAAAATAATAGTATTAAAGTACAGTTCCATTTTTTACACCAAGAAATTCCTTATTAAAAAAGTTAATCACTATCTATCTTTACTTGCACCTACTTAAGTTTTAGTTAGTTTTAATATTACCTGGTACCTTTACAATACACTAATATTTCCTTATCTTTTTAACAAAAGAAAGGTGCGAAAATAATGTGTTTTTGTTGCTACACTCATTGTCCTATCTTATCCATTCATGTCTCTTCGAGTCCTATTGAAATCTCGACAATGGTGTTGCAAAAAATACCATGTTTCTCCGTGATTTTGGTAATAATATTTGATTCGTGCTTTTTTTTCTTCATTCGGTTCATTATTTTAAGTATCTGCCGTCTACTCTTATATTTTCGTCATACCTATTCGAGATTGCAGTGTTTAGACAAAATGTCATACATATTTTGTTTATTAAAAAATCGTGGATTTAACAGAACTATACTCTAGGTGAGTATAGTTCTGTTAAATTCCCTATATCCCCAACTGTTTTTATAAATAAAAAGTTGACTATAAGAGACTCACAAAGGCGGATTCAAGAACGAATTGAAATCGATAGAAAATTCTGACGTCTACGATCTTACTGACCCTTCATCTATACTTAGGCGTCTTAGGCCTAGGTCAGGTCAGGACCGTAAATAGACAAGAGCATAGACAATTTGACATTCCTCTTTTAATCTTACTTGATACTTACTCCACAAACTAACCTATTAACGTGTCAGATACTTACTAGTAAATGAGTCATAATTTTTTACACCTGAGGTCTTTAAGGTAAAACGCCGGTGATCAAAATTGGTTCGGGTCTATATTTATGTTGGAAACTCCAAATATTATTAAAAACAACATTTACCTTATCTATAGATCACGTGTTTTGCAGCCAGGTGGCACAATGCTTACCTGAGTCTTGTACTCTTGTTTAAAAAAGGCTGGCAAAGATTATTTCCTTTCAACGAAATTGTTTAGTGTAAGGTAACCTTATTTATTGTGTGTGAGTACATCTTTACATTGTTAAATAAAGCTTTATGCATTTAGTTGAAGAAAGCCGGCTTGCATCTGCGTCTTGAGTAACATGCTTACATGGGAATATGAGATATAGATAATTTAAAGGTAACTTTATCGTCATGTTAGGAGTAGGTATCGAACTACCTATTTGAAATTGTGTTTTTCTATAAGTACTAAAAAGCTATAACTATTGGGATACGTATAATGGTTTGAGTTGCGACTTTACTACGATGCGTACGTGACACTCATAGTGTAGGTTTGAACCGGACTTCAAAAAGAAGGAAATGCTGTTCGACTGTTTACTTAGGTACCTACTTATTTTTAAATTGGTAGGTGGGTAGGTGCAATGTTATTGCTGAAACTTCTTCTCTAAAACGTAAATAAATCAATGTAAGATATCTATATAGATAGATAATTAAAGAATCAAATTATGAAAACATTAAATTCTAATTAGATATTATCTTCTATTTAAAAGTTTGCGTTGTTACAATAATTATTAGATCCAAGATGATCATAGTAGCGCCATCTCGTGGATTTTAGTTTAACTAGTTTCATATAGCTATTTATACTTACCGTATTATTAATCGTAGTGTATTTTTTTATATTATATTTAATTACGATCTCCAGTAAGTTTATTTTTATACTGATTGAGTAAATTAATTTACGTACATTTTTTACTTTTGTCATACACACCAAACAAAAACTATAATGTCGTTGACAACAAACGTCATATAGTTGTCAAAATGGCACGTCAGCAGCAAGATGTTGATGAGTTATTCGATGTTAAAAATGCATTTTACGTTGGAAATTACCAACAAGCAATCAACGAAGCCCAAAGCGTATCTGTAAGTAACTCTTTTGAATAATATTCTATTAATTGAATACCATTTTGTGCCGTATTTCATCTCTTTACGGTGGTCATCAACGGTGACGTTGTACCGCTCATGTTTCCGTCAATAATTTATGTTTTACTTACCAATTACTATCTTAGTTAAGTATTCTACACACTTATCGACCTAAATAATGTCAATGATTATCAACATTACAGCCATCTACACCTCTAATAGCGCTCCAACGCGATGCGTTCCTCTATCGGTCATACATCGCTCAAGGCAACTACAGGATTGTGTTGCAAGAGCTGAAGACCGCGGATCCTATGCTGCAGCCCCTGAAGACATTAGTGGATTACCTGTCTCCGGGCGCTAACAAGCCAGCAATCGTCGCCGACATCGATGCTAGAGTAAGTTGGTATACTGTTGGATTGTTCTGGAATTTGAAGTCCTGGTAAACAACCAGTTTTATTTATGAAGAATACTTACTAAAAGTTAGCATTCTAACATAAAACTCTACGAGTATAAGTAATGCTTTGTTGTTGTCACTGGTGTTCATGTATAATTAAATATTGCATCAGTACAAAGAACTATACCAGATTCTTATTTAAATAGAGTATGTAGTATTTTGATATGAACTTAACGTTCTTAAACTTTCGCAAGACAAGACATCGGGTCTTACTCATTTATAATTGGATATTTGTTTGCTGTCCAACATTTTGGGCCAGTTGCACGACCATGATCATGGGGCGGACTACAATATTAATATGAACTGTTTCTTTTATTAATTGCAGGTAGCGAAAGGCACAGAATTGTCAAATGATGTCTTTTTGATTGTCGCAGCAACGATCTACTACCATGAGGACAATTACGAAGCAGCACTCAAGTAGGTTTATTCATGTGTAAAAATATAATCATAACCTACATAGCCAATAACGCTATCAATGTGTAACAATATTTTGCTAACTCTATTGGTATTACACAATTTAAAAAACCTATTGATGTTGTATATAATATTTCCTTAGCACATATTCCAATTGGATTTTTTTAGTTTTTTCCTTTACTACTATTAAAAATTGCAAGTAATGAGAATGTATGAAAAATCTTGCCTATGTATGGCTGATTGTACAACCTGGTGTCAAAGTTAAAAGCCCTCCATTTTAGGCCAACATACTCTGACATGGCAACACACATCCATGAAAAATTCTCACGTGTGCTGGTTTCCTCGCAATGTTTAAAGATTAACACATGAACTTACTCATTATTCCAGTTTACTGTATATTTACAAATTTTACAACCATGTTTCCAGGATTCTCCACAATGCTGAGTCCCTTGAGCTCCGTGCATTTACCCTGCAGTGTCTCTTAGCCATGAACCGGCATGACCTGGCCCGCAAGCAGCTCAAAGCTCTGCAAGACATTGAAGATGACAGCACACTGACACAGTTGGCACAGGCCTGGCTTAATCTGTCACAGGTATTGTATATGTCTCAGGGATAATTTGTACTGTGTGAAGTTTCCTAATTTATGTGGATGAGCAAAAGAATCAATTGATGCTGTACAGTGCAACTGTACATTCCGCACATTAGCTTTTTACGCTACTTACATTTCAATTCATTATAAATATGTTTAGTTCGTGTTGAGCTACTGAGTTGGTCTACATTCTTGTTACAGCCGACAAGGACTAGGCTATTAAGCTTATCTTTACTTTTAGTATTTTTTAGTTAATATGTTAGTCAGTACTTAACAATCTTTTTTACGATCTAAGATAGATCATTATTCGTAGAATACACCATTAAATTACATACATACAACATTGGTATTTTGCATAATTTTCAAACATGTTTTTGACATAATATCGCAGGGCGGACCAGGCGTGCAGGACGCGCACTACAGTATCATGGAGCTGTCGGAGCGTCTGGGCGCGCTCGGCGCCGGACCCGCCGCCGTCGGCGCGGCCGCTGCTGCTTCCAGAGGCAAGCTAATACATGTTAAATTATGACAGCAAAGCGGATATAAAAATGTCTATAAACGCCATCTACCGATTTACTCTTAAACTAAGACACCCCGCACCTACCCAACATGTGGTTTGTGTAACTTATGTCAAAATTTAATGCTATCCTTCATACTCAGAAAGTGTTGTAAATAGTTTTAAGTATTAAATGTTTACGTGTATTGCAGGCATGTGGGAGGAGTCCGAGCAGATGTTGTCGGAGGCGCAGGCGCGCGCCCCGCAGCAGCCGGACCTGCTGCTGGGGCTGGCCGTCGCCGCCGCGCACAGCGGGAAGCCGCCAGAGGTCCGCACACAATACATACTTAACAGAGTTTATACACGATACCTTGTTTTAAGTAAATAATACCAAAAGAGATTACTGTCCCAATACTATTAACATATTGCAAAATAAGTTTCACACAACGCCATCTAGTTTCAAACTAAGCTGAGCTTGTATTATGACTACTTGAAATTACTAAGTCTACTAAATTACACACAGAACAAATGATTGTGCACATCACACAAACATTTGTTCTGGGTGGGAATCGAACCTATGACCTTTGGTATAGCAGTCAGGGCCACGAATTTAGACCAATAGGCCTATCAATACTAGCCACATTTCAAATAGAAATGTAGGATTGTTTCATCTTACATTCTAATTATGCATGCCGTAGCTCATTAATTTAATTTACAAATCAATTTTGGAGACTACTGACTCACTAAGTTTGCACTCAACCTATCAGAATGATTATATTTTTGCCTAATTGATAAAATTCCACTCCGTTCCTAATTTTCTTGTAAAACACATTGTATAGATTTTTCTTTGTTTTTTTAGTATTATTAATATATCTGTTAAAATTCCAGGTCTTCAACCGCTACATAGCTCAGTTGTTGGACAGTCACCCGGACCACCCCTTCACCAAGGAGTACAACGCCAAGACAAACGAGTTCAACCGCCTGGCGGCACAGTACCAGCCCTCTGTACCAAGTTAAATCTAATGCCTATAGTAATAGAGTTGATTATCATTCGTATATCTGTATTGAAAGATTATTATAATTATATCATTTGGAGTTTCATTGTAACTTCAAATATCCAACATTATTACTTTTTTATTTTATTCGCATTTTATGTATCTTATTTCACTTTACTTTTTTTTCTGCAAGAAAGTACTAGGCTCTTAGCAATTTAAGAGTTTTGAGGATCGTCAATAAGGTCTTTTACCTTGAAATATGTTACACCGAAAACAGAATAAGTAGGGAAAAGGTAAATGAAACAGTCTTATACAAAAACTCCTTTTTCGCCATGTTATCCTAGTAGAAGCTGTAATCATAATCGTTGTCTGGTTCTTCTTCATCATCGGGACTGGTCACGTTGGTCATGATGTGGTACTGCCGCAGTTTCTCCAGTGCCGCCATATCGTCCATCAGGCCTAGGGGTAGCTCTGCCGGGTCTGTTTCACCCTTGACTAGGGTCCAGTCTGTTGTAGACTCATGTGATATTTCGCCGTTCAAACCTGGAAATTATGAGTGATTGAACTTCGAATTAAAATTGAATTTATTTTACTTAAACTATTTGAAAGATTTTTCCATCATTCCTTTATATCAAATAAACTGTCTCCTGTACTCCCAAAAGTTGAGATCTTGAGTTCTGAGAGTTACAATTAGTACCTTTTTACCAATATGATTAAACGACACATCAAGCGTCAACTCCACGAGTCCATCCTAGCTACAGAAAACGATAATCTTTTTAATAATATAGAATTCCCATGTCACAATGTTAGTTGAAACTTTACATTCAGTAGGTCTGAAAATCGGTCAACAACAATTTTCTATACCCTATTTTTTTGCGTACGAAGTCGCGCGCAGCAGCTAGTTGTACATAAAATTTAGAATGTAATTTATAATGTACTATTCCAGAACTTTTGCTCTAATCAAAAACGGTAACGTTTTTATGGTGCCTTGGATGCCACTTACCGTTGGGCGATATATCGACGGGTCCCTCAATGGGCGGAGCGGTGTATGCCTCTAGCTCCTGCTCGGTGTGGCTCTCTCGCTCCAACTTCTCCTGTTTGCGCTGCCGACGCCACGCCTTCTGTAGGTTGAACCTTTCAGGCCTGCGAAATACCACGTGTAAAAATTGTAGTAAGAGTTGACCAACCGCTTGAGTTTGCCAACAGCTGACCTGTAGTAAAGGATCATGTGGAATATTTTTGTCTGCCTTTGACGGCACAGCTTACGAATAAGTAGGTATCAATAGAATTATTAACTATAATAAAACTGATTTGCCATCGTTAAACACATTAATCTATTAAGGAATATCATAATCTTGTTTTTTATTTATTTTTTTAACATTGGCCGAGATTTTAAAAGATACAACTTTGTATAGTTTTGCGCTGTCCGTTCTGGGTCCAACACATTAGGCATGATGGACAATCCCCTTTACAAAATCACATGAACAAAATATGGATACTAAGTAAATGTTCATAAATTACTTCAGTTGTAAACAGGTAGGAAATTACCAACAACAAAGTATTGTTGAACTAAGGGACAGTTTAATAACCGCATCAGGCCTAACCTAAGGTTGTTAATCTCTGCTACGTATGAGCCGGAACAAACAAACAAACATGGATATCTTATCTATTTTCTATATGTATAAAGTATTTATCACCAAAACTTACTACCTGGCTAAACTGACTCACAGGTTCATTGCGTATGACGTCATTGGTATGAAATACAAAACCTGTCAACATCAATAGGTTTTACGGTCTACGTTCAACTTGAGAACCGGGAGGAACCAAGTTCATTCGCGTGCCCACAACCCGACTGCAGAGTCTAGATGTTATAATGGCGAGTTGTCACGCCCAGCACCCGCGCACCCGGTGCAAAATGGGCTCCAGATACAGTTAAGAGCATATCCGAAACGATTATATGTAGAGATCTCAGAAATTATTTGTTTTGAGAATTTCAATTAGGTTTTTATAAAAATATTTGTGTTAAAAATTATTGTTGCTTACCGTTCATCATCCTTATACACTCTCGCCTCCAAGTTCTGAATGTCATGTCTCAAGTCTGCGATCATAAGCAGCATGAGGTCCAAAGAGCCTTTAGGCCCGCGAGGCCCGCGCGGACCTCGTGGTCCTTCGTCGCCCTTTGGACCTTCCATCCCCGGTGGACCGGCAGGACCCTAGGTTGGAGAAACAAATCGAAAAAATTCAAAACTTGTACTCCGCTGAAGGCAGCTCTCGTCAACCACTTATTACTAACTTACATAACTTAGGACCCTAGGTTATAAATATAATAAATGTACAGATGTACTAAATATAATGAACTAGCAGCCCATCCTGACTTCCCACAGGCATACTTCGTGAGGGATACTCATACACCGTTGCACGTACTGGCGCTGTTATAGTACATGCTATATATTAGAGATGGCGCTGTATGTGAGAAATGATATTCCCTGTTTTCCTGCTTTTCTCTTAAAATGTACCTCGAATTTTCTTATTATAAACCTCACGGAGCCCGAGACGTTTCCAACGAATGCAAAACCGTAGAAAACGTTTCGTGCGTTCTGGAGTAATATTGTCAGAGTGGAAAACCCGACTTATTTTTATATATTAGATAAATTCCTCAATAGCAAACACGAAATCTAAAAAGTCAATTTGATAAGGAACAGCGTCATAGATTGTTGTCTTTTGTTGAACTTTATCTTTTCTTTGACTTACCCTTGGTCCTCGTTCACAGCGACAATAGCCTCCCTCTAGAGGTGCCGTTGAATCCAGCACCCTGTAAGCGTATGTGCCTTCTGCAAACCGATCTGTAAGGTATTAACACAAACTACAGTAAACACAAACAACAATTATAATGTTTACAACTTTCATATTATGATTTAAATAGTCTGTAGAGAACAGTGAACATGAAGTTGCGAAAAATTCTACAATAGAAGTCCTAATCGAATGAAGTATAATTATGTAAGTAAATCCTTGTTCACATATAAATTGTGTGTGGTGTCGCAACATTAACTAAGTATGTATCTACGTCCATTTTAGCGTAGTGACTACAAATACATATTTTTTTCAACTATCACTAATTTGCTATTAAAGCTAATAAATAAATATTCCTTAACAACGCCATCTAGTCTCAAGTTAAGCATACTAAGTAGCTTCTGTTCAGACTTCAGGGTCACTAACCACTTGACCAACAGGCTAGCCGAACTAAATACATACTAAATACATTTTGCCCTACCTTCCTTTAAAGCTGGACTCTCCATGAGTTTCTTCAGAGCAGTCTGCGTGGTCTGCAGCTGTTCTGCCAAGTGCTTGATCTTCCTTGACATGAAGTTCACAGTATCACAGGGCGCGTAGCACCGGGACGACGCGCGCACCAACGGCAACGGCTCCTGGATTAGGGCAGTTACCTAGGCTAATTTTATTATGCTAGTATTTCTTGATGATTAAGAAGTTAGGTGTTTAAGTATAGAGCGTAAATGTAGAATTGTAATGAACAATCCTTCTACTAATGTTTAATTTTTATTTTTAAAGCGGTCTTTTAAACAAAATATACTTCTTCATCCTTCAGAAATTTAAATTAAGAATTGTTTAAAATAAAAGAACTATCTGATTCAAAATTTGTCTACTGTTATCAAATCTATTTTGAACCAGGTGATGAATACTTATTGATAGCCCGGCTCAAAAATAATGTAGAAAATGTATTAAAAAAGGAAGTGTTGAAGTCGTCGATGTAGGTGTATTTGACTTTAAAACTTCTATTTGTAGTCTATTTAAAAAAGTATGTATTTTGATATAAGACTTACTGGCACTGTGATTCGTCGCTCACACTTCTTCCCATCATTGGCGAGTGTCAGCGGCTTCGAACACTCGCAGTGATAGCCGCCGGGGTCGTTCACGCACTTCTGGTCACACCCGCCATTGTTATTTGCGCATTCGTCGATATCTGAGTGAAAAGATACCATAAACCTGTATTTTTTTATAAACATGAACCTTATAATTACTGTGAAAAGGTTTTGGAATCAAAGTACAGCCTTGATTTTTGATTGTGCGAAAAATTGTGTCGAAAAAGCCAGGTTTAGTTCGATGTGCTCCTCGAGTGCTCGAATTATCTGATTCGAGATTTATAGATGCATTAAACTGCAAACTAATTAACTGTCTATAATAGACAGTTAAGTTTAAATAACCATCTTAAAAGTACCTAGTTTCTGTACACAAAACCTTTTTTCTATGCCAATTCAGCTCATGGATGGTCTTCTCCGATACGATAGAGTTCCTTACCGACACAGTAAGGCTGGGTCTTCCGTTTGTAGTGGTCGGCGTGGAACTGGAAGCCGCTGTGGCAGGTGCACCACACGCGGTCGCCGCGCACCTCGCACGCCTGCTCGCACAGCTGCAAGCTGCACGGGTCCACTGACCGCGGGATGCATCTAGGATACCAAACAATTACAAAGTTTAAGGAATTGATGCGTTTTTGACGTTCCTTCTTTATAACAATTAGGAATTTGCATAGAGAAAGTTATTATAATAATTTTATCTATCTTTATGGTTCAATAAATGTTTCTGGGTTTTCTATTACTAGCGCGACCAAATAAAAGAACATAGATGAAAATAATCAGCATTTAACACTCTCTAAATCTTACCATCGTTACTTCACCATTACAAGATTATATTTCTGCTAACCACATCAACATGTTAGCGCCGTGTATTTACTATTCCTGTCATCACATTAACTACATAATCAATTAGTATCGTGAATAGCTCAATGATTGATGAAGCTTCTCACAACACTTCCTCATTCCTATGCCTACCGTGACGATCACCCGACGCCCTTCGCACGCGGGTGGAATACCAACTTAATCTGGGCTTTGCACAGACAAAGACATGAAAGGTCACGGCTTTCTTTACAATTTGTGCTGAATCCCTTGATCCTTTGACTTTCCCCAACTCATATTTCTAATTGGAATCAGGTTCCGTTTTATTGAGCCTCTAAAATTTGAGGGACACTCCAATCATTTCTATAATTTGCTTCTTTGAACGTAGTCTAATTTGATATGAAAATGAAAAAATGTGAGACATCAAAAAAGCGAGAACACACTTTGTATCTTACAGAGGTGTGTATGTTCAAAAAAAATATATATTATAGACTAATTTGTTAAATGGCAAATCATTTGTGAGTAAAACAGCTATTAGCTACGGCAGTATAATATTACAAAATACCTGTAGAATTAATTACTGAATAAAAACACTAATGTCTGCTTACCTTCCAGCGATAAAAACGTGTGTGTCGCAGCACTTCAACTTGATGCACTGTATGTCGGCGCCGTCAATCCGGCACATGTCACGCGTGCGCAGGACTCGGTCTGTAGGACATGGTGAGCTTCCATCTAACCTGCAACCGTAGGAAAATGATTACCTACAACAGATTATATGGTTTAATAGATCATTAGTCTTAGTTTCTTAGTTTTTTGTTTAGTCTCAGGGGAATTTGTGGTGGGCTCCTTTTTCCGCATGCAGGCTCCTGTGGCCCGTTGTGCGCCTAGTAGTGATGGGGGCAGTCAGTCCAGACATTCAAACGCCCTTCAGACGCGCAGAAGTCTCCTGGGACGTTCGCAGGCCTCCGAGAGGGCTCGGTCTCAGGTATCTCAGGGGACTAAGGTACCTAGTTAATAAATCTCTTTGCGTTTCACTGCCATGAAAGGATAGAGAGAGGAGCCCCTTAGAGACTTAGTTGGCAAGAGCACACCCAGAGAGAAAGGCTGGTTTGGTTAATATTCAGTAAGTATGTAAAGTCATTAAATATTACTCTGCCACTTAAGTGTACAATGCCTACTAACATCATTTCTCGTTTGTTCTCGGAAAGGAGTGATAGTAACATCCCGCATTGCCACTATTACAACTGTCATGAACAATAAAGGCATTTAATGGGACACATATTCATAAATACTAGGATATCAGCATTTAAAGGATACTGTTGGCTCAGGACTGCGTCATGGCTGAATCCAGTACAAGATTGATCTTTGATCAGGAAGCCAGATGATAATACACAGATAGTGAAGTTCGGTCAAACAAAGAAACTTTATCTTATCATTTCGCGTTCTACAAAGTCGTTTTGGATAGTGGCTCATTGATACACAATGACCCAATTAATATGCACACATCATGTACTCCGTAAGTGTTGTTACTGTGCGTATGAACTTACTGACTAAAGAGCTAACAGATAAAAGGATGATGATAAAAATAATTGTATTGGCGATGTTTCTTAAAAATATAATTTCTGAGACAGATTTTAAAGAAAACATGAAGTGGAAACCTAGACTCCAAATTTTGAGATCTAAAATCGCCATCCAGTCGTGACCTACCGTGGTGATCATCGCTCAAACGTTCTAAATATGGGAAGATACCTGTGCCCAACAGAATGGCAATTATAGGCTGGTATTATGTATATTTGCTGAGCAGAATTACTAGTGAAGCTTTATCTTACAAGTCTAAACACTTCGCACTATGCGTAGGGCTAATGTCATACCTCATAATAATCTCGGCATAAAGTAAGAAGTTTATAGGTATTGCTTCGTAAAGTGCGTCTCCAGGGTACCTATTCATGATATAAATAAGTAATAAAATCCTCACAGGCTTTATGCATTTCCTTATTCTTGTAATTTATTGTTGTCTTCTCTGAAGTACGTTTAGCGAATGGTTACCTATATTTATTTTATTCTTATTGTTGATGTCATACACGTAAGTAAATAGCTATTTTTATAAATTTGTTAAATGCGTAATTGTGGTTAAGGCTTCTTGCGGTTATGTCTGCTGATAATAAAAATAAACGAATGTAAGAAGCTTTATTTTTTAGGTTTTCTTAACTGAATCTTTAGTGGATAGTTTACAGAGTAGGCAAAAATACAAAGTAAAGGACGGACACCCACAAACTTTGAACGGCTTTATTCAAATCGCAAGATAAAAAGCTAACGAAATAATGTTGATACAGTTGTTGTCAAAAGAGACATTCGTCGAGCACGATTAAAAGTGACTTCATGAATTACGATTTATTTATATTAATTCTGAGATCATCGTAAGAATTATAACCGGCACAAGTCTCGTTTAACTAATATTTTTATGTTACAACCTTGATGTAAATAAATTATGTCATTCCTGTACAGATGTCAGAATAGATTAATTTCTAGATTAACTGAAGCATCTAGGCTAGACTGTGGCCTTAATTAGACTACCTAATGAACTATTAAAGTAACATTAAATATGAGAACATCGTTATCTTTCACTAACTTTATCCTGTCATTTGAAAATACTTTTGAATATGACAATAAAAATACAAAACTGTGCTTTTTACTCTTTTAATTCTTACAATTCTTTCGCTTATTCTGAAATAGACCGAAAGAGGTTTTAATACGTTCTGTATGTCTACATTATTATGCTCAACCTTAGTTTATGAATTGGCCTATTATTCTTGGTCATACAACCAGAAGTAATTTTTAACATTCGCCCTACGGTACCCAGAACAGTTCAATGGGGTGCTTATACCGAACTATTTATACTCGTACCACTAGCAATAACGTTCGTGTAATACTTCGTATTATTATGGTGCAATGTACTTCATTCAGCTGCAGTCGTTGAACCCACGCACTTTGATTTTTAAACGTGGCGATGCATCTGATTCATAAACTGATTGGAGTAATAAAAGGGCGAATTATGCGGCTTGAGGTGCGCGACTATTCTGAATTGATTTAGATGACTGGTAGGTACTGAATAAAGCTAATGTAATGCTGTTAAAAGCTGTTACGTTTCTGTTTTGTTTTAACGAATATTTGTTGTCATATGGCTAGATATGATTAGATAGTGTTCAATAAATTGGTAGTGGTGAAATTACCTTAGGGTCTTGTGTTTTAAACATTAATTAAAAAGGAATAATTTATTTTTTTAAATTTGCACAAAAATAATTATGATGTTTGAAATTAATAACATCATTAAAACTGTATATTTTTAAAAATGATTTGGAGCGAACATTTTACGAGCTTCACTTCCGCTTACCAACCGATACGTCTCTCTCTGATAGATCTAATTAAAATATTATTAAAAATATACACAAAAACACGAGATAATTAGCACAAAACTGCTAGCAGCACATATCACTCACACGTTTAACACATCATCGTGATACGCGTCCTCTGCTTGGTATCCTCTCTCGTCCTGATAGCAGAGTACCAGGGTGGCAGGATGGAGCAGGAGTAGTGCGGCACAGGCCGCGGCTGCGAGCGGCGCGCGCATCGCGACTGCGGGTGCGCGCCCGCCGCGGATATGCGTTTGAGCAGTGATAGTCAAACTTACAGCTGTGTATGCACACATACGTAGAACAAGTTTGGATAACACAACCAATGATATAATGTTCCTCATTGCATCCTATTAAATAATATCGCCGACTTTAGTTGGTGTGCGAAATTAATACGGTTAAACAAAAAACTTGAAACAGAAACGAAACAAAAAAGCGGAGGGACAACGAGAAGTTCTTGAAAACTTAAACTTAAACAACGTTGTCACTATTTAAAAAAGAGCAATTTCTAGTTAATCTTCAGATACTTATAAGACGATAAAATTAAAACGTAGAAAGAAATTTCATTTGGAATAAGCTGAGCCTGCAGCTATTCCTTACACATTTTTCCTGATAAATTTAATTTACAAGATATCCGGATATAACAAGAAGGAACCATTATAGGGAATAATGAGAATTTATTTATAGAAAATATGTTACAGTCAAAGAACAAAACAGAGTCTATTATGAAAAGGATCAAAATAGTCCTAATGCATGACGGTCAAAAAAATCTTTTTTATTTCCATCCCTGATGTTTGTAAAGTAAAAGTTTTAAATTTTGGAACCACAGATCTCTTTACAGCTAAGTACATGTACATCTATGTAAATATGAAAAATAAAACACCTGCAATATATCTAAAATACATTTTAGAAAAGGTGCAACATTTTACATTCATATTTCTAAACACTTTTCAAACGCAATTTCCTTGACGGGGTTACAGAAACAAATCCTACTTTTAATCTCTAGAATGTTGATGTAAATGTTTTACTGACAGCTAAATGTATTATTTCTTTAAAACAAAGTGCAGTTGAAAGGAAAATCGAGCAAACAATTCAATCTGTCACACCCACTAATGTTTTGATATCAAAGAATTTGAGGTCGGTTAGGCGGGTGGATGTATAACGATTGTTGATTACTTTTGCAAAATATCCTAGAGGGCGACCACCTCCTGTTAGAGCTAGTCTCACATTCATATGACAACGGAGATAGTGGTAGAAACTTAAATGAAATCGGGAAGGGACGAAACGAACGAAAATTTGGCTCACAGATATCTTTTAATATATTGTATAATGTTCGTGTCACAATGTTACTTACCGTACTCTTCCGAAACGACAGCACCGATTCTCTTGAAATTTTGTATTTGTATGCATTCAGTAGGTCTGAGAATCGGCCAACATCAATGTTTTATGAATTTCCTTTAGTTTATTTATTAGTTATACGATAACATTAGCATTTAGAAAACATTTTACCCCTGTAAGTCACAATGGGCCTGCGGAAAATAGAGCCCACCTCATAAGTCCATGAAAGCATGTAAGTTCAAACGCAAACCACAGCTAGTTTCCTCCTATAAGTTTGAGCACCAGTTCAACTAGTAATAGTCCAGAAATAGCCTCCAGTACGCGTATAGTACACACAAGACGGATACACAGCGTAGAGTATTTTGGCCGTCACGGACGATTCCGCGTGTACCAATTATACTAGAGTGGCTATATTTTTTGGAACACCATCGGGAATCACCCTTGACCGACTTCGGAAATGGATGGATGTTATCAAGGTGTTCGTATTTTTTTTTTGGATATTTTCAGGCATAGCTTTTCGTTCTCAAATCAATGGTTAGACGTTTAATTTTTAGTTTTATTTAGATAGAAGATTTTCGTGTATCTACAGCAATGGAAATGCAATGGAGAATTCAAGGTTAAAATGATGCCTATACTGGAAGGGATTCTACTACGTGTAAAAACCAAGGAATAAATCCTTAAAAATGTTATTCCTTATATGTCTAAAATTATTATTTGTAGAGTGTTCAAGAGATTTACTAGATCGAGTTTTGGTGGCTTGTGTCCATGATTCTACTCACGAACTGCAAATTCAAAGTAATGTGAGTTATTGAATGGTTCTTCTTCCTTAAAATTTTATACATCCTTGGAATAGTTTTTCAGTAACTTATTTATGGGCACATTAGTTAATCTAAGTGTTTGTTTACCGTAATAGATGCGCGCGCGTCGACGCCTCACGGCCGCTCGCACTCCATCGATCCACTGACACACTGCCGCTTGTGCAATACTAACATTTATTTATAATTTCCTGGTACTCAATCCAGATCTGGATGTTATATTATTGGAAAAATTTAATGGAATTAATCTATATATATAAAAATGAAACCCGTTTTCCTTGGTCACGGCATCACGCGTGAATGGCTGGACCGATTTCACTAATTCTTTTTTTGTTGTATTTGTTATTATTAGGAGAAGGTTCTTACGGAAAAAAAATATTAAGAAAAGACCTTGGTTTTTTTGTCCCTTTACCACGCGGGCGAAGCCGCGGGCAGAAGCAGGTCAGGCAGGTCATGTTTTTCTTTTTAACAAACAACTACAATGTATTTATCCAGTTTTTCTAAAAATACGTCGCTGAATTAGATAACTCTTATCTCACAAAGTACTGTTTCAGCTCAAGAATATTAATTAATTATTCCTGTGCTGATCATAAATTAACAGCAGCCACAAGCTAGAACAAGCCCTCAATATAAATGTCTATACTCAAGCAGAGCAAATCCATAAACACTTTGTTTTATCTTTCTTTGCAAGCTTTTCTACTTGGATGTAACGTGTATAAAATCGTATACAGTGACATAAATAACTTACACTTAAAATGTTATTGTATCAAATTATGTCATTCATAGATATTATTGACGACTCTGGTATGGTAAATGGTTAAATCCAAACTCAAAACAGAATCGGTTCGCAAAAATCACAAACATCCGTAACTAAGTAATAAAATAAACAATAGATATAGAAGGCTAGAAATATTTTTTTTAATTAAATAAATACGGCTTTATTTAATTAAAGCCAGTTAGGGATTGAAATATCACAATGTCAGTTATCTCCACAATACCCCATACTGTTTGTTTAGTGCCCACTGAAGTAATGACTGAAATGGGTATACTCGACTGTTATAAATATGTTGGTATAGCGTTCGCAATGTTTCAATGGTCGTTAAATTTCGTATAGCTTGAGAAAACTATTTTTTTTGAAGAATTTGGAAAATAAACTGTTTTATACGTGTGAAATTCAATCATGTTTGAATTTATATATTTATCATTTCTAGAATAAACGTTAATAAAAAAAATCGAAGTCAAACAGAGCCTCTCCGCGTGCTTTATTATAATTATCGTAGGTACCTACGCACGAAAACTCGCTACGACAGTCGAGTATACACCGTCCGCTTGGGAAAATCACACTTTTTCCCTCTTGTTGTCTACCCGGCCGTTAGTGTTTGTTTGGACACCGACCTCGCTTCAACTCCCCGTCACCCAATACAGATCACATACAACACCATACAACGTTTAAATGACGTTAACTTTGTTGTTAATTGCGAGTTTGTCAAACTCGGTACTCTCATGGTATCCAAATGAGGCTGTATTTTGGGCACCAGGAGAGTATGGGTACCAAGGAGTTCATAACGGTCTGGAGCATGCGAGGGATTTTGTCAATGAGTGGACGGTGGAAGTGGAAGGTGGCGAAGAAGTAGCTCAGCTGGTTGCTTTGGAACTGGGATACGTTTTTGGAGGGAAGGTAAGTTTATGAAGTCTTGGTTACATTTCACCAATTATTTTTGAAATTGACTTTACTTCATAGGGTCGATTTTGTACTCAACACTTTTTATATAATGAATGCTATTGTAAATTCAATTATTTCTTAATTAGGGAATCTTAGACGATAATGAATAAAGCTTGAATGACGCATCCGTTCTAACTGATTGCAAACCCCGAATACTAATCCACTTCTTTAATGACTTGAGCTCTAAATACCTCCCAGAGACCAGGCTTTAAATCTATGTTTAATCTCTCTTTTTCATCAAATGTGTAAACAAATTGAATACTACAGTATAACTAGTATCTTTATTTTTTTATGAATAGAATGACAGTGACGTTAAAGTTTAAACAATTATGAGTGCCTAGTTAATTTAATTATTTGAAAATTAAAAAAATACCTTTAAAATTAATCATATTCTAAAAAATAAATGTATTCAAAATAGGTTTTCTGAAAAATACTTTTCCTTTTTGTTTAGGTATGGATAAACAAAAACAGATTCAAAATTTTTGTTTGTAGGCATTACATAAAAATCTACTCAGTACCTAAAGTTACCTCTGTAAAACAATTAAGGTATAAATAAAATGTATAATAAGCCCTCGTTCGAGGACTGGTTTGTTAATTTTAATTAAAAAGCTTTTGTATTTCTGATTATGTTTTTCTATAAAGGGGTACGTGACTGTATTTACTTTGTATTTAGTAGAACGACGCTTTTAAAATTCTGGTAAAAGATGAAAGTTGAATCATCGTGTAACAATTTTAATTAAAATATTAAAATATAGTTTTATTGTCTTTATATCAAAATTAAATCAAGACTTCGTCATAACTAGAGATAAGTTGGTGTCTTTTTTCTTAAGTATCTCATTTCCAGTTCGTTTCGTAAAAGCATGTTTTTAATTATTTTTGTACAAGATTTTCAGTAGAGATTTTGTATTAAGTAAATCTAAATCACAAGCAACAGCCTTCACCGCAAATTACGACGCCAATAGCCTCGTTTGTCACGAGTATACGGTTCATAAATTAACCAACCGACTCTACAATCAGAATTAGAAGACTTGTTCAAACTTCAAAAATAACCTTATTAATTTATATTAAAGTACTAGGCAAGTAGGAATATACAAGAGGTATATAAGTACATACTGTATGCCTAGTTTTATAGGCCAAAATAAAATATTTGTTCGGAATTCGATCATTGCATACGGAAGGCACAAAGGAAAATACTCTCACAAACGGTGGAATTTAGCTATGTTATGTGTGTACTGTGTATTGGTTAAAAATTCGCAGTGATATCGGCTGTGACCTGTAAACACAGGGCTCAACCACAGTTAGTTATATTGTATTTGTTTTGTCTGTAGGGAATTAGGGCTAAATTAACATAAAAACTCTTTTTTTAGTCTGGAACTCTAATCGTAATAATATTATTAACGCGAAAGATTTTGAGTAGGTACGTATGTGTTTGTTATTCTTTCAAGCTCATACGGTAACCGTAATATTGATGAAATTTGGAGTAGATTTATCTATAACCCGGGATTAATCCATGTACTACTTTAAACCGACTGTGCCCAAGAGGTGTAAGAAAGTCTCGAAGCGAACTATAATAAAGTCGTAATTTAGAATCATCCTATCTCCGTCATTGAATACTGATTTATTTCGATATAATTTGTGTAGGTTTTTATAAATATGGAGAGAACGCTATCCTACGTTAACAATGTTAGACTGACGAAATTTCTAGAACTAAAAGGCAGGGGCGTTGTTACTAATAATACTAATAATACAAAGGATAGAGTTTGTTTCCTCTTTTATGCTCAAACAATTTTTTGATACAATTTAGTGGTAGTTAGCTCGCAGAAAATAATTTTGAATTTTCTTTCGTATCCCAAAAAAATGTGTTTTTGGAGTGATGGGATCAACTAGGAGTCAGGGGTGGATTACATGATGGTAAAATACGGCCACTATGGATAGTACCGCGCGACGCAGCTACTTTTCATTTTCTTTTTCGAGAAATTAAGTTATAGAAAATTTGTAAAGAAATTCCCGTCAATGAACCGATGACAGGGCTTAAAATAGATCCTTTGCTAAGTATTTATTGTTTAGTCTTGTAAGAATATTTACGTCAAACAATTGACGATCAAGATATTTATAGAATTTGCGAGAAGACTAAGATTAACTAAGTTACCAATATTTAGAAATAACTACCTACTTATCTGTAAACGGATTTTCTTGCAATCTAACTTCAACGTAAGCAATTATGATCTTTATTTAAGTTAATTTCGAACTATTTTGGTTTGTAGAGGAAAATATAAGTATAAGGAAAGCATTTGTTACTGGTCAAGTTTAAATGATGATAAATTTGATTTGTTTGGTACGTAGAGAGAAGCGACAGTACAAATGCTCATGAGAAAAAAAGTTGAAAAGTAATTCTTCTTCTTTAAAATGAAATTTATAAGTTATTGCTTTAAATGTGATGTACGTTATTTAAAAATCAGAGTAGACTTTTCCAGGATTCAAAATATTTTTACTAACCAAACTTCCAAGCCAAAACTGAAAGTAATAAAGTTTTGTATATGGTCGAGATAAGATGAATCAAAGCTATGACGCCCTTCCTATCTGAAGTGGCACTTCTAGATAGCGCGCACAGTATATTGCATAGATTACAACTTCATATCTATCGACGTAACTGTAAGTAATTAATAGACTTCATTAGGAGTACATGAAATGTAGGAGGTCAGTTCCTAGCTCGTTGTATTATTTAGCTCCTTGAGCCTCCTTGGATTTATAGAGTCCTAGTCAGTGTTAAAATAATTATTTACACGGGAGTAAATAATATTGCTTCAATTCAGCATTTCAAGTTGCCCAACATCTAATAACTAGAACAATAAAAACGCAAAATTCGAATATTTTGTTGTGTTCTTGTTAATTTCATGCTGATACCTGGTCCGGACACCCAATGCACATAACTGGCCCCATTCTGCGTTCCTGGTCACCCCTTTTTTACTAAACTAATATAACTCAGTAGGTCCTACAATAGTTATTTATACATTAAAATACAAAGAAACAACCCCAAATGTCTATGAAGAATAAAGGCCTATCAACAACGCGGGATTCCCAAGGGAAATGTCATCACGCCACTCGGACAGTTCCAGATTGCACCGTAATCTTAGGTACACAGAACCACAAATTACTGGCAATGTTATGCAAAAGTGTACCTTAGTCCTTTACAATAGAGACTATTGATGTTGAAGTGTTGACTTGATTTGTTGCCCGTTGTTCGGTCAACACTGAAAGATTAGGAATGGAAAATTTGTGGAAGGTTATTTTAAGCAGATGTTTGGAAATTATTTATTTACGTACAGATCAAATTTAGCCTTTTTTAAACTTGGAGATAACTTGAAGGTGCTTATGTGTTTTTACCCCATTGGTATGAAGATTTGTGTCCAGTTCATAGAGAGTTTTCGTTTGTCTCTATGAAAGAATGGGCATGCTGCGATGTTTGTTTAAGACAGTTTAGCTAATTTTCGATTCGGTTTATCGATATTGATGATAATGCCAAATGGTAGTGCATCCTAAAATTACATGTTGCGTGCCCAAAATGTTCTAAAGCAAAACAAAAGGATTCTTAATAGCGCTGTGTCTAAATAGCTCTCCTTGTTACACCCATGTTTTAATAATATTAGCTGGCCCATCTCGAAACTCTAAAGTTTCAAGGTAAGGATGCGGTTCATGCGGTACAAAACTACTTATGAAGATAATAAAGACTAAAATGTAAGCGGAACTTCTAGTAAGAAGTTCCGCTTACATTTTAGTTTAATGAAAAAGTTTTTAGTCATCTACATATTCCTTGTACAGTACTCAGTGTATATGTATAAAAGATTTTCACCTTAACTAATATCATTGGTTGGCTTACAGTAATTATTAAAATCGTTCGATGTCCAAATCAAAAAGTAAACTGGGCACCTATGGCTATAACTTTACGACCTGCGTAAAAACTGTATCCTGAGACTTATTTTTGGATACGTCGTGAGTAAAAGCTCATTTCTACGAAAAAGAAACAGCAAAAATCCTCTTTGGATTATCTTTATAAACAAAAAACTCTCAAATCTAAACTCAGTTTATGTTGTCTTCACTCCATGACGAACAAAATAAGTACTCAACATACAATATTTCAGCTCTACTGGTAGATTAAAACAATATTGTACAATGTAGGCTTGTATTTTCTAACCTTTTATTGTGCCTTCAATCTGCGCCCCACATAGATATGATATAACAATCGTATTGACATTTGAATTAATCAATCAACGGGCGTGTGGTCATATTTACTGAAGCCCGACTCACGAACCGCGGATCGAATAACCTTTTTGTGTTATTTGTATATTAAAATGTATTTCTATGCGCAGAGATCCAAAAAAAAACACGTAAACTATAAATGTCCTGCAGTTAGGTAAAGTCTTTCCCATATAAGTATGTAGAAGTGGATCGATCATTGATCACCACAAAATCAATGATAAATTCGGCTTGGCTATAATTCCAATTTTCACCTTGAAACCGGGTCCTCACGAAATCTTTCTTTGCCGTTTGTCAGAAGTGTTTTAGAATGATTAAGGAGGAACATATTTAATTTTAAAATAGACACTTTTGTACTTGCGTTCTTAGAATCTAAAAATGAAACTAAGAAATAATTTAATATTTAAGTTATAAAAATTATTGAAGTATAATTTGCACTTACATCATTATTAAGGGCTAAATTAGACAGTTTCAGTGACGTATATTTATGGGTGTTCTTAATGACGTACTTTCATTTGATCTTCATTAAAATGATAACGGTTTGCAGTAACAGCATCAGAAACCCACGCTCATTAGATAAATCCTGTTTACTTCACCCGCTATTGGTGACGCAGTTCTTAATTTATATTGCTTTAATATCAGTACTTGTAAATACTAAAGAGGATTAATTATCTTCAACCTATTTCCTGTATATTGTCCTTAAAGTCCTTTTAGATTTTGTGATTTGAGATTATGTTATTAAGAGATAAGATTTTCGTTCTGCGGATGTATATCCATGACCACAATGAGTTGTACGATTTGACGCTCAATTAGCTTCAAGCATAATACAGTTTACAGTTAAAAGAATATGGATTTGTCAATTTAAACAATTGACAAGTACAGAGTCATAATACAACAGCAGCCAGAGTGCAGCGTCCCACTGCGGGCAAAGACCTCTCCAACAAAAATGGAACAAGCATTGGTCATCTTATCACGTGTGTCCGAGTTAGTATTGAAGATTGCGGAAAAACCGTACATTACTAAAACAAAACCTTTCGACAAATTCGCAAATCGCACAACTAATGTTCCTATACAAATTTTACAGCATAAACGCCTATAAAATACGTGAAATTGCTTAGTTGGCGACAACTTTACGACTATATTATAGTACGTAACTACGTAAGCAAGAAGGACGTATTAAAATGTAGTAAAGTTAATTTGTAACATTAGTTAGTAGGCGGTCCGTGTCCACTGTCTCATATTGTCACATCAGTCGGCCTGTACGAGACTCTAATAGTGACAAATGTACAGGAATTAGTACAGACCATTTGTTTCAGTTTGCGTCGCTAATCATTTGTTTATTTGGCCGGCATTTTGAATGCACCGTTCAGGCCAGACGGCCTGAGCTGAGACCAATTAGAATTGTGCTCTCAACAATGCTTTTTCTTCTGACATAATGATCATTTGCCTAAAGGTCACTTATTACGTAAATAATTTATTTTGGTTCTTTTGTCATGTAGATAGACGTTCAGTATTGGCTTCCGTTTTCAAAAGGTTATTTCATCTTGGGTTTAAATATTTAAGAAATGTTTGCTATAATTATGTTAGCTAGTGATGGATACTTGTTTGATTATTACTGGAATTGATTGTCTTTTATTGAACAATAAAATATATATATGATTCAATCTTTTTCTACGGTTCTTCAAATGTTCTTTCTATTTGTTGTGATATCTTAAAAACCATTTAAAAGCTGTACTTATACAAGAGAATGAAAATCAAGCTATATAAAAAGTTAGGCAATTCCGAAAAAAAATTACACTACTTAATCTTGTTTTTTTGGAAGTCGGCAATGGCTTTCTTTTACAAAAATTAATAACTTTAACAGTTTTTGATATTGATCTCCAAAAATACGTTTTCTAGTATTTAGATTGATAGTAGTTATCGCCTGTTCAGGGTCGTTATAGTAGTTTTCTTACACCCTGTAGAAGTAGTTCATATTTTAGAGCTTGGTTTTATATTTGCTATAAAGATAATAAGCGTGTGACACAAGTGATACGACCCACACGCTTGTTAAGTACCTAATATTTTAGTTCACTCGATACCTAGTAATCTTCTCCTCATTAACGTCTACAACGTCGACAAACAGCATAAAAAACAAGAATTATAATATTCCCCTACAGACACGCCCACACGACCACAAGTCACCACTCATTTGAAGCGACGAGAATTTAAGGAGACAGCGATACATTGCGGAGCCACACAACTCTGGTATCAAAAATTATGAATCAAAACGCGCAATGCAAAGCAAAAAATCTTATCTTTCCCAAATACCACGATGTTTCTTGTCTCGTCTAAATGAGTATTAAGAAAGCTAGGGGTTATTTTTCTAACGGCTAACTAGATTTACGTCGGAACCAGTAAGTCTCATTGAAGCACTGGAGTTAATCCACAAGGTTAGAGTTAAACAACCCGGTGCACGACGGCTGGCACAATTTAACTGACAGTTGCTTACTGTTTCTTAGAAAAGCAATTTCTAACTCGTCGGTTGGACTTTAATTTTAATTTATCATCGAGTCAATTGGATTGGATGAAAGTAGCTTTTTAGAATTGTTATGTTAACATCCATAGTTTAATTTAAATATTAGATTATTGGAATCTTAGAATATTTATTTATTGCAATTATCAATGAAAGGTAAATTCCTTCAATAAAAGCACAAAAGGCAGCAGTTATTTATTTTGGCATACTTATTAATGATAATATTTTAAGAGCATCCACAAAAATGTAACAAAAGTTGTCTTACGAAAACTATAGTTTTTATTTAGAACTCTACCTTTGTAAGGCAACTTTTGTATTACGTTTAATCCCTGAGGTACATGAATTTCTATTAGATTTCAAGTTTCATTCATTTTAGTTTCAATCTCTCCACATTCGTATTTCATTTTAGAATCGATGCTCACATCTCTACTCGAGACTCTACGAAGAAAAGATAGAGCGGCAACATTTTCATGAATTTGCCACACAAGAGTCATCTCTGAACACACGAGAACTCTTCGTTCTCAACCAACAGCGTGTTGTTGGCATGGGTAGCCACAAACTTCCAAACCAAGCCAATAGATGGCTCTGTTCCTAGTTCACGACAGCGCCACGGTAATGTTTAGCGTCGGCAACAGTCGTCTGTCTAGCCTCTGGTGGCTAACATCGCAAACATGCTAAACACAGTAAACATTCAGTTTTTCAGGCGGCGCTAACTGTGGATTTAGCGTCGGCGGTACCAGGCTCACAGACCGTGAAAGGAATGTTTTTCAGCAAGTTTCAGCGTAGCATTCTATTTCCGTGGTTTACAGGGGGCGGGTCTACGGCGTACAAGAGGGATAGAAATACTTTGGCAGCACACAGAAGTTATTTTCGTGTGCGTTGTGTAATATTCAGTAACATTGAGCTAGATATAGAATAATAAAATTATTTTAATATTTCTCGTATTATTCATGATGTATTATTTTACATTATTTGTGTGTATATTTTCAATGCAGAGAATTTAGTTTTACGTCTTGTTTGCAATGTTTACTTTTTTTAATAAATTATAATATTAATTTATTATTAATTATCTTATCAATACCTACTAAATAAGTTACTAACAAATAAAGTTGAACATATAATTATGAAACTCATAACACAAGTTGCTAAGTAAAAACCAAAAAACTAAAACTTGAATCTTTACGAAAACATCCGCATCCAAATCTGATTTTTCTAATCTCTATGACCAATCTCAAAATCTCCACAGATAAAAAAGAATATTCATTTTTACTTAAAACGTAACAAAAATGTGTGAGGTATCAGGCTTTCATAAAACAGCTGTGCTATACCGTTGTCGAGTTTACTCAGTTTCTTACAAAACCGAAATGTGCCATTCAACTTTGGTAGACGGTTCAATAACCTCTGTGTCCACGCGTAGTCAAGCTTTCATTGATAACTTCGATGAATGACAGTTAATTTTTGAGTACACCAGATACGATACGTTTGTGTTGAAAAAAAAACTTTTTATGCAAAAAGTATTTTAAACTGCTTTTATTATGTTCTATTTAAAATATTACAGCCATTAATAATGTAGTTTTAAGTCCACATTTTATTAATCAACAGTACAATACAAACGACTTCTATCAATGTATTTTTGTTAATATGTTTATTTTGATGTATTATTTTATACTCGGTGTGATCGATAAGACGGCAATAGGTGGCAGCCATGTTTTACGTACAACCCTTATGAATATCTACATCTACATATAGACTGGTATATCGTCACACCCTCCTCGTAGCCCCGACCTACCCCAACACGAACACCCTCACACGCGTATCGTGCATATGTTGCGTCACATCTCCTAGCCGTTCCTGCTCTCCTAGTACACATGTGACTCCGAAAACTCACATGACTCCACGAATTGACACGTGCTACACACGTGTGACGTTTTCATACAACCCCCTTCCATGTGTAAAGTATTTATGTTTGTTTGTGTGTTATAGAAGCGAGGAAATAGATTGTATGTGTACGTAGACATGTTCTATGCGTATGACGTGTGTGTGTTTATGTTGTGTTAGATGTGAGAGTGTAAATATGTCTGTATGTTGTAGCCATAGTGTCTGTCAGCTGCGTGTAGAATCGTAGAGCAATACCTACATACTTACACCACCTTACACTATACAGATTCAACACTCATGCTCCGATATTATAAATTAATTGACCAGAAATTGCAACGTTTAGCAACGATCAATACCGCACTTAATAATAATCATTTGTTTACATTTTTAGTTTTATTTGAATCCCCAGCGCCTGCTTATTTGAGTGCGCCTACATTTTGTATAATAATTGCGCAAAATATTTAAATCAGGCGTTCACTCCTAATAAAGCAAGTATATAAATACATGATCGAACCTTATCATTTAGAAAATGTAACATGTTTACAAAATTATTTAAAGGTCAAAGTTATCAAAACTTTGTCACTTCAAAAATTAACTAGAGTTTACTCCAATACATTTTATACGACTTTTCTTTTTAGTTGCCTATAAAAACTCTGTATGTAACGTGTATTTTTTTACTATTTTTTTTTTCAGTTATGTTTGCATAAAGTCCTTTATTATTGACATGAAATTTTATAAAATAAAAAATAATACATTAAAGCTACACCGTTCAGTTAATTTCTAAAAACTTAGTGACGATAGAAATCGTGTCAAGATAAACTTCCATAGCGTTATCATGTAGGTAGGCGGGGCGAGGCGTGTGTGTGATAAGGCACGTATGTGTAAAAACGTTATCGCTTCACGCTTATGCTGCCCTAGTACTTACGTGTGTTCAAGACATCACATGACGGCATCCATTTTCATGTGACATACATGTCACAGTTGTGACAATGTCATACACGATTCGTTTGGTTGGTTCATTCGGATTGTTAAATTTACAATTTTACTGCGACTATTGTTTATTTTTATGATTGTTTTGTAATATTTTTTATTCATGTTATTTATATACGGTTATAATATATAATTAAAACAACGAAGTATTTTTATTTATTTAACTACACATGACGCACTATATGAGAATAAAAAGTCGATAAAATTAAATGTCAGTTTAATAAGGTATCTTAATCTTTCATTCCTACTTCTATTTTTGCATACATAGTCATGTATGTTTATAATCTTGTTTGTCGTACTACGGTTCTAGTATTTTTTATTACTTTTTTATTAAATTCCCTAACAACAATACGTATGGAGTTGGTTTCTAAATTTATAATTTTCATAGAAATATCACAAAGCGATATTGAATTACAAATATTGAAAGTTTCTTTTATACATCTATGATATAATTTAATGATTATTAAGTACAGAAAACGTCGTAGTAATGCAAAACAGAGTGTTTACTTGAGTATTGTACGTAGTTATGTAAATTATCAATTTGGAATTCTTCCTATCATCCTGTTTTTCGTATTTAGCGTAAAAACAGTGTATGGAACAAGTAGTTTTAGTGTCAACGTAATTAATTATATTAAATTGTTTCTTTATTTACAAAAACTATTCACACTACACTCAAAGTTTAAGTGCACTTAATTATTATTTATTTTAAGTGCTTAAATTAACAAACGAATTTTCTTTTAAAAATAAATAGTCCAGCATTTCCTGATCTTGTAATTAAACTATTTTACTACTATTGTATTTCTACTTCCTTGTGTGTTAATCTTTAATCCCAACTTTAGACCTCCTTCGAGGGTTGAAACCGCCCAAATCTCTTCTCAAATCTGTGCTAGGGCGCCGCCTACATCCTATTGTTTTAGACGTCAAATACCAGGGACAGAGAAGTGCATAGGAGATATACGGAACAGATGATTATAATGGTAGGGGTGTTGAATTTGCTAGGGTGAGGTTGGTTTCGAGTCACACAACAAAGGGTCGGTTGCTTGCTCGTGACTTTTTAAGTAGTTTGTTTGTGTTGAACGCTTTTTAAACATATTTGCTAATTGTATACTGATTAATTTATGTTTAATATAATAATATGTCGGGTCCACTTCTATAATATTTTATATATGTCTTATATGAATATTTCCGAATTTATTTTAGTTAAAAATGGTAAATGGCGTCATTGTAGCATAATGGCTAATGTCGCAATACGGCTCGCATTTGGAATGCATCCGATATAAATAGAGGCAACCCAGCACATGCTTCAATGTTTATACAATACCAAAGATAAAGCAAAAGATCAAATCTAATGACTGCAAAATATACTTAGTATAACATCTACAAGTAATAGTTACGATGTAACGTAATAATATTTGTATGGTAAACTTTTAATTTTGTGTGTTGCTGTAAAACAATAAAACGCTCACGTGCTAAGATCGAACGATCATTATGACGGATAGAATGAAATGGATACTATGTTACATTAAAACATATTTTAAAATAATACATTAAGAGTATTTAAAAGATACAGGAAATAAATATGAAGACACCTTATTAAGCTGGAAGGACCCGGAGAGACATTTTAATTGCAATATCCAGTATTTTATACAAAATTCTATTTCAACTTCAGTTGGTCATAATTTTTTTTTTCTTTTCCCTATCTCGATTTGTTTTTTTTTTGCCTTTATTAATTAAAAAAATTAAGTCGTATCGTACTCAGTACGATTACGTATTTATTTAACAATATGAGATTCAAGAATAGCCACTTAATTGAACTGCCTCGACTCCCACAGGCCACATGTGCGCCGTATGACGTATGCTCCAGTTATTGTCCAAAATGGTGGCTCACATATCCTTACATTTTAGGTTTCATCACATCCCTTCGTCTGGCTAAGCGCCTGGTAGGTTTGAACTCTGTACACGTGGCTGTTTCACATTGCTATTAATATCTCAACGTGTGGGTATCGTAGCGAGCCCATACTAACCTTTACGTTTGGTTTCGCTGTCTGATTTATGTTTTTTTAATATCTGATGGTTATTTAAAAAGTGCTTTTCCCGTTAGAGATTGTTTTATTTAGAAAGTATAAGTAAAACTGTAAAAATATGTTGTGTTGTAGTTATAACGTTTCTCTGAATCCATAATTAAATTTGGTCAATTTCATGATTAGAACCGATTTTGCTTGCTTATTTATAACCCAATGCTTACCAATAAGCTGCTGTTTAAAATTTAAAAATGTCTGATTATGGCTATTTTTTGTACTCAATTATCTATTAAATTGTCCTAAGTAAATTCAAACAATAACAAAACAACAAAAGTTAATAGGATATCTGTTGAGACAACTACCTGTCCGGCCAGCTGTAATCTTAATTGCATATTAAACTAGATGAAACCATCCGAATACTAAAATTTACTGATTATGAATTATTGTGTGATAGTAACCCGATTTATGGGTAATTATAAAATTACTCAGGTCAATAGTTTCCGTAAGAAAAAGTAAGAATAATGTCAACAAGCCAAGTCAACAAATAATCACAGTTAAAAGAAATAAACTGTTTTAGCATGATTTTAATGAATGAAAAAAGTATCCCCAAATCCAATATTCTCAATCCTGATATTTCATAGGAATTATAACAACTAAATCGCACCTTCATTTTGCTTTGGTTAATCATTTACAATTTATAGTCCGTGCGTTATAGCATGGTGCGGGTGACAGTTTCTGTAACGTTTCGTGTCACTCTTGAAAGTTGCTGCGATGTAAAAATTATGACTTATTATTGTAGCTGTATTAAATTCGTATTATGCGAAATCGTTTATAACTGTAGTAGATTAAATTAAAGCCAACCAGAATATTCTAGGCTTCAAATAAAATCGAATGAAATGAAAAATAAAGTAAAGTGTTATGCGTATAACGTAACGTCATAGATGTATTTAGTGATGGGATTTACTGCTACGATGGACAGGTTGTCGATGTTATTTTGGAATAAAAAACGAATATCGTGCGTAGTTCAATTTTTATTTTAAAACAATGTTTAATTACATTGATGAAATAACGCAACATTGTAGGATTGGTTATAAAGTTCCTAAGGAAAAAACTCAACAAACTAAACCCAAAAACAACTTACCAAAAATGAATTAGAACAAAATATGTGTCGCATACAAGGCGCTAGCACTCGTACTGTCTGCTACGAGTAAACAAAATAAAAAAGAAGAGTAAAAAAGAATCATAAACCTCGTTCTGATTGTTATATAATATACGAAAATCGACAACAATAAAAAAGATTTTTCTAATGCCCATCACTAATCATGTGGCACTGACAGACGTCAACGTCAAACAGGCAAGTGTCACCCGCACCATGCTATAACGCACGGACTATAGTAACAATATTTCGTTCTTTTATTTTATAGGTCAACGGCTTCCCGGACACGTACACATTTCTGAAATATGAACATGAGAAACAGCGGCGCACCCCTAGCCACCACACGTCTACACTTGTCAAGGACAGGAGGGTGAGTTACAATACGACTCCTTTGTTGTCTGTGCGCCTGGTATCTTTGAACTCTGCTTACACGTGGCCGTTTCGGTTTGCCGCTATATTTAAACCTAGTTTAGTTATAACTATGTATGTGAGGTATCACAAGGTTTTTGACTGGGCGCTCGGACGCGAGTTGTTTAGTAATGTTTCTAGGCAGAAGGTAAAATATGGATAAAATAAGTTTTTTCTGTACTATAAAATATCATGACCATAGTTTTAATTAAGCGTTTTTAATTTTTCAACTTCTTGACAAAAAAGGGTTCGGTTGATTGAAAATTTGAAATGAATGAATTTAATAGAAACAGTCCTTTTGTCACAGGAAAAAACATTTTACAAGTATTATAAATTTAAATGTTATTAATAGGTCAGGTGGGCAGAGCAACTATTTTCTAAATCCAGGGTCAAACGTTATCCTATACCGGATCCAGACGCACCATTGCAAAGAGTAAAGAGATTAGAGGCCAATGACTCATTACAGAAAAATATAGTAAGCAGACCCAGGGCTCCGTGGTTCAATGATGAACTTTGGGGTCACGAGTGGTATTTGGTAAGTCATTTTCATAGTTCATTTCATGCACAAAATACATTGTTATGTAAAAAAAAAAGATTCAAATTAAATGAATATCAACCAAATATAACCATATGGCTCATTATTCGTAGTACTTCTTACGTTCAAAATTACTTTTCAGCAAGATACTCGAACAATGCACAATTTGCCTCGGCTGGACTTGAACGTGTTACCAGTATACGTAATGGGGTATAATGGAAGCGGTGTGCGTGTCTCTGTCCTTGATGACGGCATTGAACACAATCACACAGACCTAAGAGACAACTACGTAAGTATTATGCTCGCCTGGTACAATTGAGGCGGGTGGTTGAAATTTTCCGTGGTAAAACGACACATCTGTGCTTTTTTCGCGTTTACAATACAGATGGCGATACTAGTAGCGCAAGTATGTCAACTATCTGCACGGTTATAAAATTATTAAAGACAATACAAAGGTAGCCAACACTAACTACTTATTGTTTGAAAGAGTTCAAGACGTTTTATCACTTTCTTGTTATTTTTTAAATTATTAACACTTTTACCTAGATAGGTCGTACCCTAAGTAGGTTCTCGCTAGAGTCTAAACGATACTGGGTAAATAATTATTTTATTCACATAGTTGGCCATGAACATTGAACAGAAATAACCTACATTGTCTATTTTGACTGGACTATCAAGAATTTCTAACACCGAGCAATAATTTATAGAATCACAGAAGTCGTAGCATACATTGTCATATTGCTGAGGATTATGTTTTCCTTGTACTTCTGTGACGAGTGGTTAAAATTTTCCGTGGAACAACGGCACATCTGAGCTTCCAAGCTTGGCGTACAGATGACGCTTAACACCTAGCCACTGCCAAATAAATATCAAAGACGTTTACATTTTTATTAATGAGTTTAATTCATAGTTATTTTTTTTGCTATACTACCTAGGCAAAGCTTTTAAAACTTAGCTAAAAGTAAAAAGTAATATTTACTCAGCTTTTTATATTTAACTTGACCACAGAATCAAAACCAGTCCATATATTTTTTTAAATCCACACACGTCTTGATCGATCATGCTTTCCTGGTATATCCGAATAGAGTGGTTCGTATTTTCCGTGGAACAACGACACATTTGTTGTATCTGGGATCGGATTCGCGCGCTTGTCATACAAACTCATCAAACAAACTTAGTTTTGGTCGAAAACATTTATTTTGTGGACCTCGCTATGTATTTACTCGCCCTCGACGTTTTAGTAACAATGCAATCTTATGCAGTAGTATTTTATCATAAAATCAATATATTTTACAACTTAACAAAAGGTTTTATTTTTATTGCATTTTAATTAAAATCAACTAAGATTTTCACTTCTATCGTTTCTGATGTCTTGATACAAATAAGCAGACAAGGCGAAATTTTCGTGCTAAAAAGGCACATCTACACTTTCAGGCAAAACAATACAGATGGCGTTAGTTCTGCACATTGTAATATTCAAATGTTTAAAAACTGTTGATTGCTGAGTACATAAAAACTGTGAAATTATTATAATAAACTTACATTTTAAATAATTGAACATGTCTTATTACATTCTTTAAAACTAAATTGCCAATCTAATTATACCAACTGTCCCACTAAAGTCCACTCTTATTTTGCACGTGCTCCTATTTCGGTATAAAAGAGTTCAAACTTCAATTTGTTTGTGGAAAAATTGTTTGATTTTGTAGTAGTTATAAATAAGTCTCTTTATAGTCGTAATAATTATATTCTAACTTAAAAAAGTCAGCAAAGGTTCCTTTGCGTAGATCCTTATGTTATACTATCTGTTCTTTGACGGTTTTCAACCCCGAATAGTTTAGCGGACAGCGGCCCTTCGTTTTTAATCACGCTAATTAAGTTCAATCCTTCTGTCTAACAAAAATACTAATAATGTGGTGGTTGTATGACGCTTACTTCAACTCAATAATTCTACGTGTGAACTTCTTAGTTTTCTGATGCCTTAGTACTTGGAAGGAGGCAGATCTACATTTTCCGAAGTAAAAAGACGCAACTCGAAAATTGAATGTCGATTGACCGGTAGACATGGTTGGTTGATTTTTTACTATGTACTTGGACAATAATATAAATTATACTGGAAAATAATATTGTTTTCATTGTATTTCTTCTATCTATAAACGTTTAATTTCTAGGACTAACTGTTTATTCCTCCACGTTGTGATCATTGTTTAAAATGAAAACTAAATTTAAAATACTCTAAGTAGGTAGGTACCTACCTACCTACCTACCTACTAATACCGAATACCGATCTTACAACAATACAATCTAATTTTGATATCCGTCGGGAGCTGTCGGGACATACAGAAAGAATTATAAGGATCATATAACATAAAAACTTAATTTTTTTCCTTTATTTTTCTTGCAATTTATTGTGATTTACTCATTCTTCCATGTCAATAATATTTATCTGATTGACATTATTTTAACATTTTAATCGCAATACATTGTAAGTTTGCGAAAACAACGTCTTTAGTTTTCTAATCCCCTGGTAAGTTCGCGGCCGTTATGACGCGCCAGGCGCGTAATGGTTCCTCCCCAATAAAAAAATAATCCAACCTGTGTGTTAAGTGTGTGTGGTAGGGTACCATTTTAGAAATAAAGTAATATAAAGTCATATAACTATGTTTTTATTTATTGCAAATATAAAAAGAAATAGTCTGACTTTAATTCGTTTTACATTTCAGGATCCAGAGATAAGTTGGGATAGTAATGATGGTGATTCAGACCCGACACCGAGGTTGGAAGATTTGAAAAGAAATTCACATGGTACACGATGCGCCGGTGAAGTAAGCAATTACCTATAATGACATAAAATAGTAATAGGTAAAACAAACGTAGAACAGTATTAGCTTTGTAAATATTATGTTGTTAAATAGGTATATTTAAGTTTAGTTTTAAATGTTATTCAACATTCCAAGTTTTAGTAGCGATAATTGTGTGTAACCAAACCTTCCTTCTTCCTTGTAGATCGCCATGACGGCAAACAATCTGAAGTGCGGTGTGGGTGTGGCTTGGGGGGCAAAAGTAGGCGGTGTTAGAATGCTCGATGGACGTATCACAGACCGGATTGAAGGAGAAGCAATAGGTAACATACCGCTTCGTTTCATAAGCGCCTGGTACATTCGGTCGCCATGTTGAGGTAAAACGACGTAAGCTTTTATTTTTCATAGAAAAAAAACCACAGGTGAGCGAGGAGAACGTATTTTTCTTCTTTTTCAACCATTGATCCCGCATTTCCAACCACCATGGTGAAAAGAAAGTGACTCATTTTCATTAAAATATTTATTACAGTATAAACATTTACAAAAAATAAACTATTTATTAAAATTGCAAAATACTGTGGCGATACCGACCGAATGCTATGTAAAAAAAAACAAGTAATGACGACTAAACCAGAGAACAGAAACGCCTCTTACCATTTATGCTATCTTAGTAATATGGGTGGAATGTGACGTAACAGTAAACCCTTTTCTGTCATAGAATAAATTTCTTTCATTAATGGTACGTATTATTACACAGGAGCTTACCACACAGACCACACTTCTAAATACTTTTATTATAACAAAAAAACTATACCTATCATAAAAGCGGATTTTAGATTGTATTTAATGTTTTTTATTGTTTATAAATGAAGAATCAAACAATCGTGATAAGATAGATTATTTCATTCATGAAACACGTAAATTGTAACACACTAACAGTAAATATTATTAAAGATTGATGAAAGACATTTTATCCAATCTATAAAAATCGACTTTGATTTAGTTTCTAATGGATCACTTTGATCCTAAAAGCTATTTTTTTATTTGGTCGTTGTATGTTAAGCGGCCACATGTTGGCGGTGACCACGATTACCAGGGCACTACGTATAGTGAGAGGTTACATGACCTATCTCCCAGATTATTATTATAAATGCGTTTTTTTTTTTAACTTGCGATATTTCTTGTCTACACTGTGTGATCTCATAACATAAAAAAAGATTCATCTTGATAAAGTTCCGAAGTGCGCTTTGGTCGTATTTCGGTTACGTTTTGTCAATTTGTACCAGGAGATCAATATTTTGCAGAGTTAGCTTAGGATAAGGTGTGATATTCCGAAAAGTTTTTGGTTTATCAAATTCTATGCAATATCTAAGTTTAATACATACTCGGGCGTATAACTTATTTCAGAGTTCGACAATGCGATATCTAATTCTTTATTTCTAGGATACGCATTAGATAAAGTGGACGTGTATAGCGCTTCATGGGGTCCTAATGACGACGGTCGGACTGTCGAAGGACCGGGGCGGCTCGCTATTGAGGCGTTCAAACGTGGTGTTACTCAGGTAATTAAAGTTTCTGTTCCTACACTTATGCTACAGTTTCTGAAGAGTTAAATAGATTTGTAACGAATGTGCGGTCGACTTGGCTTGACTAGACTACTTTTATTTTAACCAGCTAAATCCCAATATTTGTGTAGTATTTAAATACAGCTGAATACCGAACACTTTGAACAGTTAATCACTAAGTCATACTAAGCTATCACGTTATGTAGATTACAGAGAGTCTTAGAGTCTAGATAAAAACGCTTCCACTTAAACGCAGTAATAATTATTTAAATAACAATAAGTTTTGTCTAGGGTCGTGGTGGTAAAGGCGCCATCTATGTTTGGGCAAACGGAAACGGTGGTGGTCACAGCGACAATTGCAACTGCGATGGGTAATTTTAAGTTTGTTTCCCTTCGAAGGTATAGTTAAAAATTCAGATTGTACTAGTTTTTTTTTAATACGATTATGCTACTTAAGTTTGAACTTTGTACAGTAGTCATAATGCAACAATTTCTACTAACTCATTTATAAATCTCACCAGATTATCACTTTTAAAAAAAGTACATGCATAATACACATTTTGATTTGTATACGTTTACTACAGGTATTCATCTAGTATTTATACTATATCCATCGGAAGCGCATCGCAACACGGTCTGTTTCCTTGGTACGGAGAGATTTGCTCGTCTACGCTCGCTGCTGCATATTCCTCTGGTGCCTACAAAGATCAGAAAATTGTGAGATTTATTCAAGTACACCTCCTATATAATTCTGCTTCCGATAACTATATTTGCTAACAGCATTGTCATACGCACACACGTATTAAATTGACGTAGTCCATTCATAACATACGTCGATTCATTGTTAGAACGAAATAAAAGTATATCTATCTCTTTTAGGCTACTACAGACACCGGTGATTCCTGCACGCTCGGGCATACAGGCACGTCTGCTGCGGCCCCATTGGCTGCTGGCATCATCGCTCTCGCTCTAAACGCTAAGTTAGTTGACCCTGAGGAGAACAATGTTATCTTGTGACACCTTCAATTTATGTTTCTCTAGTACCCCATTTGGTATGGTCTGTTTGTCACAATGCTCGTGTCTCTTTTGTCAAATTAGACATGTTTTTTTGTCAGACAGAGATGTCAGCACTTCCACTTGCCTACTAACAAAAATATAAAACCTTTAATTTTATTTTACTTTTAGTCCAAATTTAACGTGGCGGGACGTGCAGCATTTGATAGTATGGACGTCAGAATATGCTCCACTTTCAGCTAATCCCGGATGGCAAATAAATGGGTAAAATGACTTAATTAGTTTTTTGTAAAATTACGATTCTTATTTTGTAGTTTTATACTTATAGGTTTAATTTTCAGTGCGGGGCTGTATTTTGATGTTCGATTTGGATTTGGGTTATTAAATGCTGGAGCCCTCGTGACAATGGCACTGAACTGGACAACCGTACCTAGGAAACATGTTTGCCGCGTTGATGCTGCATCGTAAGTATGTCCTCCTAGTAACATTGTCGTCTGGATGCGAAATGCGAATAAGCCCCGCAAAAATATTTGCACACAATGTCGTAAAAACATTGATTTGAGATTTAACCAACATAACAACATTCACCGAAATTATTAAAAACCTAAATTATTTTGTTTTAGAGGCCCAGACGAAACGCAATGATTCTAAGCTTTACGCCTATCGAGTATTATGTTGCGAGACATTGACATATCGCATCGGCAAAAAGATTAAAACAAAAATATATTTTAACATCTTTACGCTTATGTGTCCCTAGTGAAATATACGTAAAGTTTCGTCATACAACAGCTGATACGGTTCAACCACGTGTCTGCTTGTTGTTTTCGACTAAAATAAAGTGAAATATTAAAAATAAAGTCTCAAAATAAGGATTGGCGCTTATTACATTCAATCGTATTCGTATTATGTATAGGTATTTGTTTCAATTAATTTTACATTTATTCCTATTACCTTATTTTTTGTTCTAGTTATGGAGAAGACACTAGTTTATCTTCTGGGCAAAACATCGATGTACTCATACATGTGGAAGATGATTGTGTTGTTAATTACATTGAACACATAGAAGTACTGATGAACATTCGCTACGACCGTCGTGGTGCGCTAGAAATATATTTGGTTTCACCTCAAGGTGAAGTGCTTGTTATTTATGAACGCCTAGTAGTTTACTTAGTATGATACGTCGGGAGACGTACCAAATTTGGTTCGACTGGTGGACTCAGTGACAGACAGTGTTACCACCAAAAATACTCACACACAACCCAACCTGACAAATTTAAGAGTTTTTTAATACAAGAAATGCAACCTAATGAATGAACGAAATATCATCTTATATTTTAGGGTCCAAAGTACAACTTCTCAGCGCTCGTCCTAAAGACACCTCGACAACAGGTTTTGTAAATTGGCCACTAATGTCTGTGGCCACATGGGGAGAGAATCCTAAAGGTGTGTGGACGGTCAGGGTTTCTGATAAGGTGCGTTCTGGTTTTATTATGTAAATTGAATTAGCTACTGTCACTACACTATTACAAGGTTTATTTTTCATCTCATTAGAGATTACTTGATTTCTATTTTTTTCGTTTACAGACTTATGAAAAGAACACCGGTGAAATTGGGCCGATTAGTTTAGTTGTACACGGTACAACGGCCATGCCATCGCACATGAAAAACGGACCGAGAATCTACAATGATAATTATAATTATCAACAAGCTTTCGAATATTTTGATAATGTAGACGACAAAGGCGTTGACGTCGCGTCGAATACCGTTACAGACGATGAAGCTGTAGCTGTAGTACCAGGAGAACATACAAGCGGAGTGGTTAACGATTTACACGACATAGATTCCACGGTACTGGCGGAAGTAGAAAAGGAGTTACAACGAATTCATCATAGAAAAGTTTATATGGCTTTGGGATTGTAAATGTAAACGACCACATAATATCGGCTTTGTAGCATTATGTATGTATTTTTTTTGTGTATATTAAATTTATAGCGATTGTTATTGATCTCGTTATTATACTCCATTTGTTTAGGTAGTTAACTAAATGTAAACAATCTTGGCGTTACTTTTTAACCAAAAACATAATTTTTAATTTGGATATTACTGCTTATAAATCAATTAACTATAGTTTTAGAAAATCTGAATGTATTTCAAGTTGTAAAACGTATTTTACATTTTTAAAGATCACATTTTGTTTAAAAGACATACCAAAATTGTTTACATTTAGTTAATTACCTAAACAAATGGAGTATAGGTAAGTAATAACCATTTTACTTGCTGAACCAATTTGCTTAATCATGATAGGGAACATATCAAATTAGAAATGAAATTTTGTTTAATCTATAATTGTATGTAACACTTATTATGTAATTGCTTATAATCTGTACTAATAGGGCCTATAAAGTTATCTTGATATTCTAAATTGTAATAAAAAAATCCTTTGTGCTGACAACCTACCTATTGAAGTCTAAAAGATTTATCTACTCACTCATGTAAACCAAACATTATGTAGGAAGTATGCAGGTAGAATTAAAATATTATATTAAACTTGTTGTATAGGGGAAAGATGGAAGAAAAATAAATTATGCTCACATTTATATCAGTCTTTATTTCTTAAGTTCTTACAGTATACCCTAATTCTCTTAATTCTTTTACTACAAAATCATCTTTGTACTCGTTTATTTTGGAGATCCATTTTTCTGTGGATATTACGTAGCGGCAACTGCCACCGTACTCGGGCGGCAGGTACTGAGGGTCTATGTGTTTGTGGAGAGAGCTCATGTCGTTGCCATGGAAATGAAGTCAATTCCACGCCCGCGCCGCCTGCGGTATGAACTGCTTGAATATGTAGAAGATCTAAGGTGTAATCCGGAACTATGCAATTTCATGCAATCTAAACGTAGAAGACGCGGACGTTTAGATTGCATGATTGAAAAAGGAACAGTTGTAATTTATTTTGGCGACTCCTTGTTGTCACTAGCTGTACCTACATAATAATAAGTTCATCATGAGTCCACATCCGCTATTTCATCCATCAGGAACGCGCACCGCACCACGTCGACGACACCAACTGCAATTGTGCCAAGACGGCAAAATCTAGAAAGTAGTTTTTTTTAAACCTTCAGGTAGAAATGAAAGAGTTCATACAGAACAGGAAGTTCTACTTCAAATGGGATAGCCACAGAAATAGAAAAGAAGCTAAATGTTGACATCAGAGCCATCTAGCGAGGTCCTCTTGAATAGCCCGAGATGTCTCTCTTTGCACGAAAATTTCAAAGTAAACGTATTGATTACTAAGACAACATAACCATACTGTGGTTCAAATTTTAAAACTGTGTAGCGTCGATTCTCCCCAACAGCTGCAGATACGCGTTTATTCGACGGAAATTTTAACTTGCCTTTCTGTCACTACCAGGGAACTAGAAATTACAGAAGGTTTGTGTTTCAAATATCAATGAGGTGTTTTTTTATTTTATCAATGATCTAACGCTAAACAATGATAATCTTTTGCTAGATGGTTATTATATAATTACATTGTATTAAATCATACTTATTGTATTATTATTCAATTAATGTACCTAATTATAACGTATTTACATTGTACAAAATGGAAACCGCATAAACGAATATACCTAATTGCAATTTTATAGTTTTTTTTTATTCTTAATTATGTTATCATTTCAATGCGTTCATTACTTTTTGCTTTTGGAAGGTTTGGAAATGTTAATTTTAGTCGGATTTACTTCATGGCCAAACATAATTTATGGGGAACAAGCGTCTTGAAACCGACTTAAAAATTGTGTTCGATTTTTTTCGAAATTAATTAAATTTTCGATTAATTTCATTTTATAATTGCTTGATGATGACTATAAATATAATTAATGTTTATTATGTATGGCAACTGTGGTGATTTCGAGATGCGTCTCTTTTCTACAAAGATTTCAAAGTAAACTTCAAAAGTACCAGAACAACATAAACGTGCAGTAGTCAAATTCATACATTCTATTTTTTGAGCGCCATTCCGTGATTTGAAATCAGCAACATACGCGTTTATTCCACGGAAATTTTGATTTGTCTTTTTGCAAGTACCAAGGCATCAGAAATGATTCGTAATATGTAACTGATGAGGTGGATCAAATTTAAAACGCCAACATGGCATTATTATTATTATATCGTCTGTTACAAATTATTATTAAAGTTAACAGTAAAATTATGCTAAAGATAATCAATAATAATTTGGTTTTCATGCCGAGAACCAAATACAGTACTAACAATATTTATCTATTATTTTTCTCCTCATTTATTCATCATTTTGTTACCTTGACGCCACAGCCTGTCGCTCGCTGATGACGACCGCGTCGCGGCGACGCGACGGGCTGGGTTGGTGATTTCGAGATGTGTCACTCTTCTACGAAAACCTCAAAGTAAACTTGAAATATACCAAGGCGACATAAACAACGGGGTCAAATTAATAACCGCAGTCAGTGCGAGCGTACGCCGTCTTCGTATTCGCCGCCGCACCGTCTCTTCGTTGCTAGTTACGCATTTATTCGACGGAAATTTAAACTTACTTTTTTTCTAGTACCAGGGCAACAAACAAATGTGGAAGTATAACAGTCGTCATTTCGCATCACTCCCCACACACGACCGACATCTGACGTAAATTTTAGTGCAACGCCATCTAGAGTGGTCAATTTAATTCTTTTAATTTTTAATTATTGTATGTAACAATTATTATGTAATTGCTTAATAACCTGTATGGAGATGGCCTGTAAAGTTACCTTGATATTCTAAGTTGTAATAAAAATTGCCTTTAAACTACTCACCTACTCACTCATGTAAACCAAACATTACGTAGGAAGTATGCATTTAGAATTAAAATATTATATCAAACTTGTTGTATAGGGGAAAGATGGAAGAAAAATAAATTATGCTCACATTAATATCAGTCTTTATTTTTTAAGTTCTTACAGTATACCCTAATTCTCTTAATTCTTTTACTACAAAATCATCTTTGTACTCGTTTATTTTGGAGATCCATTTTTCTGTGGATATTACGTAGCGGCAACTGCCACCGTACTCGGGCGGCAGGTACTGAGGGTCTATGTGTTTGTGGAGAGAGCTCATGTCGTTGCCATGGAAATGAAGCCGGTTCCACGCCGCCTGCGGTATGAACTGCTTGAATACGTAGAAAATGGAGTGAAGGATCCAGTTGTATCTTATGATGTGCAGACTGTGGTTTGGTAAAGGAAATGATACCTGAAAAAAAATAGGCAAGTTTTAATAATTTACTACAAGACTTGAACCTTCTTGACACTTTGTGTTAAAGCAGAGCCATCTAGCGTTCACTTTGTATGCTCATGGTAAAAATAATTGTGTAATGATTTAACTATTAGCCGATAGATGTCGCTAGTCACAACTGTTGCTGCTATTTTTCAAGACCTAAGGTGCAATCCGGAACCATGGAATTTGATGCAATCTAATCATCTGTCATAGATGCTAGAGGCCAATGATGATGACGATGAAACGTAGAAGAGGCGGACGTATAAATTGCATGATTGAAACAGCAGCATCTATATTGCAATTGACAGAATCTTGATCTGCGTAATTTAGTTTGGTGACTCCTAGATGTCACTAGCTGCATACAATAATATTATTATGTTCATCATGAGTTCACTTTGGAGTAACTATTTATTAATCTGTGACTGATGACCAATTTAGTGATAACCAGGTATTATTTTTTCACTCATTTGTGCCGTATGTGATACAAAAGTAAATCGGAATAATAATTATAGTGCAGTAACTTAAATAATCCTCAAAAATAAGTTAGTATTCATATTTACCCCCATAAGACTGACGATCTGACTAGCTACGGTGGGTGTAAGTTGCGCGACGTGCCTCAGACTCAGGCCCTCGAGGTCCACTATGATAGTGACCCCTAAGATCTGCAGCTTCGGCTGCATCACCGCTATCTCATCCATCAGCAACGCGCACCGCACCACGTCGACGACACCCACCGCGTTTGTGTCCCAACGGCCTGGAAAGTTAATTGCCAATTAAGACGTTGTATTAAATTTGATAGACTGCAAAATGTAGAATGATTAAAGGTACGTTTCCAAGACGGGCCGCAGGCTGCAAACTGCAGCTGCAGACTGCAAGCGACACTACTCGTTTCTATGTAAATCTATGAAACTAATTCCAAGCCAAGCTAATTCCGGCCGCATGCCGCGGCTGCACAATACATGAAACGAGTAGTGTCGCTTGCAGTCTGCAGCTGCAGTTTGCAGCCTGCGGCCCGTCTTGGAAACATACCTTTTTGAACCTTCAGGTAGAATCGAAAGAATCCGTACAGATCCTGTGTGGATTCCTTTTTTTTCATATTTTTTGTTGAATTCTTTTTTGATTTCTCTATCAGAACTGGAAGTCGTTACAACGACAAGTGAAACCTAATTATGGTTGTATGGAGTCATTAAATATAAAAAAGCGTAAAAATTAGTAATTTAATCTTTTATAAATTACTTTGTTTACGAAAGTGACTTTTGGGCTGTTTAAAACGGTTGAAAACGACCTTGTTTTTTGATTTCATTTTATAATATTTTGTTATGTTTCTAGTAATTGACTTGCTTACCAAACCTCATGAGAATGATGCGTCCATTGTCGGGGCTCTCTGGTAGCACGCCCGCGTATACGTGCTTCACTCTCGTCAGGTCAAACGCCTCGCAGTCATAGAGATACGCATTTTGCCGCTGAAAGTCTTCGTAACGTACCATCTGAAGAATAAAGCCAGCTTTAGAATACAATATTAGCGCAAATTCTTACTAAGGTACTTTGTGGCAATGCACGGCGAACTGCGGAACATTAAAAAGGTACAATTTATGAAACCAAATCGGATCAGTGAAAGTTTTAAATTTGTAAAACGTCTAATGAAAAAACTCATTTCTGACCATTTTACATTTGATTGTTTTTATTTTTGTCAGCTGACCTGTTTATCTGATAACAATAAAAAAATGGTTGCGAACATTTTAGACATTGATGAACTATAAAAAGTAAATGCTCGGTAATGTGCAGCCATAATTACCACGAAGCTTAGTCAACTGGCAAGAAAGTTCACATAAACAGCCACATGAGCCACAAGGTACCATTAACAATGAAAGTGTGAAAATGTATTGTTTACGAACTTTCTTTACTAATGAGTTTTACTGCTGTTGGATATTTAAAGCTTTATGAACGATGATCAGAAACTCTCCCGAAAGAAAAGGGAGTTTTTGAAATTGCTCATAACTTAATTACAGTCAATTTGGGTTACTTTGAACATTTTTTACAATATTCGTGATATTACAACTAGTTTCATATCGTGACATATTTATACTATAGTCAAGTTGGTGTTGACCTGAATCAAGGACGACGTTACATTGCGATTTCAAAACAGAGCAACGAATTCTTGTAACAACTTCACCATAAAAAACGCGGGAATCTACTAAATTATAACATTGACAGGTACTTTTTTTTCGTAACTTCAAGAAAAAACACATTTTGTGCCATCTGTTTTACGCAGGAACAATATTGCAACGCCAACAAATTTCATGTCATAATATTATAATAAATCTTTTTCACAACCGCCGCCGCCGTCTTTTTTAGACCGCCGCGCTGTTCAAACTCAAAGTTACCCAAATTGACTGTAAACTATTTATTTTGAAAGCTTTCGATCAGAACAATAGAAGGAGTAATAAATAAAACCCATAAAATTGGCTAAAAATATAATTATAAATTCCTTCACTAAGCGTTTTGACTTTTCCAATTAATAAGCTTAACAAACATGCGTATGTAATAATATGTATGGATTTTAAGATGTGTCACACTCTTCTACAAAAATTTCAAATTAAACACCAAAAATACTAGGACGACATAAAGCTAAGACAATTTATTTTCACAGGACAGAACTAATCTGTCATAAGAGTGTATGTTGCAACGTTGCAAGTTAAATAAAGTTTTGAAATAATTCTTTCGAACGCACAGATGAGACTTTATTCCTCGGAAAATGATAATAAGTACCAAGGGAACAGAACTAAAAGATGATAATTTTTGCAATCTCCAAGCCATTTCGATGGGGAGAGCGTAGTTATTACTTTTTAAGCAGTTTAAAAGAAAAAGATTTCCTAAAATGAGTTTTGAGTGGAAGTGTCATGAATGTATGTATGCTATTTTACAGACATTGTACATATAATACGTATTAATATAACATTATTGTGTAATTACATAAATGACACTTTAGATAGACAAAGGTTAGTTTTAGTTTAAATATCAGTATTGAATTGAAACTAAAAATTAACAACTACAAAGCATGTATAATTGACTAAGCAAAATAGAGTGCGTAAAATAAAGCTTAATGTACGCAAAAACTACATTATGCTAAAATTCAACTTCAAAAGGGATAACTAAATGTCTACATCAGCGCCATCTAGCGAGAGCCTTTTGAATAGCCCGAGATGTCTCTCTTTGCACGAAAATTTCAAAGTAAACGTATTGATTACCAAGGCAACATAACCATACTGTGGTTCAAATTTTAACTCTCTGTGTAGAGCTAGATTCTCTCTCCCCCAAGCAAGCAGATACGCGTTTATTCGACGGAAATTTCAACTTGCCTTTCTGCAAGTACCAGGGAACTAGAAATTAGAGAAGACTTGTGTTGCAAATATCAATGAGGTGTTTTTTTAATCAATGATAACGCTAATAAACAATGATAATCTTTTGCTGGATGGTTAGTATGTATTGTATTAAATCATATTTATTGTATTATCATTCAAATAATGTACCTAATTAATATGTATTTACATTGTACAAAATGGAAACCGCAAGAAAATACTTTTATAATTTAGAATAATTAGGAATATAATTGTAATTTTATTGTTTTATCTATTGTTTTCTTTTTATTCATAAAATTATGATATCATTTCTATGCGTTCATCAGTTGCTTTTAGAATATTTGGAAATGTTAATTTTAGTCGGATTTACTTAGAAATAGAAGAAATATTGAATACATGTATGGGAACTGTAGGGATTTCGAGATGCGTCTCTTTTCTACAAAGATTTCAAAGTAAACTTCAAGAGTACCAGAACAACATAAACATGCAGTAGTCAAATTCAGACATTCCATTTTTTGGGCTCCATTCCGTGATTTGAATCGTCAACGCAACATACGCGTTTATTCCACGGAAATTTTGATTTGTTTTTTTTGCAAGTACCAAGGCATCAGAAATGACTCGTAATATGTGACAGATGTGGTGGATGAAATTTAAAACGCCAACATAAATATATTATTATATCGTCTGTTACAAATTAAATATGTTAAAGTTAACAATAAATAATTGTACTAAAGATATTAATAAAAAAATGATTTTCATGCCGAAAACCAAATTCAGTATTAACTAGGTACATATTTTGTCCATTATTTTTCTCGTCATTATTCATCATTATGAAGCCACAGCTTGTCGCCCGCTGATGACGGGACGGGCTTGGGTGGTGATTTCGAGATGTGCCACTCTTCTACGAAAACTTCAAAGTAAATTTGAGGAATACCAAGACGACATAAACAACGTGGTCAAATTGATAACCGCAGGCAGTGTGAGCGTTCTCGAATGTATTCGTCGTCTCTTCGATGCAGTTACGCGTTTATTCGACGGAAATTTAAACTTGCCTTTTCTCAAGTACCAGGGCAACAGACAATTGTGGAAGTATAACAGTCGTCACTCGCCACACAGTCACACACAAACGATAATATATCTGACGTAAATTTTAGTTCAACGCCATCTAGAGTGTTATTTATACATATTATTAAATCTGTGGATCATCGTCGGTTAATCAGATACTCTAAAAAGTGTGTCGCTAAATAATAGATGACGCTATCTGCTAATATTACACTGTAGACTGAAATTAGTGTGATTCCTAGCTCATTCAACGAAATATTATGTTATTTGGACATTTTATCGCAATTGCAACTGCGATAAAACTGCATTTATCGCAGTTGAGTATTTAGAAGTATAAATGCCGGTCTCAAACACTCACCTTTATAATAATAGAGCCGTATGAAGCGTAAACTAAGTGTATCAAGTATTTGACATAATGATCAGTAATTTTCTTACCAATTTGTGTGCCAGTGCGGGTATAAATCTGCGACATCTCAGAAACCGCAGTAAATAAGCGTCGTCCATTCGACGCGGATGACATTCACCTCGATCTGAATAAGATAATTTATTGCTATTATTAGGTTATTCTAGAGATGTCACAATATTCCCTTCATCGCGGACTCACAACATTGATTGCGCCGCAGTAGATCGGATGTTTATAATATTTTTATGATGAAGCTAAACTATGTCCCGCTGTTATTTAGTATGTGTGTTTCCTAACACTTTATTATAAAATAGATCACTAGGTACCTAAACATGTAATGTTACTGACAATACCGCTTAGACCCCATTATGTGTTGAGCAACCCAAAAGAAAATTACTATTGTTCCTCGGTGCCGCAATTTAGATATTTTAATGAGACGTACCATAACGTGGGAGAATTTAATGGATTGTACAAATAAGTGCGTGTCGGAGATAATAGTGCGTTATTAAGTCAATTTACAAACAGTCACTCCGTTTTATGTAAATACGGGTAATTTTATACTGTTCTCGTAGTAATAACTACGTTAACTGTTACAATTATGAATGTCAAGCTGAAATTATTACCTTATTTTTGATCAGGGTGGTAGTATTTGAGAAGATATTTGAGTTTGACTAATTACTAATTAGTGGTCTCGCTTATTTAATTGGACAAATCTTAATTTACGATTTCTTCTTTTGAATCTAGCTCTTGTTTTTACTTATAGGGACCGTTATAAAAATAACTGACAAAAGGCCACGGTACAAAAAGTTTTTTTTTTAACAAACTCAGTATTCCAAATGTTACAAGTACCAGAGTCATATAAATAAGAAGAGGAGTAGGAAATACCTCGGATCATCCGACGCAACTCTTCGATCGCTTTACCCCTAGTATCGGGATCTTCATTGCAATGCCTTTTCGCGTATTGTTCAAACTCGGAATCTTCGAAGCGGCTTATTTCTGCTTGAAACGCGATCTCGATGAAGGAAGACATTTTTTGTCTTTGTGGATCTATAAATAAAATAATTAATTTAATTAAGTAGATATTTAACCGCTACTGGTATAAATCTAACCAAGTAATGTAGTTCAACTGTCTCTAACTAACACCTCCAAAAATTCGGTCAGCGGTACTTTTAATATCGCTTGAGTGTATGTGGTTATCCGATGTTAAAACTTGTTAATGTAGAACAAACAATAGTAAAATCACTCTCTCTTAGCGTATCGGAACACTGTCAAAATTGCAGCCTACTTTTGCACCTCTTACTGCGATCAAATAAGACTACTTATTTATAAACGAAAATAGAAATGAACTAGCTTAGAGACTCGAATATAATTAGGTACGAAGGTTAAAAGAGGTTCCTCAGGTAAAGTTTTTAAAGTACCTACTTGTTACGCTGTATGTTGCTAAACCCATACAATTGTAGGACAGTACCCCTACTACAATGTTTGTTTTTCCGACAATTTGCCACTATCATTACTTCTGACATGATCAGCCTTCGTAAAAATGTCGCCAGACCATTCACTGTAATTGAAGGTACGTAGTTGTAATAGCCTCCCAGCCATGCAGGTAATCGCTGTAGGGTTATGTAACCCTGGTATATGTTAGGAAAAGTGGACAAATTATTATACCTGGTTCTTAGAAAATAGAGTAAGTACAGTCTGGAGCCATAATTCCAGTAGCACAACAAGGATCATATTCGCTTGCATGCTACTGCGTATACATGTGTGCGTGACATCAACGCAAACATTTACCCGTCATACAGTATAACTACAAGAAGATGACAGTGTGTGGGTAATCCTAGACAAAGATAACAATATATCTGTTTTCTTTCCTATTAGTGTGTAATGAACCTTAGTCAACAAGTTAATTTTCAAATCTACCTACAACATATTCACAATTTTATAATTTAACTAAAACTACCTCATAATATCTGCGGTGTCTTAATGAACTATTATATAAATTTGATCACGTGTAACAATGTGTGACTTAGAAATGAGTGGCAGTCGGTTCGAATCTCAAGTGATTTGTCAGATCGCTTTTATTTTTCTTTGACTTTTTATTACTTATGAGCAACATTATTATATATTTTTGAATTAATGTTTTTATAATAAGTTATGTATCATATTTATTTATATATTATATAAATATATACTTAAATTAATATTATAACATAAATATATAATAAATCATAACTGTAGGTTCAAATAAAACAATAATAGGTAATTTGAATAAACATTTATTTATATTATTATTACTTAAGTTAAAAAATATATATATTAAGTTTGTTTTATATTTAAATAAAAAAATAAGTGTTATTATACTTTTAACTATATGAGATTATAGCTTAATATATTCATTTTCTCAAAGATATTCTCAAAGAGAAAAGAAGATTGAAGCGTAATCCCAATTTTACAATCATAAACTAACTAACGTAAGACTTTATTATGACCAGCACGCCCACTGTAAAAAACACGGCGTATTATTCAATATTTAGTATAGCCTCCATTGTTTTCAATGCAGCTAAGCAGACGTCGCCGCATGGAGGCCACAATATTTACATATATATTTAAGGCTATGCTCAGGATATCTCTCATCTCGTGCTTTCCATTTTTGAACCAATAAACCTCTTACATTTTCAATGGGGCTTAGATCAGGGGAACGTGCTGGCCACGGAATAACTTTAATGTCAGTATGCTTGCTAAACCACTCTTTTACAACACTGGCACGATGTATCGGACAATTATCTTGAACAAAAGTTAGTTCACTACAGTCTTCTATGGGGTAAACATTAGATAAGCACAGTCGGTAGCATTATGTCACTAAAAACTTCGACGTAATTAGAGCTGTTCGCACGTGTTGGTATAAATTCAAATTCACTCGGCCCTTGAGCACAAATCCACCGCCAAACGTTCACAATATTATTCTACTGTTTCATATTCTTCGATCATGACACGTCACTGAGTCGGGTTAATAAGCGGCGGCTAACTACCTTTTCTCTCGAACCCAACGGCTCACTGCATTTCTGTAAAAAACGAAAATTTTATTATTATCTTGCAACATGTGAATAAATATAAAAATATAGACCACAACAATTATAATCAAATTAATAAAAAAATACTTACACAGCCGGTTTGATTTGAAATTTGAGAAATGTTTACAGTAAAGTAGAAAAATTTATATATTTATATTTTGATAGACAATATTTGCCCTGGCATCAATAGCAATATTTGCTTGCATCTTGATTAAAGATAATCGAACAACACACTAATCGCAATAATAACACAAACTCTCTGAACAAAGTTTACGAACAAATGAATACCAATATCTATGCGCCCCACCAGACAGTCGCGGTCACGGTTGCGACAAAACAGGTTTGTCACTAAAGCATTATCGTTATATCGCGCTCTTTCTGCCTAGGTAATGATGAAAGAGTGCGGGAACCGTGTATGTGTGCAAAATGTAATGTGTATTTGTTATGTCAAGAGGTCGTAAGCGCCACTTGTTTTGATGCCATAAATTTGTGAAATCGGTTATGGACTTAAGACCCCTACTGTACCTAATAAAAGTTGCTTATTGCTCAAATTATAAAGAACGGTAGGATTATTAGAAACCTAAGATAGGAATCGTCTCTTAAGCCAGTTCCACATGATTTCAATTATGTTAAGTCGTAAATTGAAGTCATGGGACACACTAGTATATTTTAGTTTATTTAGTCAATAGGCTGATTAGATGAACCGTCATCATCATCACAAACGCATGTTTTGACCTAACAAAAATAAATTTCTCATTTTTTTTTTAAACATTTTGAATCAGTTTTAAACATGCCGAAGTGATTGTCTTCGTTTTATGACGAAGCAGATTAAAACCTTTATGTAAACTCTACCAGTCACACACTGGCTAAATTGCAATAAAAAGAAAAACATTACTTACATAACGACATATTGAAAGTGCGAATTGCACGACTTCTAACTACAGAGAATAAGTGCAGTGAACATTTACGTCTGTGGAGATATTCTCCAAAAAGTTTGTATGATAAAAATCTAGAAAGTTTTTAAGTAACTTTACGCTAGTGGGTACTTTCTTTTCTTAACCTTCTACCTCATACCTCATAAGGCTGTGACCCGCGACAACTGATAAAATACCGTCAATGTTTTACTTTCCCTACATTAGTGTATCGTAAATCGCAAATAGCACTGCAAAGGTTAATAAGGGTTAAAAAAGTAAGTATTAAGTTCAAAAAGGTAATTAGGAAATGTCTGGGTTTGAACTAACAATTTTATTCGTTTCGTACGAATAATTTATCGCTTAATCAAAGTATTATTCAGTGTATTAAAAGAATTACATACATAATACGTGACAATAAAAGGTAAAACCAACATAAAATATGAACAAAAATAATCTTCGACACTTAGAAGATTTGTCAATGTCTAAAATGCGAAACACGGTTAGTAAAATTCGATTTAGACATATTTCAATATCATCATACATATGATACATAATACGTATGTTTATAACTGCGTCGAATAAGTGTGATGCTACTATTTGCAATAAGTTGTTAATTCGCAGTCATTTTAAATATAGAATTAAATATTAACATAATCTTCAGATCTTCCTGCCCTTATTCCTTTTTATTCGGGGTCGGCACAACACGTTTTTTTCTTCGATTCTTCAGACTACTCAGTATCATTCATATCAATAATCATGATTGAATGAATGGGAATGATGATTAATATGTAGAATAGAAATAATTATGGAAGAATAGAAATAATATTATATTAATTAGTAAGAGAGAAAAAAAAAACGCTTTCTCATTTATTCGTTCTTAATTTAGTCTAATAATACTGTTCTTAATTACCTATATTTAATTTCTATACTTACTAATAATAATATTATAAAGAGGTAAGCGTTTGTGAGTTTGTAAGTTTGTAAGTTTGTATATTTGTATGTTTGTCGGCGCTAATCTTCAAAACTACTGAACCGATTTTAAAAATTCTTTCACTGTTAGAAAGCTACATCATTCCGAATTGCCATGGGCTATATGAAATCACCCTACTTCTCTCGGTTATCTTCAAATAAGGATATTAGTCAAGTAAGTCGGAAAAAAATTACCGCTAAATTACTTTTATCGCGTACGCTGCCGAAATACTCAAGTATATATGAATACTATGTACTACGAAAATGTAGGGCTCCTATAGACCTACAAAAAAGGTCGCGATGCCCTATATCTATCTTTTAGGGGAAATCCATGATGAGGCTAAACAGATAAGGAAAAATAAGACATGTTATCTAAGCATGATTTTAGTACTACCATATTAATTCTTACGTCTAAAACTTACTTTATAAAAAAGGTCATATTATGGAGATAATATTTGTCTTTTACAGTTTATAAATCGGATGAATAGTTTCTGATATATCGTGAAATTAAAAAGTACGCACGAATATTTTTTGTGTTTTGCACACGGCACGCGGCTCTCGAGGCGAGTTGCAGTGAGGGGCGCGGGACGAGGTACCACGACGGGACTTGCGATCGCGCGTACCGAGGTGTTATACCCCGCAATAAAATAGCTTGATTTTTCACTTTGTACTTTCGTTGCACAAGGAAATTTTCGTTGTTTTCATTGTATTTGTTGTTTAAATTGTTCGTTGTCTACTATATTATATACTAGCTTTTGCCCGCGGCTTCGCACGCGTTAAAAAGTATAATTGTTTAGCAAGTTAGTATAAAAAATCAGGGCCTACAAAACTTCTTTGTACACAATATTCTTAACTAATTTGTCATTTGGCGCTAAAACTATCAAGCTACTGGGAGAACTTACTCGTGAGCAAGCAACATAAAACTGCCCATGAGAGAAGCAATGTTCTCTCAAGTTTGAGACCCGCAAATTTGAGAGTTTGCCCCTGAGACTTGTCATGGCAAGTCAAAAATCTAAGAAGATTTATATAAACTATAGCTGTCCGCTCGCGGCTTTGCCCGCGTGTATATTTGGTTACTTTGGTTGATTTTTTTCAGTTTGTGTCCGAAAAATCCAAATATCTTACGGAACCCTATTTTTTTCAAAATAAAATACAGTCTATGTTACTCGTGGATAATGTAGCTTTCGAATGGTGAAAGAATTTTTAAAATCGGTCCAGTAGTTTTTGAGCCTATTCATTACAAACAAACAAAGTTTTCCTCTTTATAATATTATAAGTGTAGACAACGAACAATTTAAACAACAAATACAATGAAAACAACGAAAATTTCCTTGTGCAACGAAAGCACAAAGTGAAAAATCAAGCTATTTTATTGCGGGGTATAATAACACCTCGGTTTAGCGCGATCGCAAGTCCCGTCGTGGTACCTCGTCCCGCGCCCCTCACTGCAACTCGCCTCGAGAGCCGCGTGCCAGTGAGCAAAAATATTCGTGCGTACTTTTTAATTTCACGATATATCAGAAACTATTCATCCGATTTATAAACTGTAAAAGACAAATATTATCTCCATGATATGACCTTTTTTTTAAAGTAAGTTTTAGACGTAAGAATTAATATGGTAGTACTAAAATCATGCTCAGAAAAACATGTCTTATTTTTTTTTATCTGTTTAGCCTCATCATGGATTTCCCCTAAAAGATAGATATAGGGCATCGCGAACTTTTTTGTAGGTCTATAGGAGCCCTACATTTTCGTAGTACATAGTATCCATATATACTTGAGTATTTCGGCAGCGTACGCGATAAAAGTGATTTAGCGGTAATTTTTTTCCGACTTACTTGACTAATATCCTTATTTAAAGATAACCGAGAGAAGTAGGGTGATTTCATATAGCCCATGGCAATTCGGAATGATATAGCTTTCTAACGGTGAAAGAATTTTTAAAATCGGTTCAGTAGTTTTGAAGATTAGCGCCGACAAACATACAAATATACAAACTTACAAACTCACAAACGCTTACCTCTTTATAATATTAGTATAGATAAAACTCAAAGGTGACTGACATAGTGATCTATCAACGCACAGCCCAAAGTACTGGATGGATCGGGCTGAAATTTGGCATGCTGGTAGATGTTATGACGTAGGTATCCGCTAAGAAAGGATTTTGATAAATTCTACCCCCAAGGGGATAAAATAGGTTGATGAAGTTTTGTATGAAACTTTGTTAAAATTAAACCCATCGGCCTGAGAATTTGCATGCATATAGGTACTATGACGTAGGCATCCGCTAAGAAAGGATTTTGATAAATTCCACCCATAAGGGGATGAAATAGTTTATATAAATCTTCTTAGATTTTTGACTTGCCATGACAAGTCTCAGGGGCAAACTCTCAAATTTGCGGGTCTCAAACTTGAGAGAACATTGCTTCTCTCATGGGCAGTTTTATGTTGCTTGCTCACGAGTAAGTTCTCCCAGTAGCTTGATAGTTTTAGCGCCAAATGACAAATTAGTTAAGAATATTGTGTACAAAGAAGTTTTGTAGGCCCTAATTTTTTACACTAACTTGCTAAACAATTATACTTCTTAACGCGTGCGAAGCCGCGGGCAAAAGCTAGTGTGTTATAAACCTATTCATCATAAACCTTATAAACGATCATTCCGCACTCATTATGATACCGGTTTTTTTCCTATTAACAACAAAATACTAGTTACAAGAGTAAGGCAAAAAAGATCTATGCGTAGCTCCTCCATCACTATTTTTTGCCAACGTAATTCAACTGTCAAAATTCGAGGTCAACAACATTTAAAAATATGGATAAGTAGCAGTTGATTGCGACTTCCTCCGCGCGAATAGCAGTTGTAGCTGCAAAAACATTACCTCGCTCTAACGCAGCTTATGTGTTTATCCAGGGTATCAGCTAACTCCATTCCAAATTTCATTAAAATCGATCAAGCCGTTTGGGAGTGTAATAGTAACAAACATCCATCTATTCATACATCCATCCATACATCTATCCAGACATCTGTCCATACATCCATCCATACATATATCTATACATCCATCCATACATATATCTATACATCCATCCATACATATATCTATACATCGATCAATACATCTATCCATACATCTATCCCAACATCTATCCATACATCCATCCTTACATTCATACTCTCAAACTATCGCATATTTTACATTACATTAGTAGGTTTGCTAAGTACAGTTAAGATAAAAACCATTTTATAATGAGCTGACAAACCGATTCAGACTAGTTACGGAAGTCCGTTGGCGCAATACATGCTACATAACATTCGAGGTAAACCCAACATAGATTGCAATTTTAGAATGCTTAGACCAGCAAGCGTAATTGCTAATTAGTTATTAATGTTTTCTGGGCAATAACCATAATAAAACGAGTACTTACAGAAATGAATGGATTTATAAATAACCTCAGGCGCCAACCATGTTTAATTAGCACTTAGGAGAGAAAAAACTCTTATGAAATGCATTTAAAATGGCCAAAGATTTACCAATAAAAGTATATTTGTTTGTATCTGAAAGGCCTGTGTAAGATGCTTAACATCTTACACAGGCCATTCTGTGTTAGATTTTTATCAGTTTACCCGTAGCCACAGTCAAAACATCGAGAGAAAAGAAGTATCGAATTACATTTCGAATAAGACCCGTTTGTTGTCTAAAATACGTGTACGAGTGTACAATTAAAAAACATTTCTGAGATTTAAATGTTTGTAAATGGTCTCTAAACATCCCAAAAGTTTATTCGACCATCTTCTGAGGGAATCGAACCTGCAGCTTCTCATCATTTAACTTAAGTAACGAATCGGCAACACTTGCACACTTGTATCTTTATCGGCCATCTGTGCATGCATTCAAAATGAGTTTTTATCCGTTGCGTGCCCAAAGCACATAATTCATATTGGAAGACATAAATTATTTCCAAATAAGTTGGCATTAATGTCGTATGTCATGTTTAAAAAATAATTTTAAAAAGCTTACATTTGAACGATTATTAAGATTTGTTTGCAAAATATGAAATTTTGATTTCAACTTCTATGGTCCCAGCAATAAACTAAATTAATGACATGGGTGTCTACCATCAGCCTCTTAAAGTAAGACTTACAGTTGCGAAAGAGAGACGGCACTACGTGACATAGAGCGGTGTCTCTCTTTCACGACTACAGCAGCTTGACTTTAAGACATGTCGGCATCTTTCGTTGGTTACATCAGTATTTTTAGCTTACAAACAGTTAAACATAAGTTATATTTGACGTTTACTTATTTGAATAGTCAGTTAGAGAGGTACTAGACCGACCTACTTGTTCCAGCCACTGCACACAAATTAAATTAATTATAAAACCTTTTTGGTCTCCAAAACTACTATTTTGTACCTACGTCAGAACATACAGTACACCTTAAAGAATATTCGAGTTATTTGAACTAGTTTGAAGTAGCATTAGATAGTATAGTACAACTTTCACAAATTTCGCCGTCATAACTACTTGTTACCTTTGCCACACACAAAAAAAGACTCATGACTATGGATCATAATGATACATTCAATATGCAAATGAAAAGCAAAAATACCTAAAAAAATTAAAGTGATAAAATTTTGAAACCTAAGACAGTTTTAGCACGGTATAAATTCATATTTACTATGGTTTTAGTGTTATTGGAATGAATTCTCAATTAATTTAGTAGTCTTATTAGCTATTATCTTTTAGAATTGTATTTCAAATTTTTTATGTTAAAGATGTTAAGTCGACGATATTTACCCAACTACGTTTTAGGCAAAAGTTAATGTGTTTAGTACATTTACCTACCTATATTTGTACTACATCTTTTAGTTATATTATATTTCTCCTCTAATAATACTAATTAATTACAATTCTATTATTAACAAGACGATTCCAATCTTAATTGTCAGCCAATTTAGATAAAGTTTCGAGATAATGATAGCAATCATTTACCTTACTTTACTATGTTTCAAATTACCTCATAATTTGGTAACTTTAGCTAATGGCTAATACAACAGTTACTCCGCTATCTCGGCATCGACAAACCTTGAGAATAGACTGGGAGAGTGGTCGGTAACAGTATGGGCTTACGAAGACCGAACTATGTATTGGTAAAGTAAAATAGAACACAATAAAACTAAAACAGACCAATATTGTTTAAGTTACACAAAGTTATTGACCTAAGTTTCATTCTACATACGAGTATGTCATGACGCGTGGACACGCGTAAAAATCATGGCGTGTCCACATGACGAAATAATTAGTAGTACTAATTTTGAATTTCACCAACTGGACACACGTGTGTCCAGTCTCTTGTGTCGAGTTGGTGAACAACCCATCGTGAATCTGCTCACTTCATAAAACGAATATTTCATGAAATGTATTTTTTTTAAAGTGACTCTCGTACTATGGAATTTGATCCTTATATCGCGAGGAGTTTCACAGACATACAATTCACGTGCACAGAGACACCCAGACTCAGAACTAGCATTTGTGGAACGCTCAAATTCTTGACCTACGCAGGGATCGGACCCGGAGTGGTCCTATACCTATACCACTCGACTATCCGTGCAGTCAACTAAACGCGTGACTACTTCACGAGATGATCAAGATTATTAATATTTAATCATCTACTATAGATGGAACAATAAATCACTAAACTTCATTAACATAACGGGACTGATAGGAAAGAAAATAGACACAGCATATTATTAATATAAATCACTTAATTATAATTATACATTAGCATTTTTTGTTATAATATTGTTATTACAAACATGGCCTTCATTGTTTATGCATCGTAAACAAAATTATTATAATTAAGGTTAAATTAAATTGTACATTGCATGTTTGTATTCGTAACCTAGGCTTCATTTCAGAAACTTTTAAGGAGGCCCAAGGTAGACTTCTTATAAATACTTTTTAATATATTTTTAACTGAATGTCGGTTTCGGAATACTAAGGTTGTTGGTTGAATTTCTTTAATGCTATCCACAGATGCTTGTTCTGAGTCTGGGTGTGTATGTGTGTGCATGTGAATTGAATGTCTGTGAAACCCCCCGCGATACAAGGATTAAGTTCCGCTGAATACATGAATACAAACATAGCTGGTTGAATTTCTTTCAGAGGTGGTAATAGGCTCACAGAACCCAAGGCAGACTTCTCATTAACACTATTTTTAAATTTATTTAACCGACTTCAAAAAAGAAGAGTTAGGTATTTCAGCAATTCGAGCGTAGGTAACTAATTATACACTTTTTTTCAATTAAATGTCGACTTCAACATACCTTACCATAAGTATTAACACTTGGGTATTTCTTTAACCGAGTAACTTTCTCGGAAACCATTTTATTTTCGCAACAACTTTAACGTGTCACTCCTAAATACTATAATTACGAAAGGGTACGGCAGATCAAGTCAATTAAATACGACGTGGACACAATTTATGTTATTTTTGTACTTTGTACATGTAATAATAATGTAAATAACATGTTTTATTACGTTGCGGGTTATTGTTCTGTTTATGCAGTAAACAAATAAATTATAATTTAAAAAAAATATAAAAAAGCAATTTTTTGAGTAACTTATTTTTTTATGAGTCTTGTTACAAGAATTTGGAGTTACGAGTATTATGCTACAAAGGGCACTGCAGTTCAAAGCCCTACCTCATGGCTTCGGGCCAAGGTTAGTCAAGCCAGTCACATTTTATAGGTACAGTGCATAGAAATATACTCAATATCTTTGCCTATACATTATAGTCTATTTATACATATAAAAGAAATCGGAGTGTCTATTTGTAATTTTGAAATAATCATGTGTACTTAGATACAATAAAATAAGATTTTTTATTTTTTTTGTCTTTTTGTTTGTTCCCGGGAATTATCTCTAAACCGATTTTGACGGGACTTATATGGAGGTAGTTGATGTAATAAGGAGTAACTTAGGCTACATTTATTTCAGAAAAAACATTTATTTCAGAAAATAAACTATTTTAAATATGAGAAAATTATCCTTTTTTGTTATGATGAAGTCGCAGAAACAGCTAGTAGTACCTATAGGTGACAATTGGCCAATCATTGAAGTTTAGTATTAATCCTATAAATAGTACGGTTACAACCAATGCAATTAAACCATTAAAACGGTGTTTGTGGAAATTGTAATTGGCAAACGCTGTAATAAGGGATATAAAATATCACCGCGTTACATTTTACATGCCAATTAGAGGGAGCAACTTAATCTTAAGATAATGTTGTTAAAAAGCTGTTTACCTACTTAAATGCTATTTGAATCCAAATACGACAGAATCTCTCGTTTGTTACGCTTTCACGGTTAAAGCAGTCAATTTATTTTGATGAAATTAGGTGCGAAGCTCGAATGTACTACATGAAAATAAATGGTTATAATAATATGTCTTATTGGTACCAATTAAATAGCTGTTCCCCGCGACTTCGCCCGCGCGAACATCGGTTGTAGCTGCAAAACATTATCACGCTGTGACGCAGTCGGCTAAAAAGTAGCCTGTGTTAATCCAGGGAGTCGGTGAACTCCAAAACAAAATTTAATCAAAACTGATCCAGCCCACAAAAATATTTCTATAGATGTTTCCGAAGCACAAAGTGTAAACTGTGTCCACATTTAATCAGCTTGTTTCCCGGGAACCTTTCGTAATTGAAGCTATTTATTAAAATTGTTCTTTTAAAATGGCTTTCGAGAAAGTCTCTTTTGTTAAAAAAATGGACGCAAACGTTCACTTGAAAATAGTTGACGTAATTAAGAGCTTGACGAAAAACTGACTTTATTGAACAATCTGGTTTCAAGGAAGGGTAAAAAACTTGCGTAACTTAGTTGCTCAACTGGTATATAAAAATGTTTAAAGAAGTTCATGTGAACCTATGTGTTAATAAACTTTTACAGACACAGGTATAGAGGTGTCAAATTCTCGCCTCCGTTTTGGCAAAAGTTTGCTATTGAACTTTATGTTTGCAAAAAAAATAGAATAGAATTCACGAGTCTTTTAAGTTGCAGTCATTTTTTAAACAGGATTTTTAGATGCTCCTTTGTTTTAAAAACAGTTATAGTCTATAATGAATATGTATAACGGATGTATAACAGAATTCATGCCTTCGTGGCTCGTGCGTTTGTATATTTCGTAATGTTGTTTACTGGTTTGTGTTTATGTTAGATACTTAATTCCATTCGATTCCATAAACTACTTACAGAAGACATACTAGATAACTACACACGGTTTTGATAACTCTTATACAAATAACGAGGAGGTCATGAACTAATATTGTCTCTTATTATATTGATTCGAAACACAATTAAAATAAATACGAAAAAATCTTACCTTAAAGTAAGTCAATCCAAAAATAAACACTACATATCACAATCAATATTTAAAAAAAAAACAGAAATTAAGAAAGAAAAAAAAAGGTTCTACATAGCACGTCCGTTGTTGACCGTGGTCGAGTGTGTTATGGCACCGTATTCCGTAATCATCTCAAACAATCATTAACTGCGTCTGCGCCGTGGTACAATCCAAATATGTACAGAATAAAATTGGACCCAGAGCCCAGTAGTCTTACGGAGTATAAAGCCCTTCATTTATCGATACCTACTGAGGTACCTACGTTTTGTCTTTACTCATCCTTTTAATTTAGCTTGTAGTGAAACCACTCGTTTAAGTCGAAGCCCACACCTTCATCAAGTTGCATCAATCAGTAAATGAAACCAGTTACGCGCGAAAGCTTTTTACTAATAAACGGTGTACTCGAAAAAAGAGGGTTTGGTCAGGGGTCAGTGAAAACTGAAGAAATGTGTCGCCAAAATATTTAAGAAATAAATTCGGAAATCTGTGTCACTGCGGGTCGTCGACAAGCTGTTTAAAAAAAAAGGTTTATTTCATTCATAAATATAAAAAGCTCAGTCCGGATTTCTCCCCTTGCTTATTCCTTTATGATAGTACCAGGATATCATAACAGCACAGCTATAATGTGAACATTTCGAAAGAGTATTCTCATTTAGTACATTGATATCATAGAAAATTACTTCTCCTTGTAAGATTCAATCTATACATGTTGTGATGCAATTTCTTCGTAGCTTAATGCTCTTCCGGCACTTGTTCTTGTCTGGCGGCCTAGTATTGATTGCCTTTCTACATTACAGCACCAAATCGATTAATAATAAGTATGTGAACAAATACTAGATAAGTATGACCTACTTAGGATTCATTATATTATTTTCGGTAGGTGTGCGATATTTCTGAAAGCTACGGCTAGCGGCTAGCCAAAGTCTGCTATTGAAAATGGAAAATGCCCATGTACTTTTTGCATACTAACTCTGTAGCAAGTGTTGTCTATTTATCACAAATTCCGAATCTGTGCGCCTAATACCAACTCCAAACCTTAATCTTATATTTTTTACATTTTACTACTGCCACAAATACAATGTATCTTGTCCCTAGAAGCAGTAAACCTACACATAGAATGCCTATAATGTTAACTAAAAGATTCTAGAAACTTCTACAAATACCGAGCAGACACCCACAGAACAATGTGGTTGCGTTTTTTATCTACGCCTCTAGGTTATTTCCATTCAACCGGTCGGTGTCACTAAACCGGCGTGCAGCCTATTTTAATCAATCACATAATCTAAAAAGGTGAAAGTATAAAACCTGCTTGCTACTAAGGCGGGAACTAGTTCCGTTGACCCCTACCTTGATCTTGGCTATCTGTGTATTTGGGTTGACAAAGCGGCAGTTAGTAAGTCGATAGCTTGTGTTTTTTAAGGAATTAATTAATTTAATATCTTGATAATATATTCTTAGGTATGTTTCCTATAGAGATAATTAATGTTAATCTTTGATTATTCGATTCTTATTGCTGTATTGACATATGGTTTTACTACCCATCTTAATTTTTATTTTATGCTCGAGTTGTAGGTCCTTAGCGCAGGCAAGTTTCGATATGACTTTATCAAAGTAATATGTCTTTTCTTCATTATTCTTTGACAATACTAAAAAACGGTGAAGGATAACATCGTGAGGAAACCTGGATTCCGAATATTGAAATCTAACGTTTCCAATCCGTAGTGTGCTAGCGTGGCGAATTTGGTGGTGAACAATTCTCAAACCATCTCTAGGAAAGAGGTTTGTGACGTATACACCGTGACTTTTAGGTCGTTTTAAAAAAGCAGCCCAGTTCATGTATCCAATGACTAGTAAACGTTTATAATAAAAAAATATGTTTTTTTTTAAGATTTGAATGAATAAAAATATTATTCATTATTATGACACAAGGCAGTTTTACGAACACTCTGTAGTGAGCGCGGTCCGAACCTTGTGCCAAAGGGGCCGCGCGGGCGGCGCGGCGGCGTCTTATCACAGGTCATTCACCTTAGCGTAAAACAGCTGTCTTACTATTGCAATCATAATGTTCGCAGTAAGTATGTAGCATGTATCTTCAACAGTTTGATACGTAAACATTTTTAACAGGATGTTTCATATTTCCAATGTATTATTTATTTTTTTCATGCATATTATTTTAATTAATGATAAAAAAATTATATTCGCGCCTAGAGGTATTTTATGACGGATACATTGTGTGGACGACTTTTTTAAAACGACCTAAAAATCACGGTGTATAAGCTGGTTTATTTATGTTTATGTAAATTTAGATAAGTCTGCGTTCTTAATTTGGATAAGGAAAAGAAAGAAAAGGACTGCTATTAATCACATAATAAATTTAGTTTTATTTCTCTATTAATATCTTACAAAAACAGTATAAAAATATTTACGACGTATATAAGAATAAATTTAAATAATTTACAGGTCAATGTTACAAATAAATTGGACTTAGTTTACATTTTAGAATCTCCTTGATACCTTAACTTACGTAAATATCACAAACAATTCATATAGTCACCGAATATTTCATTACCTTCGTCTGCTATACATAATATGTGATAACCTTAACAATGAACAACAAATGTCTTTATAGAGAGTGATCATTTAACTTTTGTATGGTGTTTTATTACGAAATATCCATCTGTAAAAGTAACACATATGCATTTGTGAAAAAATAGATGGCGTTCTCGTCGCTCTATCCCGCGAAGGGAACCAAGGTATAGAAACTAAATCTTTTGTTTTGAAAAATGTGTGATGTCTATTCTCCGCAGGGGGAAGTTTACAACTAAGCGATGATTATGGCGACAGGATGATTTAAGGAAGTTTGAATACAATTTATGTTCATTGGTACACGCAAAAACGTTGATATTAAATACTACACACACGTTTTAGCTCAGTCAGTTAACATATAGTGTCTACATTTTAACAAACAATACAATTATTTTGTCTCATAGCTGTGTAGCAAAATCACAGTACAAAGTTAATCTACAGAATATCCTAAGTTTCTCATTTCATCGTCGAAGTCCTTGTTTTTATACTGATGGATCTTGGTCAGCCATTTCGCTAAGGAGATAGGATCGCGTTGCCCTCCGTACCTCTTTGGCAGGCACTCTGGGTCTATATGCCTGGAACAAACAGTATTATATAGACTAGGAGAACAGAGAGGGTACAGTAATTTTTGTAGCAATGCGTAGTTGAGGAGACGTTGTGCGAAAGTATTCCTTTTCGGAAAATTGTTCTTATATCTAGGCAAAATGAATTTTGCAACCCTAAACACGAACAGCACGGGAATATGTCTAAAAATAATCATAATTAGGAATAAAATATAGGAAAATTATACAATTTTAAAGTCGTGTTTCGTTATTTATCATTCCAGGCACGTTGTTTCAAGCAATTGAGCGTAACGAATCATCGAAAACGGCAGCCAAAGTGAAAATCGATTTTGTTTTTTTTATTTGATTCGCATCCTGAATATCAAATATTTGGACACGGTTCAAATTAAATGCAATCATGGAAGTAGGCACATTTTACAGCAGCACGTTATATTGATCTTTAGAAATCAAATTGTAATTATTCCTGTGTATGAAAGTTTATTTTCAAACGGGATTACAAAAAATTTAAAAGATTTTGGATTTTGTTCTGACTGCTTTGGTTAAATTAATCTCTTTGTGACCTTATATTCAGTATATTCATCCGACCGATTTCGGCCATGGCGACCACTTCGACTCCTATTCCTCCTTTGTGACCTTATTGACTTTGTAAACATGAATGTGTACAGATTATTTCTTACTTGTGTAATGAATTGAGATCATTTCCGTGGAAGTGCACCCGCTTCCAGAGGTCGTCCACGGGCGCCAGACGTTTGAAGAAGTGGAAGAGTGTTTCGAAAACCCGCGAGCAGTTGATCACGTGAAACCCGCGCTGGTGCGTCGGGAAGGCGAACTGAAATAAATAAACCGTATTGCTTACACGTGTTTGTAAATGCACATTGCACATTTAGTTATGAGCTGATTTCGATCTACTAGGAAAAGAAACGGAAACGATGGGTTGGTGGCGGTGGAGTTACAGTTCTTCCATTGGTTGGTTTTTTTCCAAGTATAAATCAATACATAGTAAAGTAAAGTAATCTGTATTGTGTTGATTGAGTAGGATACAGGTGTTAGGTATAATATACAGTACAGTCGCTTCCTGCGTCTGCCAATCCCTATATATGCTTAAATCTTTAAAACTACGCAGTGGTTTCTTATGCAGTTTTTTTATAGATAAAAATATATAATGGTTCAAGAGAAAGATTTATATGTAGGTACAATAAATCAGTAAGTATATCAGGTGCGAAGCTGGGGCCGGTCGTTAGTAAATAACAAAAATTAATATAGTTCCGGTTATAATTTCTCCTGCAAAGTAATAATACTCAAAAAAAAACTGAAAAAAACATTTCACAAATGAACAATCCACAAGTGATTATAAGTCAAGTATGTAGAAATATATCTCGTTCGATTTACTAACGCCTGTACAAAAATTTTGAGCAACTCACTCCCATAACATTCATTGCTTGTATGGCTATCGAAGGCGAGAACTGCCTCATGTGCTTCATGGTGAGACCCTGGCAGTCTAGCAGGGCTGTGCCTCCTAAGACCTGTAGCTTGGGCTGCATGATACCGATCTCCAGCAGCAGCAAGCAGCCGCGGATCAGATCATCCACTGGGAATTCATCTGGATCCCAAAGACCTGAAAATAACATAAATTGTTTTTTTTTTATTTGAGACTTATAAGAGCATTATGTAAGTAGGCAAAAGCAAATAAATAGCTAAGAGTAAAGTAAGAACACATCAAAATTGTCTGCACGGATAGGCGAGAGCAGACTTAGCATATTCTTCACTGAACTATGATTTATTTAATTATTGACAGTCTACACGAATTAATATCAATTTCTACCTTAGTTTTTGTATGTAACTTACCAAGTCTCCCAATAATAAGTCTACCAACATCAGGTCGGTCGTAAAGAACGCCCTCGAAGACATGTCCTAGCTTGGTGAGGCCGAACCAGTCAATATCCCGCCACAGGTGCGGGTTCTGATCCCGGAAGTTGTTGTATCGTACTAGCTGAAATCGTAAACAGGTCTGATAAATATTTTTGGATATAAATGTGTGATGAATTTGTCTCAGACCTTACCGATTTTTAAACCGAATTAGAATTACAATCGTAAAACAAATTCACATGGCTCTGCCTATGATAAGCAATACATATAAGCATTACCACTCAAGACCTAAAATTTTGGTATTTGAGGATTGTAAATATTTTTATCACGATCTTAGAAACAAAGAGTTTTATTTAATTGGTGTGGTGTTTGATTTTGGCTTTGCTGCGGCATTGGTAACTTCTCACACAGAGAATTAGCTTTCATCCATAAAGTCACTCATAATTATAATCAAACACATTTTAATTAAGTTATTTTTGACTTATCATTATTGCCGTTTCATTATCATAATATTAAGGCGATAATACTACGATTGGCAATTAATTAAGATTGTAGAACAAAGAACTATTAAGATGCGTGTCGAGGTACTAGAGCATCAGGTTAATGAGGTGTTAATGTTCTTACCAGGCGATGTGCTCTCGCGGGCACGGAGCGGCGAGCGCGCAAGAACCGCAACAAATACGCGTCGTCAAGCCGGTGAGGGTGGCACTCGCCGCGCTCTGCGATATGTAAATAAAAGATATTTAAAATATTTTTAATACAGTATGGTAAACAAAAAAATGATACTCCAATCTCAACTAGGTACACGTAGTTTTAGCTAGTCGTAGTTGAGAGTTCATTAATTTCAGAGCATTAGTCAATTACAATAATTTGAACTGAAATTCATAGTATTTTTTGTATATCAATAATTTGAATTTATTAAATGTGATACTGGTACAAGATTGGCTATTGCGCTTATTAATGTAATATATTTAGCGCTAATTAGCTATACTGCCGTCCATAGACTATAATGCCGCTAACCCACATCAGGTCAATTTTTAGATTTTCTGCTTACCTTAATAAGAAAAACAAACTCTATCGATCTGTATTTACGGTTTATTTTTATCTGTTGTAGTTCTTGAGATAAATATGGTTAATATGCCGTTAAAAAACTTTTATTCATACTTTTAAAACTCTAAACCGCAGTTAAGTATATTTTGTAATCTAAAAAGTGGCTAAGACCCCTTAGTTCTGCATTTCTACTATTTTTTTTTTTCCAAATTGCGTAACTAAATTGTCGTTAACTGATTTTTGTACTCAACAGTGCCGTTAAAACTCTTTTACATTTTTGTAGATTAGCATTCTGTAATTTAGAATATACGTATTCCAACATTATAAAGCCGTTAACTAGAAATACTACGTAAGATTGCGGTTATAATCAGTTAACTGCATTTTAGCATTTTATTGAACATATATTATTTGGGACTTTGCATAATGTATACGACATTAACGTCATTTTCTAAAAAAGTGCCAAAAATATTTAAGCTGGTGTACAACACTAAATTGCGGCTATCTCACATTACTACACTAAAATGCCGATAAGTTGCTCTCGCGCCTTACCTTCATACCTGAAACCCTTTTAAGAATCTCATTTAACATTACCGTTTCCGAGGTCTGACTTCGAGTAGAACACCAGTTGTTCTAAATGAAGTTTATATTTCTATTTCTTTTTCTCATTTGTTTTAATTAACAACTAGCCACCCGCTTCAGTTTTGCACGGGTGCAATTCTGATGTATTGTACCTACGTATAAACCTTCCTCTTGAATCATAATTATCTATTAAAAAAAGCCGCATCAAAATCTATTTTTCACCAGCCTATCACAGTCCACTGCTGGACATAAGCCTCTCTAAGTGTATTGACATTTTTAAAGATTAAGATTACATAGGGATAGACGAACAGCGGAAATCTTTTATTTTATTGATTTCCAGTAAATGTATGTCGTGAAAAAGTGTCATAATTTGTATTTTGTTTTAGCCCAAGCTATCTCTAGGTACTCCAAACTTAATCACTAAAAGTTTAGGTTTAGTTGCCAAACCGTCATAGTATACAGACTAATTGAATAGCTTTCACATTCACGATAGTAATATAAAGTTTAGATTGTTATATTTTTTTGCACAAATGTTTTTGTGTTAACGATCATGGTTATTATTCGTTTAGCTTTGAAAAACTAAATGTTTATATTTTGAGTGTGATGAATTAAAATCGTTCCACAGGTTTTTTTTTGTTGTCAAGTACCTTCTCAGGTACATTTAAAACTTTAAACAGTTGTGATTATTGACTCTAGTTGCTTGGTTCCAAAATAATATATCATACCAATGGAGAGGGATCGGCAAGAAAACCTTTAAGGTACTCTTTTAAATTAAAATGGATACAATCCCGTACATACGTTTAAATAAAATAATATGCGTCAGAACCGCAGATTACAAACTAAATCGGAACGCTCAGAAATATTTTATTTGTATTCCGATATTTCTAAGTCTGATATTTCTAAAGTAATTCCTAAGTCGAAGTCGTAAAAAAGATCAATTCTACCATATTATGTAGGCCAAACTTAAACAAACACTTTATCCAATACACTTTATGGAATGGAAGTTGATAATGTCTGAATGTTTGAATTTTTGTGAGAAGGATGTTTTTTTTTATCAGATAGACGTATTCGAAATTCAAATCCAAGGGCATATCTTAAAAATATGTCTCATGTATGTTTTAAGCGCACCAGTTATGACTTTTTGTATAAAAATAGTTTTGACGGTGAATATATAGTTTGCGATTTATGAACGACAAATATCTGAAAAACCGAAAAATTCTGACTATTGGATTCCGTAGTTCTCCCAAAGGTATAGACTCAGACAGAAAAACTAATCTTATAGCCAAGATGTCTGATATAATTCCTCCACATAAGCTTGTATTCTGGCATAGCTTGCCTGTAATTATGAACATTTAAATTAATCTGATAAAAAATACTGCTGAAAGTGTCATTTACCTTAGTTAGAGACCTTCCTTGTTAGTGATATTAAGTTTAAGAACATCATGTTTTAATTCTTGTTTTTTTTTCTTCTATTTTACATGATTGAAGGCTGTTTAAATAATAACTTTACATGCTAGACTATGTTTAACTTAACCTATTATGAACAGCGCGTTACCAATTATACAAGACTTTTCTTATCTGTACTTATTTAATACTATGCTTTATTTGTATGAAAAATTACTACGATACTCACTTTTCATTTTTGCAGTATAATTATGTACATTTAAATAGTATTTACTTTATTTTGATTTACCTGTGAACATCCTATTAATAGTATTCCCTAAAACTATAGGCCACAATTACTACGCTAAAATGCAGTTACCTTAAAAGGTTTTGTACATAACGGCATTTTAGAAATGTAAAGTAAATCTTATTTCCATTAAAAAAGCAACATTAATTTAAAATACTTAAAATATTAGCCTAAAATGTGACAAAAACGGTTTTACCCTTTTTTAGTCATGGCTTAATTGTAAGAATATTGCAACAACACAAAACTATAATGCCGTTATGTGCTATAACGGCATTGTAGTTATGTAATAATCGATAAATTTATACTAAAAAAAAAGAATGTAATAGTTATGAAGATATACATGTCAAAAACGCCGCTAAACCACACATAACGGCGTTTTAGTGTTATATTCAATAGTATAAAATTACCACATAACATAACTATAACGCCAAAATTGAATTTAAACATTATTACAAATTGTCAATTATTTTGACTAAAATACTATATGATAGAGTTTTAAAATATCTATCTTTCCATATCAAAATATCTCTCATAAGTGAAATAGACATAAAGTGGCATCCATTTCTTTTTTTTTTTTAGTTTTTTGCTCATATCTCAAAATTAGTATTTTGTAGATAACGGCATTATAGTTTATGCACGGCAGAGTAGTAATTGTACATGTTTTGAAGTTGAAAACGATAGGTATTTTAACTACCTAGAAGCTCGATAGATGGCGTTGTGCATTGAGAGCCGATTTCTGAATCGCGCTATGGTTGTGTTACACGGGCACGCGTATGTACTGCGGACGGACCATATTGCGTTAACTCTGGTCTCCCTTCAAAACGCAGAAATCTTTCGCCTTTTACTAAAGATTTCCGTGGAGGGGGACACTCAAATGAGTTTACTCATATTTTTTGAATTACTCTGCTTGCAGAGTTTGGAAACCTTTAAATCGTAACTGGTTGGATAAAGCGATACCTTCATAGATGGCGCTATGATCGCGACTGTAACAATAAACTAGTATGAACGCACTGAAGTACTTATTAGTCAAAATGTAATTCTTGATACTCTCCTTAGACATTGTAGAGTATTTTCCATCATAGAAATATACTGGTTAAGGTTCGGCATAAGTTCAAGGGGGAAAGATGATGTGATATCAATAAATTGAAGTTTATTTGAGTAAAATTAAATAACATATTTTTATCATAAAAATCTCAATCTATTGATATGACATTAATCGTGACATATAAATACTATAGTATACTTGGTGTTACCATAGAATCAAGGACTGCATTATTGCGATTTCAAAACAGAGCAACGAATTCTTGTAACAACTTCACCATGAAAAATTACGGGAATCTACCAAATTATAACATTGACAGGTACTTTTTTTACTTAGATATGAGATCTATGTATAACAATTTAGCACATTGACAAAAACACGATGGCAACAAGTTAATATCTATAAGTCTTTCATACAAATGTTACAATACTGAGAACCGTCACAATACACAATATGTTGACAAGTATGTTTGCTATTGTCAAGCAATAATTACAATGTTCAATAGCCACTATTCAATGCTTACATTTGTTTATGTTGCCCTAGTACTTGTCACCTTTTACGAGCTCTGTTTACAGTAAACATTTATTGCTTACATAACCAATAGGCAAGCTGTCGTATTGGTGAGTGTGAAATCTTATTTAATCTGGATAATAATAGTATCTATATCTTGATCTAAATAACTATTATCTAAGGTGTCGTAAAAACACGATTTGCAGAAATACATAGTATTGCGCAAACAAATGACCATATTTTCTACAGCAAGTTAATTACTAATTACACAGCTATATTGGGTACAAAATGGTAAGAACTTATTGTTTTATGCAAACTTGTATTTTTTTAAATCTACGATTCTCGGCATGAAGTATTTGCCTCTACAGTTGTACTAAAAAAAGTTTCCTAAAAGTGTTATACTTTTTTTTCTATATAAATATATAAATCGTGTGTTTTAACTTACCGTATATCATATTCCTAAGCTCCACAATGTTTCTAGCAGTAGTGGCGGGGTCTTCTCCGCAAAGAATGAACGCCTCTTCCTCCGCCTCTTTATCCTCGTGACGATTCATTTCTGCCTTGAACGCTATTTCTTGAAACGTCCATGATTCTCTGCCGACCTGGTACAAGCGAGTGAATTTGAGTAAAAGTGTAATACAATAATAAAATACATTCATATAAATACAATAATTAATATTACCTCTCGGGGCAAGTCGTTACCTCATCATGGGGATAACGCAAGACCTGAGGGCATATTAGTATGCTTTTTCAAACCTTGAGGTATAAATAAAAAATGTATCTGAAGGTCTATGTAGGAGCATACATCCAGGGCAGCTTGTGGCGAGCTGTTTGTGTGTGGCGACACAACGGAACCTGATTGCCCCGGGGGGTCACTCTTCACGAGGACTCCCAGCTCTTTCTTGCCTTAACTGGCTGGCTAGAGAGGGGTCGCAAGAGCTATATGCTCGGGGGTGGAAGTGTCTAATGGCGTAATAACGAGGAAACCCGCTCCGGGTCTGTGACCCGCGATGGCGAAATCGGTGTCGCACCTCTCTACACCCCTTAGCCTTACTCGCTGGTGTTGCCCACCTGCTGCCTATCGTGCCGGTATAATAGGGGGCCTATCTTTGAGCCGGCGAGTCACCGCCTGCCAATTTATTTGCATTACCATGTATTTAAAGGCAGGTGCCATAGTTTTCCATAGTGAAAGAAACAATTACATTTAACAAATCCTATCAATAGCCCAAATTAATTAATCTCCGTAATTTACAATAGTCTTGTAGCTACCTTGGGCCGTCCATGTCTGTTCTTCCATAGAGCAGGGGTGGATGGCCCTTGGTAGGTGCCCCATCACATTTTAGATTAAAGTTCTCAACAAGGCCTCTGCATGTTGGACCTGTGTCCCCGTGTAAGCCTTTAAAAAGGACCGGGTTTCTTCCCTTGAAGTTATCCCGTGAATTAAAAGAAATACATTCACTTCTTATGTACCCGATGTTAATAACTAAAAAAAAAAATATTATACATATAAATACAAACGTAATTTTTACTCAATCTTAATAAATGGGTAGATTAACAGACTATAAATTAGTAAACTATTTTTAAAGTTTTACTACTATAACCCCACAAATTGCCCCATTGCTGGGCACAGCTCTCCTCGAGAACATTGACCGATTAGAGATTTCAAGATTTACCACGAGTACATTAAATTACTATCCAGTCTACTACTTAATTTGTGATAATAGTTTAGCCTTTTTTTATCTATTTAACCATTTTCTAACTTACTTACGTGTCGAGAGTCAGTCAGTATGTCGCTATTGTCGCATACTATCTCACAGTTATTTAAAAAGTTATTAAAACACGATATACAGTTAGTCACACCGTCAATAAATGCCAGTTGACACGCAATAAAAGGTGCCATAAAAATTGTTATTTTCTGTTCGATTTGATTTATTTCTTAATCAATAAGTTGCGACTCGTCGTCGATATCAAAGTAATGGGAATAAAAATTGATGGCAAGCATTAAGAAAATAAATTAGCGTGTCGTGTGTTTATACTTGGCTGACAAATTCTTTGAAAGTTTCTTTCCATAAACATGGAATTGATAGTGAGGTTTTGGGAAAGCTCGACATACTCGTAGCTGCATAGATTTGCAGCAAAGACGCGTTAATAGCATGTGAATTGGCTGCATATTATTAAACGTGTGGTTCACGTTTAATAATATGCAGCCAATTCATTTAAGGCTAGCTTTTGCCCGCGGCTTCGCACGCGTTAAGAAGTATTATTGTTTAGCAAGTTAGTGTAAAAAGATAGGGCCTACAAAACTTCCTTGTACACAATATTCTTAACTAATTTGTCATTTGGCGCTAAACCTATCAAGCTACTGG